>CM059434.1:10189467-10554467 GCA_030390025.1 Squalus acanthias | reverse complement strand
GAGGGGAAAGTCGACCCACGGTTGCTATTCTGCTGGAAATACATGTGTGGATATTGGACGAGGGCAGGATCAGGCTTAGCTGTGACATCCCTGCAGTTGAATAGTTTCCTGTTAATGCTTACATGTGAATAATGACTACTGGATTGATGCATGGCGGGTTGGGGGGTGCAACTGGTGCCAGCGGATTTCTATCTCAGCAAAGGGTGAGACGTCAGGAGGGGAGAAAATCCGCACACATTAATGGGGCAACTCAGTAGTGAAGTCTTTCATTAAAGAGCAGGCAGATTGTGCATAACATGCCAGCACAGACCATTCACTTTTAATTTCTCTGCATTAAGTTTTCAAGAACAATGATAGAATAAACTTCAATAATTCATGGGGCAAAATGCCAATGGTATAACTTGGAGGGTAGCATCCCAACAAGTGTACATGTAGCCTGTGATGCGCACTTTTTAAAAAAACTAGTCCTTCTTTTACCTATCAAGCAAAGATCAATAAATAGATCATATATTTGCTCTGCTTAGTTTAATTAATGGACCTTCCAGTATAAGCACAGATAAGGAGCTGGAAACATTTCCAACAAATATATTCTTTGTGGCTGATTCTGTCACTAAATGTATACCAGCACTGTCCCACAAGAACAAAATCAATGCATTCATCCAGTTCCATGTGCAGTTTTACTAGCAAAGATTTTATTATAAGCTTCTCTGTCCATTACTCACTTACTCCTGTTCTCTAATTGAATAATCTGTTCCTTCACTTCCCTGGTGTTAAAATTTTAAACGCTGCCATTTCTCCTCAGCTGAATAGCTGGCCAGGATTTTTCCCCGTGGGAGATGTAGCTTTTCACTGAGGTGTGTGACCACACATCAGGTAGCCAATACAGTTGAGGCTCTCAGGGGTGTTTATGATGACCTACTGCAAGTGCTGGGTATTGGGGAAATTAGATTTTGAAGCATGCTTTCAATTCAAACCTACGGAGCTAAACAAAGCAATAGCAGGAGCTAAATAATGCCTTAATGTTTTAATTTTTTTTTCATGGGAAGCCCAGCATATGCAATATTATACCTTGTATTACAAAATGGACAAGGACAGTATGTTGCATCACAACCAGCAGACTTTAAAATATTCCTGATTTGAATACAATTTAAACGTTTAAAATGCAACTGTAAAACAGTAACGGGAAAAAAAGAGAAAATAACTTACTGAGAAAGAGTAATTATTGACTTGTGGGAGATCTTCATTACCTACTTGACCAGGTGGGGCTCATGAGTTGGGAGTCTTCCGTACGCGTGAAAGAACCTCAATAATCACAGCCTCAGTGAGTTATCCTCTAATTACCCAACATTAACAATGGACTTAAAAAGGTAGAAAAAAATGTTAAAGTCTGTACAATGTCTTTAAAGCTATCTAAGAAGTGAAACTTACCTAAGTGCTGCTAAAAGAGGCTTTTCAAAAGGTTGACAATATACCGTCCTCTGTGAAGAGCCCATTCAGTCATAAAACAACTGGAACCAACACATAGGCAGAAGTGTAGTGCACAATACAAATGCCATTATCTTCACCTAAACAAAATCAATGGTGGTAAAAGATAATGATAATTTAGCAAGTTTAGATCGATTACATTACTGAGGAATTCTATCCAGCTACAGGTCTCACATTAGTTATTCTTCCTGGTCTCTAGGCTTTATTAGCATTATTGCACTAACAAGTATATGCATTGTAAATACCATTAGAGATGTCTTGTCAGGAGAGCCTGGAGGATTACAAACATACCTAATCTGTTATTAAAGTATTAGCTGTGGTGTTATTCCGCATGTAATTTTAATTGATGGTAATAATTCATACTTTGTAATCCATAATTGCATGTCATAAAATGGAATTTAAGTGACTTTATAGTGATTGCCATCCTGTGCAATGCCTGCATATACATATATATATATATATATATGGAGTGTATATTCAGGGTGAATGGACAGCATTTGCAATCTGCCTGCAAAGCACAAGTTGTAAGTTCTTGTTATTAATACCCCATCTAAGGAAAACATGAAATAGCTCAGGAACTATAGGTCAACTGCTGAGGTTAGAAGTTAATACTACATAAAACTAAAGATGAAAGGAGCCAGGGTTCATATCTTGGCTAATGATAAAAGCAACCTCATTAGTATCCAGTGGAAAACTTCCCTTTCTAGAAAGCAGAATACATGACAGGTTAAATGTTTTAATTCCCTCCCTTCCCATATGATTTTCTCCCTCTTGTTTTGGATTTTTGTGTGCGATGTCAGGAACCAGCAAACATGCAAAAACTTGGGGTGGGGGGGACGGGGACGAGGAGTGTCTGGTCATGAGGATTTTCAATACTCCTCTTGCCTACATAACAAAAGTGATTGCGCGTGAAAAGTAATTGATTGGATCTGAAGTGCTCTGGAACATCCTGAGAATGTGACAAGGTGCAGTATAAATGCAAGTTCTTTCTATCCTTATTCTACTTGTGGTGACCCAAAGAAAATAGTGTCTGGGTTTTTAGGGAACTGTTTGTGGCAACACCTCTCCATATCATATATCAAATGAAAGCTGAAAATGATTATGTTGTTTTTGTAAAAACACAAATTGTGGCAGAGGAACCACCCTTCAAGTTGGAGGGCATTCAAATCTCACTTACTTTCGCTCATTTTGCTTGGAAACTCTGAGTATTCACTGTAATTCAGATTTGTTTTAGTTAATCTTTTTTAAATGTAATTCCTCTCTTCTTGTCAATGTTGTTATCGTGATGAGAAGCTGAAAGACTCAGCCGGCTGGTGTGTTGGGTGCTGGCTCTCTGCATGCCTTGAAGAGGGAGCTGGACCGGTCCCTGACTGGGGAAGAGATTGCATCATGTAGAAGGTAAGAGTCTTTATAGGTACCACTTGATCCGTGTGATCTCCTGGACTAGTTTTGATCACCTGAGGGGGTCGGAGAGGAATTTTACAGAGTATTTTTTCCCCTTACTGGCCCAGGATGTTTTCTCTGTTTTTTTAACCTCTCCCAGGAGATTACATGGCTGTGGGGAAGGTGTGGCGGGTGGAAAAGAAGAGTTTCGTCACGATGCTCCAGCCATCATGGTGCGGGGGTAGCTTGATAGATCCACTTGACATTTCCTGCCCGTCATTTTCGTCTGTTTAATTTTGTACGTCGAAGGAAAGGTGAGGTCTTACGCAATCTCTAATGGCGCGAGGGCCTGACAGAACTTGTGCCGGATGCAAATGTCAGCGCAGACTTCTTTCCAGGTTGTCAACTTCTAACGTGAGATATGACTTGACTAATTAAACGCCCCTGTCACATTCCTGTCTAATTGAAACGTAATGCGAAAAAAACACAACACTGCAGCAAGTGCGTGCTGGAAGATACCTTAAAGGTTTCATGAATTACAAAGATTCCTAAGACACCATCATTTCATGCAAATATATATTCTGTGATACAAGGTGTGACTACCTAAAGCAGGTGAAGGAAGTTACAGAGTATTTTTTTGCGCATTGTACAGCCCAGCATCATTGAACAGCGTGTGACATTCATTCCTCCCTCTGTGGAAAATCTTGCAGATAAAGCTAATTACACTGCACCGAAACTCTAAGAAATGCAAGATACTGTTCACGTCACAAATTCATTAAAAGATTCTTTAAAAATTATTCATTAATAGAGTGCTACATGTCAATTATGCCTTGGCTGGAAATAAGATATGATAAATATCCATGCTCATGACACTGACCATAAGTCATCAAACCAGTCTCAACTTGGGAGTTGTATAACATATTCTACATTGGTTATGGCATATCACTTACTTACATAGCCATACTTAAGAAATAAGAGGATTAAGGTGTTAGCTTTGGCTCAGTGGTAACACTCTCCCCTTAGAGTCAGAAGGTTGTGGGTTCAAGTCCCACTCCAGACACTTGAGCACAAAAATCTAGGCTGACACTTCAGTGCAGTACTGAGGGAATGCTGCACTGTCGGAGGTGCCATCTTTCAGATGAAACGTTAAAATGAGGCCCCATCTGTTCTCTCAGGTGGACGTAAAAGATTCCATGGCACTATTTCGAAGAAGAGCAGGGGAGTTATCCCTGGTGTCCTGGGGCCAATATTTATCCCTCAATCAACATCACTAAAACAGATTATCTGGTCATTATCACATTGCTGTTTGTGGGAGCTTGCCGCGTTTCCTACAACAGTGACTATACCTCAAAAGTACTTAATTGGCTGTAAAGTGCTTTGGGACGTCCTGAGGTCGTGAAAGGTGCTTTAGAAATGCAAGTCATTTTTTCTTTTGAGTCAGAGGTTATAGGTTCAAGCTCCAGACCAGAGAATTGAGCACATAATCAATACTGGTACTTGAGTGCTGTCGGAGATGTTAACTTTTGGATCAGATGTTAAACCAAGGCCTCGACTGCCCTCTCAGATGGACGTAAAAGATCCCAAAGCACTATTCGAAGAGCAGGGGAGTTCTCCCAGTGTCCGGGCCAACATTTATCCCTCCACCAACACCTAAAATAGATGATATGGCCATTTATTTCATCAATGTTTGTGGGACCTTGCAGTGTGCTACATTACAAACATTGACTACACTTCAAAAAGTACTTAATTTACTGTAAAGTGCTTTGGAAATCCTGGAGTTGTGAAAGACGCTAAATAAATGCAAATGATATCTTTCTTTATTCTGATACCTATGTAGTAACCTCATTACCTTCCCAGAATTACTAAAGTGTGGGTACGGTAGTGTTGTGGTCATAGGAACAGAAGTAGGCCATTCAGCCCTCGAGACTGTTCCACCATTAAATTAAATCATGGCTGATCTGTATCTTAACTCCATCTACCCACCTTGGTTCCATAACCCTTATACCCTTGCCTAATAAAAATCTATCAATCTTAGTTTTGAAATTTTCTATTGACCCCCAGCCTCAACAGCTTTTTGGGGGAAAGAGTTCCAGATTTCCACCACCCTTTGTGTGAAGAAGTGCTTCCTTAATTACCTAGCTCTAATTTTAAGGTTAAGCCCCCTTGTTCTGGACTCCCCCACCAGAGTTTCTCTCTATCTACCCTATCAAATCCTTTAATCATCTTAAACACCTCAATTAGATCACCCCTTAATCATCTATACTCAGAGGAATACAAGCCTAGTCTATGCACCCTGTTCTCATAATTGTAATAATAGACATGGCACTGGACGAACAACCCAGAATTGTGAGCTCAAATCCCACCACCACAAGTTATGAAATTGAATTTGATAATGGTCATGAAAGCTGCCGATTTTCACAACAACCCATCTGGCTCAAGAATTAGAGTTGGGACCAAGTACTGAACAATACACTTTGAATGCTGTGTTAATTAAAACAAACATGTCTTGCACCAAACAGGACACTCAACAGACAAATGTTTAAATCATATTCCTTTTTTAGCAATGCTTGAAATGACCCAACTACTAAGGTCCCCTTGTGCAGTCCTCTGCGTATCACTGCATCTGCAATTTTGTTGAATAAGTAATTGGGCTTGCAAGTATTTGGCACTGCACAGTAATATTTAATTTAAGAGATTGGGTTCCAACATCATTACCTCTTTAAAAAGAAAATCAAGGTCATAAAGAATTATTCACATTCATTTTTCCCTGTCTATTTTGGGTGATATTAATGGCTGTTTTCACTAAGTGGCGACCGCAGGCAGCATCATTGACTCAGGGGAAGTTTCTTAGTCTGGCAGTACTGTGGGTTTGAATTAACATCTGTAGTCATCAACCCAGGGTACTAAATAAGAACTACGCGAATAGGTTAAGCTAGCTAGCTATTAAAATGTGTTTAAATTATTATTGCCTTGAAGATAGGACAGGTCCAGTCCTGTCCATCTTCCTTCTCACCCGAGTACTTCCATTCGGTGAAAAGCTCCAGCTAGCATATCTGCCTTCAACTTGCACAACACACCCAGTCAGAGCCAGCGAATCTGAATGACGGTTTAGGCAGGGATTCAGTCCCGTGACCCTCTGAGTTGGATCGCTAATATTCATTCGCTGGAGCTACTGGGCTACATCATTTGTAAAAGCAATCTGGAGATGCTCACACAGCTTAAACATTTTTTATTAAGGCCAGGATGGATTTAACCAGTTCTCTTTCCGGATGTAAACTGCAAAAAGAGCAAAAAAGAACAATCTGATCAAAGCCCACTTATAAATGTCGTCAACCTGATCCTGAATCTTCACTTGCATGAAGGTCACCTCAGGAACATAGGAATGGGAGGAGGCCATTCAGCCCTTCAAGCCTGCTCCGCCATTCAATTAGATTATGGCTGATCTGTACCTCAACTCCGTTTACCCACCTTTGCTCCATATCCCTTGACACCTTTACCTCACAAAAATCTATCAAGCTCAGTTTTGAAAGCTCCAATTGGTCGAGCCACCACAGCCCTTTCAGGTGGGGGGCTGGGGGAGAAGAGTTCCAGATTTCTACTACCCTGTGTGTGGAAAAAGTGCTTCCTGATTTCACTCCTAAAAGGCTTACCTCTAATTTCTTGATTCCCCAATCAGAGGAAATGGTTTCTCTGTATCTACCCTGTTGAATCCTTTTAATCTTATTCTTTCCTTTTTACAGTCTGCAAGATTTCATAAAATGAACACATCCAGAATACATGCTTTAATGTATGCTGTCATTCAATATTATATATATATATATCTCACAAAACTACTTTTATTTTTCTTGCAGCAACATTTCTTTGTTCAACACCAAGATTCTAGTCTCTTACCTGTTGGTTTTGATTTTCATGGCTGCTTCATCCCAAATACGGTTAGCTGCAGCACAAGTTTAATTGCAATTTTCTCTAACGCACCCGACGCATATTCAGATTCTCACACATTTTTCAAATCCTTAAATCCTGGTCCCACTTGCTCCTTCACTGCCTCACAAACCCTATCTAGTCCTGCTGAATAATCATTTCCCTAGCTAGCTAGCTCTGAGGAGCTTTGGGAATCTCCACAACATGATTCTTCCTCCACCAGCTTGGCTTCAGCCTACTAAGTGTGCCACAATGTCCATGAATTAGTGTGCTTCATAAATCGTGCTATCATTTTTTTTTTCCAAATGCTCCAGCCACAACAAGCTGACAAGGGCCCTGGAATAATCAGAATTCTCAGCAGGTTTCCATTGGTTGCAACATTTTTTTTTTACAACTCCCAGACCCCACATCATGACACAACTGCAACTTTGCCACTTGTGTATTGCCTGGTCACATCCATTTAAAAAAAAAATAATTCTAGGGCTATGGCGTCGCTGGCAAGGCTGGCAGTTATTGCCCATCCCTAGCTGCCCTTGGTGGTGGACCTTCTTGTTAAACCGCTGCAGTTCTTTATAGTGGCTTGCTAGGTTACCTGAGGCAGATAAGAGTCAACCACATTGGTGTGGGACTGGAGTCACATGTAGATCAGACTGGGCAAGGACTGCAGGTTTCCTCCCCCAAAGGATATTCACTGCAACCTGACAGTTTTTTATTTCCAGATTTTAAAAAAAACTGAATTCAAATTCTCAAATTGCAATGGTGGGATTTGAACTCATGGTTATTATTATTAGTCCAAGCATTTGGCTTACTAATCCAGTAATATAACTGTGAGAAGTCGCACAACACCAGGTTATAGTCCAACAGCTTTATTTGAAAGTGATTTCAAATAAAGCTGTGGGACTATAACCTGGTGTTGTGTGACTTCTCACATTTGTCCACCCCAGTCCAACACTGGCATCTCCACATCGCAGTAATATAACCACTATGCTACCATACCCTCATTTTAAGTGTCCCACTCAAATAGACCATATTCTGCACTCTCTATGATGAAATGCACTAAACGTATTTGATTATCAACGGGTTTATACATAATATATTCAACATTTATCGTAATCTGCAACAGCATATTAATGTATTTTAAACAGTGAATATTTACAAATTTAATAAAATGTATCCAACGTTCTATACATAAATCAATTAAAGGCCAACCTGTAACTCGCTGCAAGGTATGCATTAATCTCGATATAAATTACCTGAACCCCTCAATTAGAATAGAGCCTGCAACTCACACGCAGGTATCAATTATTCTATATATAAGCCATTCATGAGGCAGCAATGTCAAGAACAGCCCTTTCCAAATCCCCAGGCCATTAAATCCAAATTGGACAAATCAGCAAATAAGAAATACAAGTAGAACTACATTGCTTGGGCTTTCTGGGTCAGATTGCCACGGCTCGGGTCCATTCGTGGCCGGTGGCTGCAGTTTCGACATCCCTGCACTATACTAAAATTATAAACCATCTGAACCCCTTGATTAGATTCCAGCTTGTAACTTACACCTGGGTATCCATTATTCCATTTCTAAAATCATCTGAACCCCTTGATTAGATTCTAGCCTGTAACTCACTCCTGGGTAATTTTTATTTTTGACATAAACTTCTCGATTATATTCTGGTTTGTGACGCACTACCAAGTATCCATTATTCTACTGTGTTAGACTTGTCAAAAAGCTTAAAGCAAAACTGTAATGCTTACCATCTTTTGGATGAGACTTTAAGCCGAGTTTATGACCTCTCAGATGGACGTAAAAGATCCCATGACACTGTTTGAAGAAAAGCAGGGGAGTTCTCCAGATGGCCTGGCAAGCATTACACCTCAATCACCATCACTAAAACAGATTATCTGGTCATTTATCTCATTGCTGTTTGTGAGACCTTGCTGTGTGCTATTTAGTGGCCATGTTTCACTACATTACAACAATAATTACGATTCAAAGTACTTCATTGGCTGTGAAGTGCTTTGGGATGTTGTGAGGTTGTGAAAGATGCTATATAAATAAAAGTTCTTTCTTTAGCACAAATCTATATTTATGTTTGAATCAAATGCTTTCCCTAATGCCATTAATCTAAATGTTTATTTGAATGGCTATTATCTTTTGTTTGTGCACTGAATTTTTTTACATCCATTTGCACTCTGAATGAAGGCTATTCAAAAGAGCTGCATTCAGATTGAATATTTCGGCATATATTAATTAAAATTTTAACACGCACTGGAGTTTATTAATAAAATACATCTTTTTTATTTTAATAATTGGAAAAGTTCTATATTAAAATATATTACATTAGGATGTACAAAGTGATACGAGAGTGGCCTTTTTGGTCTGTTTTATATCTGTCTAGTTTATAATAACTGTGTAGTTCACAGGTAGTCTGGGGTCTGGTTCACAGTTGTAATGGTTAGCTGCTTGTCTTGGTTGAGTCGGCATATGCAGTCTAGCTGTACTCTGCCAACTTTTTGGCCGAGACACCGGGGATAACTCCCTCGCTCTTCTTCAAAATAGCGCCATGGGATATTTTACGTCAACTTGAGATTGGCAGACGGAACCTCGGTTTAACGTCTCATCCGAAAGACGGCACCTCCGACAGTGCAGCACTCCCTCAGCACTGCACTGAAGTGTCAGCCTAGATTTATATGCTCAAGTCCCGGAAGTGGTACTTGAACCCACAACCTTCTGACTTATTTACAATCTACATTAATGACTTGGATGAAGGGACCGAGTGTAATGTAGCCAAGTTTGCGGATGATACAAAGATGGGTGGGAAAACAAGTTGTGCAGAGGACTCAAAGAATCTGCAAAGGGATATAGACAAGCTACGTGAGTGAGCAAACATTTGGCAGATGGAGTATAATGTGGAAAGTGCGAGGTTATCCACTTTGGCAGGAAAAATAAAAAAGCAAATTATTATTTAGATGGAGAGAGATTACAAAATGCTACAGTTCAGAGGGACCTGGGGGTCCTTGTGCATGAAACACAAAAAGTTAGCATACAGGTACAGCAAGTAATCAAAAAGGCAAATGGAATGTTGGCCTTTATTGCAAGGGGGTTGGAGTATAAAAGCAGGGAAGTTCTGCTACAACTGTACAGGGTATTGGTGAGACCACACCTTGAGTACTGCGTACAGTTTTGGTCTCCTTATTTAAGGAAGGATATACTTGCATTGGAGGCAGTTCAGAGACGATTCACTTGGTTAATTCCAGAGATGAGGGGGTTGACTTATGAGGAATGGTTGAGCAGGCTGGGCCTATACTTATTGGAATTTAGAAGAATGAGAGGGGATCTTATTGAAACATATAGGATACTGAGGGAGCTCGACAAGGTAGATGCAGAGAGGATGTTTCCTCTCGTGGGGAAATCTAGAACGCGGGGGCACAGTTTCAGAATAAAGGGTCGCCCTTTTAGAACTGAGATAAGGAGGAATTTCTTCTCTCAGAGGGTGGTAAATCTGTGGAATTCTCTGCCCCAGAGAGCTGTGAAGGCTGGGTCATTAAATACATTTAAGGTGGAGATAGACAAATTTTTGCAAGATAAGGGAGTGAAGGGTTATGGGGAGCGGGTGGGGAAGTGGCTTTGAGCCCAAGATCAGCCATGATCTTATTGAATGGCGGAGCAGGCTCGAGGGGCCAAGTGGCCTACTCCTGCTCCAATTTCTTATGTTCTTAGAGGCGAGGGTGCTACCAACTGAGCCTTGACTGACCAAGCTTGCCTATTTAAGGCCATTACTCAGGTTCTCTCTGTGGGGAAGTGGTCAAACTAGATCCTGAAGTCAAATGTAGGCTTGTTATTTCCACCAGAACTTTCTGTAGAATTTAAATAAAAAAATCTCCTTAGGTTATCTCAAGGACAGAAAAAAGCAGTTTTTTTTGTAAACTAATTTTAAAGATTGTTCAACTGTAATTTATTGGTGTTTTATATATTGGTGTTTTATACAGAGTGTTATGTGTTGACTGAGATGTGTGGCCGTGAGATGGACGGTCTCAAAAGTTTTATTCAACAGATATATAATCTAAAAGCATTGAAAGCTGCAAAATGTTTTGTAACATATTGTGAGGCTCTCATATACAATCCTGTAACATGTAAAGTGAAAAGGACCACATTATCTGCCACCACTATATCAAACATTTGAATCTACGATAACATCTGCAGTATACTAATGTTGCTTTAAAAAAAATGTATTTATTATCTATGCATCATTTACTACAATCTTAAAAAACCGTACTTGTTACTAACAATCTGAAAATCAACTGAATTATAATCGTATTTGATATTATTTAATTTTGGTGCAAAAATGCCACTAATGAAACTGATAGATCAGAATTTATTCGCAGCAATCTGGTAAAAATGATTTAAAATGCAGCCAGGATTTCAAAAATAAGTATCCAGTTAAACAAGGCATTAAGCACTGATTTATCCTTATTATGCAAGAGTTAAGGTTTCAAAGCAAAAAAAAATTAATAGCTTGCTTTGTTCAATGATTTTTTTTTAATTCAGCAAAAAAGTACTGATTAATTTAAGTTTTCTTACCTATTATTTTGATTATATTCAGGTTGATTGGACTTGATCCAGCACTTTAAGGAAAATTAATTATTTCAAATACATGCGCAGCTTTTATGCAACCAGACTGATTTGCATTCAGGAAAATTCAGCAGAAGTAATTGATGCACAAGAAAATACTGGCACCAAATGAACTCAATTTTCATTCTAAATTTCCTCAAAATCCCCAGGCACAACAATATCAAATGCAGGGGAAAATAAACAAAAGCAATGTGAAAAGGGAACATGAAGAGAGAATATTACAAGAATCAGAGGACAAAAGGATTGCAAAACTGCTTCATTGCCATCAATGCATGTTAAAGATTTCATTCAACCAAGGTAGAATAAGATATCATATGGCATACTGACAGTTGATGTCTTCATTTAAAATGTAAGAATTTACATTCTAATTAGAAAGAATTTACATCTTAATCACCGTCAGCTGCATTGTTACATTACTTTTTCCTTCGGTGCAAAGGTAATGAACAAAAGTACTTTTCTACACACAAATTAGATTGGCAGTGCCCAATTTCCGATGATCTATTTGTCAATTTCAGGTCAATTTCATAAATTCAAAATGAACCGACCTCTTTGCACGGTGTGACAGATTTAAGAATGACATTCTTGACAAATATCTGCAGTAATAAAATCAAAATATACTTCCAAAGGATAAAATTCTCTGGGTAAGATTACAGAAACTGAAGCGCAAGTAAATTTTACAAAAAGTCTAAGAGTAGGAAACGAGAACTGTTTTAAAAAAAAAAAAAAGAGTTTTAAGTAATTTTGTGTTTACAGATATTATTTGCCTATCTACTGATTTGTGTGGTGGTACATGGTGTGCATTTTAATGCAGTCCTCATAGTTGTTTCTGTAATAGCATAGCAAGCGTCACCAACATAACAGGCAGATGAAGCCTATCTACAAACAGATTATACTGTAAATTAATTCATAGTTTTAAAAATGAATGAGACACTTCATATAACTGATTGTAAAAATATTGAAAGCGTATTATTTTTAAGAGCAGTATTTGTAAAGTACGTTTTGATATCACAGAATCTGCCTTTCCCTAAACCAAGTTCTCTCATCCATGCGTTTTGACTGACCTGAACTTACTGGCTGCTGCTCTGCATTAAAAACCATCAAAAATGTCTATGCAATGTTATATGACATCTTATGCTACGTAACAGAGCAATCCAATTTGCTCATCCAATGATAATTTACAATTTATTCAAATACATATGTGCATCCTTGTTTTCAAATCCTCCATGGCCTTGCCCCTCCCTAGCTCTGTAATCTCCTCCAGCCCTGCAATCCTGCTAGATCTCTGCGCTCCTCCAATTTTGACCTCTCGAGCATCCCCGATTTTAATCGCTCAACCATTGGCGACCGTGCTTTCAGCTGCCAAGGCCCTAAGCTCTGGAATTCCCTCCCTAAACCTCTGCCTCTCTACCTCCTTAAAACCTACCTCTTTGACCAAGCTTTTGATCACCTACCCTAATATCTCCTTATGTGGCTCGGTGTCAAATTTTGTTTAATAATCGCTCCTGTGAAGCACCGTGGGACGTTTTACTACGTTAAAGGCACTGTATAAATGCAAGTTGTTGTTGTATAATCAGCGTAATAGATTTCTCTTTCCATTAGTATATAAAAAACTGACAGTAATTCTAAAGTTAATGTAAGATTTGCTACTATTTAGTAATGCTAATATAAAATACCAATGTGCTTACACATTTAAGAATTCAGACATTTCTACTTTTTATAAAGTTTTCAGTTGCTTAGTTCCACCATTTGTCTGTAAGCAAAAGTCAAACATTCACCGCAGGGTAAATTAATGAGTGAAGCCACATGTGGATTTGGGGAAAATTAACATCTTAGTATCAATGCTGTTCCAAAAGATTATTGCACTCAAGAATATCCTTTTCGTTAAATAAAGTGGCAATTTCCTAAAAGACCTGATTATTTCCACAATGCCAGCGTATTGTTTTTTTCAGGTTTTTTTTTACAAATATAAATCATCACTATTTAATGCAATAGAGGAGTTGATGTTGCACAGGAAGTTGGAGAGTATAGCAACTTGGATTTGATAAGAACATAAGAAATAGGAGCAGGAGTAGGCCATTTGGCCCTTCGAGCCTGCTCCACCATTCAATATCGTGGCTGATCTTCTACCTCATCTCCACTTTCCTGACTATCCCCATATCCCCTGATTCCCTTAATATTCAAAAATCTATTGATCTCTGTCTTGAATATACTCAATGATTGAGCCTCCACAGCCCTCTGGGGTAGAGAATTCCAAAGATTCACCACCCTCCGAGTGAAGAAATTTCTCCTCCTCTCAGTCCTAAATGGCCGACCCCTTATTCTGAGACTGTGACCCCTGGTTCTAGACTCCCCAGCCAGGGGAAACATCCTCCCTGCATCTATCCTGTCAAGCCCTGTAAGAATTTTGTATGTTTCAATGAGATCACCATTCATTCTTCTAAACTCTAGAGAATATAGGCCTAGTCTGCTCAATATCTCCTCATAGGACAATCCCCCCATCCCAGGAACCAGTCTGGTGAACCTTCGTTGCACTCCCTCTATGTCTCTCGCTAGATTACTCTCATATTCTATTTTCCCTGGACAGTCAGGTAGAGTTTGGTATCATCAGTGTACCTGTGGAGGCTGACCTGCACTTGTGGATGATGTTGTTGAGGGTTAGCCTATAAATTGTGAACAGGATGGTCCATGGATGTAGCCTTAGGACACACCAGAGATGACCATGCAAACATGGGAGGGGAAACCATTTGAGTAGATATAATAACTGCATTGGGCACGATATGAGAAGAAGCATGAGAGTACAGTGCCGCAGGGATGACCATGGAGAAGAGGCGTTGGAGGGAAATGGAGTGGTCAACAGTGTTGGTGGCAGAACAGTTTTCTGTCCCTGCTTGACCCAACAGTTGTTAATGGCTTTGACAGCAGTGGTCTTGGCACTTTTGAGTGGTGCACAAATCAAACTGGAGGGACTCAAACACAGAGTGACAAGACACAACAACACAACTTGTATTTATAAAGCACCTTTAATGTAGAAATACGTCCCAAGGAGCTTCACAGGAACGTTATAAAACAAAATTTGACACCGAGCCACATAAGGAGATATTAGGGCAGATGGTCAAAGAGGTAGGTTTTAAGGAGAGCCTTAAACGAGGAAAGAGAGGCAGAGAGGTTTATGGAGGGAATTCCAGAGCTTAGGGCCTTAAGAGGAGCGCAGATATCTTGGAGGGTTGTGGGGCTGGAGAAGATTACAGAGATAGGGAGGGGCGAGACCATGGAGGGATTTTAAAATACGGATGAGAATTTTAAAATCAAGGCGTTGCTTAACCGGGAGACAAGTAAGGTCAGCGAGCACAGGGGTGATGGGTGAAGGGGACTTGGTGCAAGTTAGGACACGGGCAGCAGAGTTTTGGATGACCTCAAGGCTACAGAGGGTAGAACGTGGGAGGCCGGCCAGGAGTGCAGTGGAATAGTCAAGTCTAGAGGTAACAAAGGCTCGCGAGTGCATAGTTGGTCAGCAATATAGCATTTCAGGGCTTGGAGAGAAAGGGTAGTTGGAGATATGGCAGTAGTTAGCAAAAAGAGGGGGATAAGGGTATAGTTTTTAAAAAGAGGAAATGATATTGTTTTGATAGGGAGAAGTTATAGAGTGTGAGGCATGTACAGAGAGTTTTTATTTTGTCAGTGAGCAACAACACAGGAGATTAACTAATAATAATTAAAAAGAAAACCGCAATCCATCATCTCTTATCCGCCCACTAATCCAAATCCAGTCTCTGTGATTCAACACTTGTACCCCTTCAGGGCAGGAGCACATTCAACTGTTGAACTCAGTTATCAATGCCAGGAGAGTGATTGCAGCTTAATTTAAGTATGAAAAATTACATTTTAAAAAAAGGGTGGGGGGAGGAAGTCTGTAAATCAGCTTAATACACTGCGTACCATTAATACTTCACTTTAAAAATTCATCTCCAAACCATTATCCGACACAGAGACCACAAGCTAAATGAGCCATAATCAGTGAAACTGATCCTTCCCATCATTATTCTTTGTTGAAAAGGTCAATAAATGTTATATCTCAGTGCACACAGCTGATGATAGCTTCACTATAGATATTTAAAGCTTACAATATATCACTAACTAAACTGTGCAAGACAAATGGGCTGCCTTGTATAAAACTGCACAATAAAACAAGCAAAACTGTTAGCCAATGTTTCACCACTAGAAGATACATTAAAGACTGCCCTGCATTAAGTATGTTAACAAAATGCTTCAAAAAATACTTACAAATAGTCAATGCAAGAAGGCATCTTTTAATCTAATTAGCATGAAGTATTTGCCTTGCAATTTGGAAAATTGGGTGTAAATTTCAACAAATGATTTGCTTTTTACAAGGAAACACTGTTTGTATTTATCATCTATCCAGGTGGCAGGATAGGGACTATGTGGTAAAGTACTTGGAAACTTGAAGAGATATCCTCCTGTTTGAATTATATGTTAACAGAATAAATTTTACTACTGTATTGTTAGAGAATTGCAGGCCAACCAATGCACAGTTAGAATGCCAACTTGACACATTTTCAGAGTACTTGTGATTTCCAAAGCACATGAACAAGCCTACACTTCTATTTCTAGATTGCCTTCATCTAAAATGCAGAATATATTAATTTAAAAGCTTCCCTCAGCTCCACACATCACTTTTCTAAGTGCCAAAAGTATATAAAAAGGGAAATGGCATGCTGTGGCTTTTTTTTCTGCCAAGGAGCCAGACATTTACAAGCATCTGGCAATCTGCAAACCTCCCTCACAATACAGCAATTAAACTCTGATTGACCTCGGGATGCTTTTAGAATATCTGCCTCCACAGGGAGTACACTAGTAATGGCCTTAAATGGACAGGCCAGGTTAGCAGCTAAACATCACAACTCCAGACCCTTGACTACCCATGAGCAAGGGCACAGGAAATTAGGTCGTTTTATGGAACAGAATGTTTGGAAGGCTCCCACTTGTTACAATTTATTTAACTTCCACTTATCATCATCTTAACAAAAAAGGCTGCATAGAAAATAACTGATTTTGGACTCACAAGTCAACTATCAATGAAACAACATAGAAACAGAAAATGCTGGAGATACTCAGCAGGTCAGGCAGCATCTGTGGAGAGAGAAACAGGGTTAAAGTTTCAGGTCGATGACCTTTCGTCAGAATTGGAAAAAGTTAGAGATATAACAGGTTTTAAGCAAGTGCAGGGGCAGGGAAAAGGGGAGGGGGGAGGAAAGAACAAAAGGGGAGGTTAAATGACAAAAGGTATGATGGTGCGAGGCAAAAGGAGATGGTAATGGGACAAGTAAAGGAACAAAAGATGGGTCTAGAAGGGGTGTAAATGGCAATATCAGAATCATCAACAGCTGCCGTCCGAAAAAATGGGTGCAGAGGTTATGATCTGAAATTGTTGAATGCTTCATTTAGCTTCATCAGAATGGTTCAAAATTTGAAATTCCTGCAATAGTGGTTATTAAAACTATTACTCAGCTGTTTGAGCTCCCTGATGGCTTAGTAGCTAAGGGCCCTGCCCAGGTCAGACCACAAGGTCACAGATTCCATTCCTGATCTATGCTGAGTCAGCTGAACTCAGCTGAGACAGCAGTAAGATGCTAAAATTGACCTCAGAACATCTGGGCCAGGGAAGGCTGCGCAGCAAAGTGTGCGCGTATGGATGTTGGGTGAGAACTGGATCAAGCTTGTCTGCAATGCCCGCTGTAGTCAAATAGCCTGCTGCCACTCTGGGGTCAGGTAGTGGAGAGCAGTGAGCACCTATGAACAAACCATACTCCAGCAGAAGCCAAATTAAACACCACCTTAAACATTCACTCCCTCCACCACTTGCCAAGGCTTCTTCGGCAGCACCTCCCAAACCCGCGACCTCTTCCACCCAGAAGGACAAGGGCAGCAGGTGCATGGGAACACCACCACCTCCAAGTTCCCCTCCAAGTCACACACCATCCTGACTTGGAAATATATCGGCCGTTCCTTCATCGTCGCTGGGTCAAAATCCTGGAACTCCCTCCCTAACAGCACTGTGGGAGTACCTTCACCACGCGGACTGCAGCGGTTCAAGAAAGCGGCTCACCACCACCTTCTGTAGGGCAATTAGGGATGGGCAATAAATGCTGGCCTTGACAGTGACGCCACATCCCACGAATGAATAAATAAAAATAAAAAATGTCTTCGGTGGGGAGAGAGAATTGTTAAACAGAAAATCTCATTAAAAAATCACTCGTTTCCTAAAATACGGAAGAACCGTATTGCTCGTGGCTGGATTCTAATGTGGAGGTGAAAGGCATTGTTTGACACTACTTAAATCAGAAGGCCACTCAGACTATACTGGGAAACTGTAACCTAGCTACTTCTTCACTAACAGGATTTAGATGGGACATTGAAATGTCCTATTATCATTAACAACCACAGTACATTTGCAATCAGTCTGAATGAAGGCATTTATCGCACTGAATACAAAGACTGTACACAGGTGGCTGACTCAAAATGTCAAATATTGTATTAAGCATTCTAAGAGTGACTTTGAAATAATCAGTCCCCAAGCAATAACGATCATACAATAACTTGAGGTCAAATCCCATGTGATACAGCACAACAATAAGCTTGTAAAAGATGAGGTAAGTGGTAATTCAACATATACACGGCTTTTGGTTTTGTGCATTTATTTTTTCAGATTTTGGTGTTTATTTTGAACAATTTTTCATTTGCATCAATTTCTTTTATTGGTTAAAAAAAAAAAGCGCAAAATTGGTTGAAAGTTAGAAACATGAAGTATCGGCCTCATGTGAAAGCTCGTTGTTTTCGTGATCTGCCTAGGTGTGTACTGTGGAGCCTCGGGGCCTCATATAAAGTCTGATTTAGGATTTATTAATTCATGAGGAAACATCACTAAAAAACAGCTCATTCCAAATCTCCAGGCCTGCAGAATTCAAACAGGTCAAACCACCGGATAAGAAAAAGAAGCACAAATAGGGCTGAGTCACCTCGCTTCGAGGGACACATTGTCAGGACTTGCATGTGGCGTGTGAATTGCATCCGGTACATGGGCCACAGTTTGTAACGCGTGGGAGAGCAAGTATTAAAACAAAGAGGGGTATAGAGTGGAGAGTTGGGGGGATAGACCTTGAATTCTATTAGAGTGGAGCACTTGACTTTTATTCTGCGGCAATCAACTTTTATTCTGCTGCTCCTTCAAACCCAAATGAAAGGCTGATGGTGAGAATACATGAATATCCAGGTATCAGATGTGGCATATTAGTTGTTTCTCTGTGTCAATTTCCCGATTTCTGGGGTTTAAGGCTGGAGACCCTAAGTGTATATCTTGCGAGAGGAAATATAATATTCTTTGCCTGAATAACTGAGTTTGCTGTCTTCCTGCCTCAGAAGTTCAACAGCAGTAATCACCTGGACTCAACATGGTAAACTGCTGATACTGAGATTAAGTGTCAACTTCTCGAGTGGAAAAAGTTCTTTAAATATGTTTAACCAAGGAAGGCAAATCCAAATATATCAATTTCAAAAGGTTAGCTTTTTGTGGCACCATAATGATATGGTAACGTAAATGATCCCTATCATAGAACCCTCCCTCAAATTGCCACAGGGTACTGTAGTGGTTTATAATTTTCAATGGCATCTCCGTAATCTGACGACAATTAGACAGCTGAGATATTTTCCTCGAGAATAAGTCGTAGGAGTCATCTAGAACCCAGTCTTTTTGCCCCAATTGGCATGGGACATTGCTCATCGACAGCATGGCCCAGGCTCACTGGCAGTAGGCAGGAGTAAACATTGTTGTACTGAAAGAAAGACTTGCATTTATATAGCACCTTTCACGACCACCGGACGTCTCAAAGCCACTGTACAGCCAATGAAGTACTTTTGGAGTGTAGTCACTGTTGTAATGTGGGAAACGCGGCAGCCAATTTGCGCACAGCAAGCTCCCACAGACAGCAATCTGATAATGACCAGATAATCTGTTTTTGTTATGTGGATTGAGAGATAAATATTGGCCAGGACACTGGGGATAACTCCCCTGCTCTTCTTCGAAATAGTGCCATGGGATCTTTTACGTCCACCTGAGAGAGCAGACAGGGCCTCAGTTTAACGTCTCATCTGAAAGACGGCACCTCCAACAGTGCGGCACTCCCTCAGCACTGCACTGGAGTGTCAGCCTAGATTTATGTGCAGTTAATAAAGTATTGGCCAGAAACATTCAGCATGATTGCATCCTTATTTTTTTAGATAGCCCCTAGTGATGAAGTGCCGGATCTGGTAGAATCTCCTGAAGACACATCTGTCCAGACAAAACTATGTGCTTAGCTGTATAAAGGATTTAGTATAATACACTGAGTTTGTTGTAGAAGCACCTTGTTTTAATGAGGATAAATAGATGCCGTCTTCAAGACTATTTTAAAGATACTAGTGGATCTCCTGAGGTTTTCTCACGCTAAGTAGAATGATGCTTTGTATAATGAGAGCATTACGTCGTGTCATGCACAAAGTATTATTCTGCTGTTAAGGGGAAACTGTATTTAAAGTGGCTCGTCACTTTAAAGTATAATTATCAGTAAACACAACCTGAGGTCAATCAGCATTTAACTGCTGTGTAGTGAGGTAAATTTGCAGATTAGTAGGTGTTTATAAATTTCTGTCTTCAGGTTCAAAAACACAGCATGAAATGACTGACCTCGTGTGACAGACATCGTCAAAACTTTTCTATCAACAGATGGTCACTGGCTCCCCCATTCTTTTCTCCCAAGAGG
This sequence comes from Squalus acanthias, assembly GCA_030390025.1. Lineage (NCBI taxonomy): Eukaryota > Metazoa > Chordata > Chondrichthyes > Squaliformes > Squalidae > Squalus > Squalus acanthias. The sequence goes on along the minus strand of CM059434.1, from coordinate 10,534,232 downwards.
AATAATCAAGAGTAATTGGTCGAAGGATTAGAGGGGAGTTGAGGAGAACTTATTTCACCCAGAGGGTGGTGGGGGTCTGAAACGCACTGCCTGAAAGGGTGGTAGAGGCAGAAACCCTCATCGCATTTAAAAAGTACTTGGATATGCAAATGAAGTGCCGTAAACTACAAGTCTACAGACCAAGAGCTGGAAAGTGGGATTAGGCAGGATAGCTCTTTTTTGGCCGGTACAGACATGGTGGGTTGAATGGCCTCCTTCTGTGCCATAAGTTTCTATGATTCTATGAATCATAGAATCACAGATTCTTATAGCACTAAAGGCGACCAATTCAACCCAATGTGCCTGTTCCAGCTCGCAAAGAGCTATCACTTAGTCCCATACCTTTTAAAGTTTTTCTTTATCAATTATTTGCCAGGACACCTGGCAAATAAGGATTCTATTTCACAAATACTTCTCGTAGGTCATTCCATGCCTCAAGAACCCTTTCGCTAAAGACCAATTTCACCTCCAATATCCTCAGCATCGAGGCCCAAACAGTAATACACAGCGAAGACAAAGGATCAATCCACACAGGAGCCTTATGGATGATATTGAGGGTCATTTTCCTGAAATTATAACTCAGGTACAGTATACCTTAACTTGTCTGGGAGGCTCTTGTTACTGAAGGATAACAATCTAGAGTATACTCTATAAATTGTTCACCTAGTATCCATTTAGTAACATTCTTTCCCAGGGCCAGAGTTCCATGGAATGATTGACTCCTCAATAGGTATTACTTTCTCCACAGAAACATTGAAGCCTTTTAAAAACTCTGCCAAGGTACGTACATGAAGCAAGCTGATGCAATAGAAGTGATACTCTCTGAAATATGAGACAAACAACTTTAAGGAGGGGCTTCTGCTGACGACGAGCATAACCTTGTCAAAATCAGGTGATGTTCATCAACAACCAATGCCTGAAGATTGCTTAGTTTCCTCGGTCACACCAGTGCCAATAATGTGGTATTTCCAAAGCCTGAGTTTTTTGATCACTCGTGCTCAAAGGGGTGGATACATAGCAATTTGTAATGTAAGTTCCAAGCCAAACCCTCAAAGCGAAATGTTTCCTGCCTCCTTTATAAATCTGGAATTGAATGGAGCTTCCATTGTATAATTATCTGTCGGCACGTGAAAGGTTGCAATAGCTGCTGTGCCAATCCTGACGGGAATTAAGCCGTAAATGACTGATTGATAATGACAAGCATTCTAATATGATAGACGTGCCACATTCCTGTGAAAATCTGTTTAATGATTCTGGGTCTGATGGCAGCAATCAACTTCATGACTGTAGATACAAGAAATTACTGCAGTTGAACTTCCCAGTAACGATTTCACTGTGGCAGTGTCCAAGGACGAAGCGACTGACGTTTGCCCTGACAAAGACTGAAAGGCACGTTAGATACCCATGGCTCCAGCTTGCTTTGGACTCTAGCTAGCTACTGCAGACCAATGTTCCCGCTAATTTTTTTTGGGTGCGCGGCCCCTTTAACGGACTGCCCAGCCCATTCAATTTCTCACGCATGCGCGGTTATTTCAATTGTAAAGCCGTTGAGTGGCCTGTGCGGTACCTCCAGATCGCTGTGCGGCCGTGCAGCTTAACGGGAACATTGCTGCAGACAAGTCTTGCTTTCCTTCATCATTCGTATTACTGTACTACCTGGCCTTTCACTCTTTGCTGAACGATACTGGCACTTACAGTTGTGAGGCAACTGTGAACCTTCTTCTTAAATTAACCAATAAATTGCCCCTCAGGCTATAAATATTCTGAGGTGAGAGCCCACCACAATGGTTTACCTGATTCAGGCATGGTGCATTATCACCATTCCACAAATTGCAGTCTCTCTTCCGGCCCCTGCCACTGTGGCTTCCTAGGATACATAGGTGAGTGGCACCACCAGGGTTTCGAGTTTTCTCTGCTTTGTACTCTTCAGACAAGGATCTTTGAACTTTGGAGTGGCAGAGGACCTGAAGTAAGCTCTGCATGCAGCTACTTTACAAAACTCAGATTGGCGGTGCTGAGGGTTGCTTCTACACAGCACCTGAAATAGATGCCATATAACCATGACATCAAGATGTCTTCATTGGTTGAAACTTCCCATCACTTCCTTTGACCCATGCAACGTGGATCATAATGAGTGAAGACGGGGTTGATGTGGTGCTATTACATCAAGGTAATATCTCCCAAACAACTTAATTCCAGTAATCCACATTTTGTAATGTGGTCAATACATGTTTTAATATACAAAGTCTTACAAGGTTCTCATCCTAATCAAGCGCTTCTGATGCTTTAACTAACCAGAAGAGAACAGTCAGCATTCTGGGCTGTCCAAACGCATTAATTAAGTTACCTTCTCGAATATATTCAGATTTTAAATATATAAAGACACACACAAGGTATGGGAGCTGGGTGGTACAATAACAACTTATATTTATATAGCGACTTTAATGCAATAAAATGTCCCAAGGCGCTTCACAGGAGTGTTATCAAAAAAAAAACTGACACCAAGCCATATAAGGAGATATTAGGGTAGATGACCAAAAGCTTGGTCGAAGAGGTAGGTTTTAAGGAGCGTCTTAAAGGAGGAAAGAGAATTGGAGAGGCGGAGAGAATTAGGGAAGGAATTTCAGAGCTTAGGACCTAGGCAGCTGAATACTTTCCCTTCACTTCCAAGACCTTCCTTCAAATTCAGCTCAGACTGATGGGAGGAATGTCTCTTTCTGACGCTGGTAAGTGACCATAACAATGATTGCATATGACAGGATCAGAGATAAACCAACACTGCAAATCAATACTGAGGGACACAATTTTAAAGAGCCAAATTGAAGGAAGGGGAGAAGAGCTTAACCAAATCGACTGGGCGACAGCACTCGACATAACTTCAACTGAGGACAAATGGAATACCTTTAAGAACATTCCGCGCAGTATGCAGGATAAGTACCTACCAAGGACCAGTGAGTACAGATTAAAGAAATGTGACCCTAATTGGATTAATAAGAATACAAAGAGAAATAAGTATAACAACTCTACAAAGCATGTAGGGAGAATGAGGAGGGTAACCACTGGGAAGAATACAGAATCCTCCAAAAAGTATCTTTAAAATGCAGCAAGAGAAGCAAAGGCAGAGTTAGCAATGAGCACAGCTGTAGAAGTCAAATGCAATAATAAGAAATTCTTAATAGTAAGGAATTTAGATCCCCTGAGGATGCAGATAGGTTTGAAAAGGAGGATGGGGATATATCGGTGCAATGCTCCTGCAAACATCAAACAATCAAAATGTAAATGATGTCATAAAAAGTATTTTCTTGAAAGTTCAATAAAAATGTGGGGGAAAAAACAAAAGGGTGACGAACAAAAATTAGTGAACATGCTAAATGATTACTTCAGGTTTAAGTTGAATGTAAAACTGATTTTGAAAATTAGGGGGTATATTCTGCTTTTTGTATGAAGTTAAGGAAAATATATTTCACTAAACTGCCATCATAAGCCTTCAGTTCAGTGAAATATTTTTAATTTGTTTTTTCTTTTGCTATTGTGACCATCCATAAAATTGACATCGAGCTACGATGACAATCTGAAGTATATAATATCTCCACTTTCTCGGCCATACCTCAAACTTAATGGCCAGCCTTTACTGTAGCCAGCAAATGGACGGCATCCACCATTCGTTAGACTTGCCCGTTTAATTTCCATGAGCTTTGGCACGGCTAGTTGCTGTAAGTGGGAGATCAAAATGGCACGGCGACCTCTATGGGGCATTTGGGATCTTTGTGAACAGGGCAAGCAACTGTGTATCTCCTTAACCAATCAGATTGAAGAATTGTTAATGAACAGTGCAGAGTCTGAACCAGGAAGTATAAGTTAGAATATTGAATTCAATGTCAAATCAGGTACGGAAAGTAAAATAAAGGGAGGCAAAGAAGCTGAAGGGATGAGACTCCACACTTGTAAAAGTTAATTTTCAGTGCCAGAGAGGTTGTTTGGCAGTAATTAAGACTCATCATGCCATTAAAAAGGGTACTTAGACTGAAATGGACAAGTCCCAACTTTCTGTGGCGAGTTTAGTCCATGTGTGCCATCCAAGTACAGGAACTCCACGCCGTTCGATGCATTTGAATGGTGAGTCAGACAGCGAGATGCCGTTTTCGGGAAGCTAACTTCAGAGCGGGGCATCTTGGACAGCAACTTCCGGATTTTTGCATTTAATCTCGCAGCTGACCTCGACTGAAGTTGCTGTGCGATTTGTGCATAAATAACGGTGTGCGCCATTAGCCTCACTGTTGTTTTGATAGTAAATTCTGGCCCAATGTAAAAAAAAAGAGCGCCTAAGTCCTATCTCTGAGACTTGAGGAAGTACCTTGAGCATCATATAATAATTAAATGTGATTTTGCTCAATAAAATCATTACTTTATTTAATAAAGGGATATAGTTGACAATAGATAATCCCTCGAGGTACCAATTCAGTTTAGTGCAAAGATAAAGCCTGCTTTCATTGATAATCTTCCTGTTCAATATCATAAATACACAACAATATATCTGAATGCTATTTGTGATGGATTCCTTTGGGAAAATTAATAATTGTCTTTACTACCAATTAGATATCTTAATTTATCTCACTAATCATCTAACACAACAGATTGCAGAAGAATTGATACCAATGCTGTGACTGGTTAGTGGAGCATTGAATAAAGTATCACTAATATTACATTGAAAATGTAAAAATTATGTTGTCTATATTACTGTATGCAACAATTAACAGTTTTTTTCAGGGTCTAATACTATTTAAACATGCACTTAAAAGGTGTCATCCATCTACAATGTCACATATGCCAGAACCAAATGAATCAGCAATTTTCTCCCAACAAGATGTCATGATAGTAATGAACTGGAGGTGTGTATAAATTGATTTCACTTCATAAGAAACTGAATAGACCAGCCAACCCATCAAATCCACTCCTCCCACAGAGTATGTGCAAGCTATGCTTGTACAAACTCTGTCAACTTACTTAATTTCCTGAGGGAAAAGTTCTGCATATTTCTTCCCTGATTCCAAAGGAAATCAAGCAAAATCCTGGAATATCTAGTCATCCCCATATATCCGCTATTCGATCCTGGTCCAGGGAGTGAAGAAAATGAATGTCTCCAAGTCCTACATATGAGTTTGAGGAGTCTGAAGGATAAAATGGAAGTCTTGAAAAGGAACATTAGAGAATCACAGAATGTTATAGAACAAAGACAGGCTGGTATTTTCTTTACATGAGCCATCTATTCCAACCCCACTCTTTTGCTCAGTACCTTCAATATTCCTCTTTTTTAAGCAACCATCTAATTCCCTTAAAAAAACGACTCTTTAATAACAGTTTGCGGCAGAAAATTCCAAATTGTAACCATCGTCTATATAAGGAAATGTTTCTAACCTTTCCTGTTCTTTTTGTGATTATCTTACATTTGCACCTTCTTTGTTACCATCCAGGCAACAACTATTTAAGAAAGGAGGGAGCGAGAAAACGGGGAACTACAGACCAGTTAGCCTGACATCAGTAGTAGGGAAAATGCTAGAATCTATTATTAAGGATGTGGTAACAGGGCACTTAGGAAATAATAATAGGATTGAGCAGAGTCAACACGGACTTATGAAAGGGAAATCATGTTTGACGAATCTGTTAAGAGTTTTTTGAGCTTGTAACTAGCAGAATAGATGAGGGGGAACCAGTGGATGTGGTGTATTTGGATTTTCAGAAGGCATTCGATAAGGTGCCACACAAGAGGTTATTGAACAAAATTAGGGCTCATAGGATTGGGGGTAATATACTAGCATAGATTGAGGATTGGTTAATGGACAGAAAACAGAGAGTAGGAATAAACGGGTCATTTTCGGGTTGGCAGGATGCAACTAGTGGGGTACCACAAGGATCAGTGCTTCGGCCTCAGCTATTCACAATCTATATCAATGATTTGGATGAGGGGACCAAATGTAATATATCCAAGTTTGCTGATGATACAAAGCTAGGTGGGAATGTAAGTTGTGAGGAGGATGCAAAGAGGCTTCGAGGGGATTTCGACAGGCTAAATGAGTGGGCAAGAACATGGCAAATGGAATATAATGTGGAGAAATGTGAAGTTATCCACTTTGGTAGGAAAAATAGAAAAGCAGAGTATTTTTGAAATGGAGAGAGATTGGGAAACGCTGGTGTTCAGAGGGACCTGGGATCCTTGTACACAAATCACTGAAAGTTAACATGCAGGTACAGCAAGCAATTAGGAAAGCAGATGGTATGTTGGCCTTTATTACAAGAGGATTTGAGTATAAGAATAAAGATGCCTTTCTGCAATTATATAGGGCCATGGTGAGACCATACCTGGAGTATTGTGTACAGTTTTGGTCTCCTTACCTAAGGAAGGATATACTTGCCATAGAAGGAGTGCAACGAAGGTTTACCAGACTGGTTCCTGGGATGGGGGGATTGTCCTATGAGGAGAGATTGAGTAGACTAGGCCCATATTCTCGAGAGTTTAGAAGAATGAGAGGTGATCTCATTGAAACATACAAAATTCTTACAGGGCTTGACAGGGTAGATGCAGGGAGGATGTTTCCCCTGGCTGGGGAGTCTAGAACCGGGGTCACAGTCTCAGAATAAGGGGTCGGCCATTTAGGACTGAGATGAGGGGAAATTTCTTCACTCAGAGGGTGGTGAATCTTTGGAATTCTCTACCCCAGAGTGCTGTGGAGGCTCAATCATTGAGTATATTCAAGACAGAGATCGATAGATTTTTGAATATTAAGGGAATCAAGGGATATGGGGATAGTGCAGGAAAGTGGAGTTGAGGTAGAAGATCCACCATGATCTTATTGAATGGTGGAGCAGGCTCGAGGGGCCGAATGGTCTACTCCTGCTCCTATTTCTTATGTTCTTATGAACAATCTATCACTACGTATCTCAGCATAACCCTTCAGAATATTGAAGACCTCCATCAGGTCATCACTTAATCTTCTCACTTCTATTGAAAACACCCCCCAACTTCTCAAGTCTCTCTTTTTAACTGTAAACTCTCTTCCTAGTGAATCTATACTGCACTTTTTCTATTGATTTTATATACTTTCTGACGTAAGAAAACTACTAAGCACTTGGTCTAAGCGTTAAACAAAGCTGGAGATCTAGTTGTGTCCTTCACTAGTTCCTGTTGAGGAATGTCCTAAGCAAGCTGGGCCCATGCCCGAGTATTTATACTCTCCCTGGACAGCACCACCAGCAGGCCACCCAGTATTACTTCATACATGAATGACAAGATTCATGTCATTTTCTATAATGAGTTGCCCAAAACTGTACACAGCACTCCAGCTCTGGCTTAATTAAGTTATCAGTTCAACACTATCTCCTTGCTTTTGCATTGTGTGTCTTTGGATATAAAATAAGCATTCAATTTGCCTTGTTTATGGCTTTATCTGCATCTTTCAGATGAGACGTTAAACCGAGGCCTCACCTGCTCTCTCAGGTGGATGTAAAAGATTCCACGGCACTATCTGAAAGAAGAGCAGGGGAGTTACCCCGGTGTCTTGGCCAATATTTATCCCTCAATCAACATCACTAAAACAGATTATCTAGTCATTATCACATTGCTGTTTGTGGGAGCTTGCAGTGCACAAATTGGCTGCTCCGTTTCCTACATTACAACAGTGACTACACTTCAAAAGTACTTCATTGACTGTAAAGCGTTTTGGGACGTCCTGAGGTCGTGAAAGGCACTATATAAATGCAAGTCTTTCTTTCTTTTCTTTTGTATTGCCACCTTTACTGACCTGTATATCTTACATCAAGATCCCCGTTTCCCTATTCCATTCAACATCTCATCCGTTATTCTTACTTCTAAAATATATTGGCCCAAAAATTCGGCCGAGAACGGGTGAGTACTCAGTGCGTACTCACCCGTATTCGTTCCCGAAGTGCCGGTTTCCTGCATGCACTGTGCATGCGCGGGAAACCGGCACTTCTGGTATGGCGAAGGGGGCGGTTCCTAGGTGAACCGCGTGCGCACTAGAGGCTGCGCGCACGCAGCACACTTAAGTTTTTTTTTCAGGTTTCAACGCGAGGGTAAGTATGGAAGATTCTACACAAGTAAAAAGGAGGCGTAAAACCCCTTTTGAACAAGGTAAGTAGTTAATTAAGTATAATTTTTAATTTTTTTCAACAGGTTTATCTTTTTTAGAGACTTTTAAGAAAGTTAAGTTTATTTTTATAACTTTTAAATTTTTTTTTAATTTTTTCAAAAATTTTAATTTTTGTTTAAAGTGGTTAATTTATTTAACTATAGTTATTTTATTAATGTGATGGTTTAAAAAAAAAATTATTTGAGGTTTAGCTGTTCTTTTGGGGCCTCTTTCAATTCACAGATTTGACAGCCTGTCAAATCTATGAATGAAAGATGGTCTGCTGCCATTGGCTCTCCATGGCCCACGTGATCCCAGGGGTCGCATCGCACTAACTGCGCCCCTGGGACACGCAAGCACTGCGCGCCGGCACTAGTGAGAGGCCCAGGAGCCAAAGTTCCTGCGGGGGCAAACAAGGACGGCAGACACGGTATGTGATATCGCGCGCGATCCTTAGCCCCGCGGCAAGCCTCCGAGTCAAATTTCTGGGCCAATATTTCACATTTTTTTTACAATGAACTACATCTGTCCATCCCACCAATATATCCATGCCCTCTTGTAATTTTTCATAAACTTCATCATAATTTAACAAACCACATTACCATGAATTACATAAGTCATTATCTTTGCCATAACTTTATATGGGGTCTCATCATCAAATGTCTTTTGAAAATCCATAAACCGTATTTCCTTTATATATCCTATTATTTCTTAAAAAATTCTATAAGGTTGGTCAGGCAAGACCTGTCCTTTATAAATCTCTGTTGACTGGTCCTAATTATATTGGGCCGGACTTTGCTCAGTGGCAAACGAACGGCGCCAGCTATTCATTACTCTTGCACTTGCCCTTAGACTTTCTGTGGGATTTTGCACTGGAACTTACTGTAAATTAGAGAGCCAAAAAGTGTAGTGCCCTCTACATAGCATTTGGGACCTGTGTGAACAGGAAAAGCAATTGTGTATCTCCTTAACCAATCAGATTGAAGAATCGTTAATGAGCAGCGCAGAGTCTAAACCAGGAAGTGTCAGTTAGAATATTCAATTCAATGTCAAATCAGGTACAGAAAGGGAAAGAAAGAAAGGGAAAGAAAGATGGGACTAAGAGAGAGAGGTAAAAGAGACAGAAAGAAAAAGTAAAAAAAAATTATTGAAATTTTTTAAAATCTCCAACAATAATTAAAATCTGAAGGGCTGAGACTCCACACTTATAAAAGTTAATTTTCAGTGCCAGAGAGGTTGTTTGGCACTAATTAAGATTTATTGCGCGATAAAAGGGTACTTACACTGGAATGGACAAGCCCTAGCTTTTTCTGGAGAGGTTAGTTCCTATTTCGGAGGTAAATACAGCAACTTCATGCCATTCAATGTATTTGAACGGTGAGTCTCTCGACGAGATAACATTACAACGCAGTATTTGGAGGCGCAGGGCATCTCGGACAACAACTTCCAGATTTCCACGTTTAACTGCACGTGCGGTTGCCGGAAGTTGTTGTCCGACGTAAATAACGTTGAATGCTGTGAGCCTCACCGTTATTTCTACCGCAAAATCCGGCCCATTATGTTTCTCCAAATGCTTCGCAATTTCATCCTGTATTAGAAATTCCACAACTGAAGTAAAACTACCTGGCCTTTAATTTCCTGGCTTATCCCCGTCTTCTTATTTTGAAGAAGGGAAATCACATTTGCCATTCACCAGTCCTCTGGCACAACTTCCCATTCCACAAAAATTTGGAAAGTTATCTTTGTCAGGCTAATTCTTGGAAAAAGGTTAATATAACAAGAGTCACAGGGATGACTCAGGGAATGTTCAGGCCAGACCGTTAACTTCTGTTGTGGGCAAAGTTTGCAGATAATACTCAATTTAAGGGGTGGGTTCAAAAAATAGGGCAGAGGCAACCCAAATACAAAGGGTTCTGGATAGTTTGGAAAGATAGACTGATGAGTGGCAAATGCGGACAATTGCAAGTTAATACGAGTAAGGGAGGAAAATAAACAGCGGGGATATAAACTAAATAGCTTTAGGCTACAGGACACAAAACAGGAGAAGGATTTGGGGTATTGGTGCAAAGTTCACTGAAACTCATTGTGGCAGCAGTAAGGAAAGTTAACTGGACCGTGGAATATATATATAGTCAGACAGATAAAAGACAAGTCCCAGAAGGTGATAAATTGTCTGTCGAAGAAATAAGTTTAAAGGAAGATTTATATAAACATCTGAGTTAGTGGGCGATTGATGGGCATAAGTTCTTGGGATGGCCAGATGGTCGGCAGACTCTTGACCGGTCCTGTACTTTCACACATTCCTTAGTACCAGCAGCACAAAAGCAATCATGTACCATGGTACATTTCTCCCTGCATCCTTTAAACCGAAACGGTGTCAGCCGTGGCTCAGTGGGTAGCACTCTCGCCTCGGAGTCAGAAGGTCGTGGGTTCAAGCCCCACTCCAGAGACTTGAGCACACAATCTAGGCTGACACTCCAGTGCAGCACTGAGGGAGTGCTGCATTGTCGGAGGTGGCGTCTTTCGGATGAGATGTTAAACTGAGGCCCCGTCTACGCTCACGGGTGGATGTAAAAGATCAAACGGCCACAATTGGAAGAAGAGCAGGAGAGTTCTCCCTGGTGTCCTTGCCAACATTTATCTCTCAACCAACATTGATAAAACAGATTATCTGGCAATGATCTCATTGCTGTTTGTGGGTCCTTCCTTTGCACAAATTGGTTGCCGTATTTCCTTCATTGCAACAGTGACTATACTTCAAAACTACTTCTTTCTTTCTTTCATTCCCAACCTGATATTTGTTTGGCAGTTTTTGAAGGAGCTAATTGTACATGTAATGCACGCATTTGCACTGAATCTGTTCCAACTTTTCTTTGGCAAAAAAGTTTCTTCTATCTTGTTTAGTCTTGTTAATTTTATCTTCTGTTTTTTATGTTCACAGTCCAAGTTAAATGGTCTCCTTCTATCTAAATTATCTATGCTACTAAGCATTTTACAGGTATGCATCACAACGACCAATCCAATCATTTTTTTTCCTCTGATGAAGGTGAGTGCAAGCTTTGTGAATTTTTCTTCCAAACTTTGAGCTGTAAGTCCTGGAATCATCCTAGTTGCTCTTCTCTGAATACTCTCCCGTGTATTGACGTCCTTTCTAAGGTACAGCACCTAAAAAATGCTCATAATATTCCAAGTGTGGTCTGATCAAGGTCAGAGTAACTTTTCTATTTTTATAATAAAACGCTCATGAGATTCAGCCTTGTTGATAATAGCATGACTGACAGGAAACACCCAAATCCCTTTCCTCCCTTCCCAATGCACTACCCTTCAGTTCCTATATATATCATGTTCCAATGTGTATTCTTTTGTATATATCCACAATAAAATCCATCTGTCATTCCCTAATTGATCAGTTTAGTTAGATTAGAATGCTATTAATCTGGCTAATGTTCATCACTTGGCTGCATGGTTTAGTGTCATGCAAAAACAGAAAACACTGGCATGGTACATCTATCAACATATTACTGAAAAATCTCTACTGCACTCAGGATATGTTATTTCATCCAGGCACAGTTGAACTGCTGATGCCATGGACAAGATCATTCATGTAAATTTGACTTGTACAAATTGCAACAAAGATTGACATGACCAGTTTAGACTTCCAGGTCTTGATTTGTTATAAATACGGGTTTTGGAACTGGATTTTTAGCCAATCATAGGTCTTTTTCCCCCCCAATGTTGGCAGACATAAACTTAAAATAATAAAAACAGCTTAGAAACGGAGAAGAAAGAATAGAAGGGAAAGGGGGAGGAAAAAGAAAGAGTCAGAGAGAGAGGGTGGCCCCGACTTTAACTCCAGGTGGATTCCCCGCTCAGGCCTGAGTTAAAATTAGTCAGGTCTCAGTGATGTCATCGGGCCGCAACATGCATATGTAAAGAAGGACCCTGTTGACTCCAGGCTCGTGTCCTTGATGCCTGCTCAGGAGAGCAGGTTAAAATTACAGATGTTGCGATCATGGCGGCTTTCGGACAGGTAAGAGCCAGGGCAATTATAACTGCCCTCCCGCCAGGTTTCTGTGGAGTAGGGTTAACATCACCCCCAAGTGTGTTTTTTAAATATATAAATACATATCAAGGATGACCGGATCACTGTCAAGTTCTAAGAACTGGATGATATAGTGGGTTAGGTAACGTTCTTTCATCTAGACTGACGGGCTGAAATCCTTTTTCTGTTGCTGGCTGCAATGCCTGTGTCAAATGAATTTAGATAGCTTCAATCCAGTTCCTAGTTGGCATGAACATGGGCCTACAGCAGCACACTACGTCTACATGACACTAAACTGGCAATCCCAATCATACCTAATGGAGTGCTTGATGCTAACAATGGGTGCCTAACATTCCCCAGTACAAATGGCCCTCGATAAGCACATTTATAAAAAAAAATCTCAGATTCTCTGGTGCTTCCACTAATGACCCCAATACAATAACCATAAGTCTAACTGAAGGGTAAGACGGTCTGTTTGGAGTCAGTTGGTTGTTGCAACTGGTGTGTGATTTCGAGGTTCTCTTCAACTCACACAGGTGTTTTTAGATGAAAAGCACCAACAATGTGGGCAGTGTGTCACCGCAGCCTACTCTTTGCTATATTCTCCCAGTAATCAGTGGAGGGGGGTCACTTGCTTTGAGCTTATTTTCAAGGCTTCTTCTTCCCACTACATGAACGCTCGCCATTTTCAACTCACAGTAGAACATGTGCTTCAGTAGTTCATTGTCTATCATTGGACAATATGGCTAGCCCAACAAAGTGCGCTTTGTTGAGCGTTGCTCTGATGCTGATTGATTCTGCTTGTGACTGTTGAGTAACTGAATACTGTAATGTTAAGGTTTTATTTAATGTCATGATGTGCAAGCCAAAAACTAAAAGTTCCTCTGGACCTGGTGGCCATCCTTTGGTTAAATTTAAGGTACTCAGCATTGAGTATATCCTTCAAATTTAATATACAAGCTTTCACATTTATTGGGGTCCAATTGCAATAGATAATAATATAAAAGGGTTTTGATTGTTTGAAAGCTATTGTACCTTTCCTCCAATAAATTCAGTTCCATTCAACCTCAAAGTTGCTGTCATGAATTCAAAAGAAGCAGAGTCAGCAATGGAAAACAATTTTGAACAAAAAAGGGCCACAAAAAATTATTTTAAAAATCACATGCCAATAATAAGTGATAAACAAAATATGCACATTTGTCTAGATTGTCATTTTGTATTAAAACTTGCGTATAATTCATTAAGTATATATAGTTTTAGTATTTTCTCAACAATCTATTTTTGAAATACAAAATTTATTTTCATGTATCCAAAGAAATGTGGAGATTGATGTCAGTTATTGCATTTGTGTAGAAATGTATGAGCAATCTGAAATAAAATCTGTCATTTAAAAATGTTAAATTTTCTCTGCACATATGCCCAAAAAAGGAATTGTAGCGTATGAATAAAGTTAAATCACTTCTGAGTCCAGTGGTAGCTATGTTGTTATTGGGGGGGTGGGGGGGGGGGGTGCGGTGTTGCTTTAACAGACTATGTGCAGATATTTACTCTGGAATTGTTGTGTGCAAACTACTGTTAGAGTGTACGGCACACTTAAGCCATCCCTTGTGATTCTAATATACGCTGAATGTGCCCAAGGAAACACACTGCTCACTTGAAATCTGTGGGAGATTACTTTAAAATTTCACACAAATGTAACAGTCATGTTCGGAACTAAGCCAATGCTTCAGGAGACACAAAGTTTGTACTTGTATAATGTGTCTCACAACTATTACACATTCGCCACACCAAAGCTCACCGAAGGCACTTTTGCTTTGACAGAGCGCAGCTGACGTCTAGTATGAAGTTGGGGACCATCGTTTACCGGACAGCATTAGAGTTCCACCATTTTATTGATCCACAAGCTGAGAATGTTACACAGGAGGATTACATTGACCTAACTACTGTTGTTCACTACAGATGGAATGGCAGGCAGTCAACAAGGCTGCAAAGGTCACATTTGTAAAAATTATAAAATAATTAAAGACGTGCATATATATCTTCCCTTCCCAGATTAACACCTGTAAATCAGCAAGGCCATCGCAAAATTCTCCCTGTACCAAAGGTATGATTTTGAAAAAAAGTCTAAACCTCTACTAAAATTCTTTAGAACTGCGTTCAGAATTTATCGCACTTGGAATTAATTCTCAGGCTCGAGAGATGTTGCAATAAAGAGGCAGGTTTGCCACGTTCCACCAGTAAAACAAAGTCCTGCAAGACACTCAACTGCTTTTATATTGTGTTAAGTGCTGTGCTAGTGTCACCAGCTCCTGATGCACAGGTCTTACACAGATGGCAGCAACCCCAATGTAAACATGGCGGAGTTATTAAGGCCAGCTATCGGGACGACCTGGTAAAGATGGCGCATCATCTCGCGCAATACAAAAGCAATTTTATTTGGAAGTCAAGTAGGAAAAAAAGCTTACCAGCCTGATTCACAACAGAATCCAAGTCACAAATGGCTTTGGGACACTGTAAATGCCGTTAGAATAATCTCTACTATTATGCAAGGAAGCAGTGTCAGAGGATTGGCTCAAGCTCCGTGAGTAGCTTCTGGTCAACTGAGCTGATATCAATTCAGCAATACTCTGGCTCCTGGGAGCCAATGGAAATTTAACTAGCTAATGCTAGCAGCTGAAATAATCTCCCTGTTCACCTGAACCACAATGGACATTTTTGGACTTCACATCAACACTTGCTCTGCTTATGTTAGCGGATCCCTTTAGTTATATTTTCTCTAGGCTTTGATTCCAACACACCCCATACATTAAACACTTACATTGATAACATATGATGCTGGGTAACTTACAAGTGCAGAAATCCATCATATTTAAGAGTCTCCAAAGAAATCCATACTCGTAGAATTTTTGTTTGGTTGATGCAGAGAGCATATTTTCTCCCCACAGGGACAGACCCTACTTGCCTCCAAGTTGGCAGAACCAAAGCTTAATTGTGAGCAGGGATGCTCCTGCAGCTTAACTAGCTAAACTCCATATAGCCTACCAGTAAAAGGACTGGTAAGCTTCTCAATGCTTGTCTAGTTAGGACCACCTTATCCATTAGTGCATGGTCACCCAAATGGCAGCCCATACACACATCTGGCCCCGAAGCCATGCTCGTGGCCCTCGAAATCCAGGCAATTCAGTCTCACTTGCGTTTACATTTCTTAGTCGCTGATGTGTTCTCTTTGAACTTTGTGAGCCTGGAGTCTTGGAAATAGCTGTTCTTAGTGCTGCTGCCTCACTGGTGGATACATCCTTAATCAGAACACCAAGATCTGCAAGTATCAGCAGCTTAAAATATATGCAAATTAATGTGAACGTGGATGTAAACTCTTTAAGTGGAATCTTGGCTAAGTGGTAGCACTCTCACCTCATAAGGTCATGGGATCAAAAGACTTGAGCACATAATATCGGCTGACATTTCAGTACAAGTACTGAGGGAGTGCTACATTGTTGGAGGTGCCAACTTTTGGATGAAATATTAAACTGGGTCTCTGTCCTCTCGTGTGGACACATGGCACTATTCGAGGAACAGGACAGGAGTTCTCCCTCAACCAACATCACTATCAAACAGATTATCTGGTCATTCATCTTAACCCTGTTTGTGGGACCTTGCTGTGTGCAAATTGGCTGCTGCATTTCTCTACATCAGAACAGTGACTACAGTTCAAAAGGAATTCATTTCTTGTGAAGGGCTTTGGGACATCCTGAGAATGTGAAAGGTGCTACGTAAATACAAGTTCTTTCTTCTCTATACACTAAATACAGCAATATTGCAGAACTAGGTTATTCCCCACCCCCTCAATAAAAAAAACTTATTCAGAGTATCCTTCCATTTTAGTAAAAAAATACATTTTAGATCTAATTTCCTCTGCTTCCCAGACAAGCAGTGTAACTAGGTCACGACTGACGAGTCAGAATGTGAACAGTAGCTTCGAAAAAGATTACTTTAAATTTAAGAAACTATTCACTTCAACATCACAAACACTACATTGATGTAAATAACTCTCTGCTGGTATGACTTTATTTTGCTGATTACCACTGACTTCAAGAGGAATGAAAAATATCCAGCTTTACTTATAGATCCAAAAGTGCATTCAGATTAGGATTAAAGCTGATTTTATGTTGGTTTAATGCTGCCTGCTTCCAGTGCACGAGCCAAACGCAGCCACTCCAAAAAGCTCTACTCTAGAATCATCAAGCTCGAGAAACGTTGGGCTGGATTTTCTCTGTGGAGGCGGGATGGTGGCGGGATAGCTGGTTGCCGGGTTCCGGTCCCGCTCCCGGCTGCAGCCACTCTGTCAAAGGAATTTTCCCTTGATTAGCCTTGTTAAGCCCGCCCTGCGGGGTTCCTGGCCAATTAACAGGAAGCGGGTCTGATGACATCATTTGGGACCACGGCCACATTAAATTTGATAGTTGTACTGTCAGTGTTTTACAGCGTTGAGGTGCTACAAACACTGACATGCACTGCACAAAGGTGCACGGCTGCACCCAGGCTCTCCAATTACTCCCTCCATATGCTTATGAAGGGAGTCACAGCACGCAGGGAGGTTCTCCTCCCTTCCAAGGGCAGAAGAGACCTCCCCAGGACACCAACGCAGCCTGGTTGCACATTGCACAGGAGGGCAAAAGCAGGGATGTCCTGCAATGGCACCAACCTTTCAATGATCTCAGTGGATCACAAAACGTTACTGCAAAGCCACACTCAAACTCACCCTGCTGTGCCACTCAACACATCCCCATCACTCTGCCTTCCCTAGCCTTCTCCTGCACATCCTTACTCACACCAACTTACCTTGCACCTCCACCCATCCCTCTCTATCTACATTATCACTTCCCCATCTCACTAGCCATCCCTCACACTGACCCTCATCCTACTGCAAGCATACCAACTAACAACACACTTGAGAGGTTTAGCCAATGTCCATGTGAAGTTTCTGGTAATGTGTTGTCATACAGTGAAATCTATATTCTCAACACTTCACCTTATTGGACAGGTCTGTGCACATCTTGAGAAGTCTCTTACTGAGTTCCAGTGAATGTTGAGACATAACTTTCCCCGCCCCGCTATAGTGATGCGTGTGCATGGAATGGCTTGGACATTAAAGGGATGCTTTACGGTGCTGGTGTGGGATGGTGTCAACCTGACGCATCATGTGGCAGCCAGGGTTTACAGCGTCAAGTTAAGTAAGTCTGGCCATGGTGATGCCATCGCTGGCCTCCCGGGCAGCAATGTTGTCAGGGGCTGATGCCCTGTGTCCTGTGCAGCATCAGGTGATGGCGGAGAAGGTTGGTGTTGTTGTTGGTGCTGCTGGTGTGCCTGGTGATGTTGGTCTTGGGGCAATAGATGGCAGCTTCGGGTGAGATGACATGAGCGATGTGTCAATGGTGAGAGAGGTTGTTCCAATGAGGTGGCACTGGACATACAGTTGGCTCTAAACACTTGCAAGCTAAAGAAATCTCTATATGTCTTACAAATGCAGTAATCAACAGTTTCTGAGCTCTGAAACTGACCATCTGCAACATGGCATCCTTTACACCACTTCTGTAGCTGTCAGCTTATCAGATACATCAGAGCAGACTCAACTCACGCCAGGGTGAGCTGGCATGTTCCCCGAGCAACGGGTAACCCGTGGGGGAGCTGGTAGAATTGGAAGGAAGCCTCAAAATAGCATCACATTGGCTGTTAACAAGCCCTTTAATGATCTCAATTGTCTCCTCCGCCGCTTGGTGTCGGGTCAGCTCTCCACTGACAGACCCGACATCGCGTGGAGGCGGGTTGACGGCAGGTTTCCTACCCACTGTCAATCTTTGCTATTTTGACAGCGGACCTGCCTCCAAACCCGCCCTCTGAATGCCGGCAAAATCCAGCCCATAGAAACAGGAGCCGGCCATTGTGCTTGTTCTACCATTCAATTAGATCATAGCTGAACATGCCACGATTATGCATTTACATGCCTTTGATCCATATCCCTTAATACCCCTTACCTAACAAAAATCTATCGATCTCAGTCTTGAAACTTTTAATTGAGCCACCTTTGGGGGGGTGGGGGGGAAAGAGTTACAGATTTCCACTACAATTTGTGTGAAAAAGTGCTTTCTGATTTCACCCCAGAATCCGGTAGCTGTGGAATTATCATCAGCAGCATGGGAATCATGGCAAAACTTTTCAACTAACGCCACCACAAACAGATTAACTGGTCATTGCTGTTTAAGGGATCGTGCTGTGCATAAAATGACTGCCATTTCTGCACTTCAAACATTTATGGTATATGAAGTGTCTAGGGATGTTTCAGAGACACAGTAAGGCCCAAAATAAAGGTGAGTCTCTCTTTCAGATTACTCATACAAAATACAATCTCACAGTAGGTTTGGTAATTCTCATGTTCATTGATCAGGATAAGTTACGTATTATTATTTGAATAACATAAATAGAATTTTAGCATAGTGATTTATAACAAAAGCTTTGTTGTAGTGCTCATGTTCTAACTTTTCAAAAGATATACGCCACATAAAGGTGTCAGCTGTGGCAGCGCTCTCGCCTCCTAGTCAGAAGGTGGGGGGTTCATATCCCACTCCAGAGACTTGAGCACATAATCTAGGCTGACACCTCACTGCAGTACTGAGGGAGTGCTACACTGTCGGAGATGCCGTCTTTTGGACAGGTCGTTACACCGAGGCCCCGTCTTCCCTCTCAGGTGGACGTTAAAGAGCCCATGGTACTATTCTAAGGAGAACAGAGGAATTCTCCCCGGTGTCCTGGCCAATATTTATCCCTGAACCAACATCACTAAAAATTATGTGGTCATTATCATATTGCCATTGATAGGATAGGATACTTTGTGCAAATTTTCTGCTGCGTTTCTACATTACATCAAAAGTACTTCATTGGATGTACAGCGTTTTGGGACGTCCTGAGGTTGTGAAAGGCGCTATATAAATGCAGTTTGGTTCTTTCTTTCATATGTGTGTAAATTTAATAGATAATTAGATCTACGCCAAAGAGGAACTAATTGCTGCACTATATTTATGTAATTATCCACAGGTGAACGCAGTATGAACAGAGACAACAAAGAAAGCTGTTGTTATTTTCTTGTCATTTCAACAAGTGTGTGTCAGCAGCCGAGAAAACTATGTTTTGAGCTATAATTGTCGATTTAATCATTTTAACAATTCATGCCCTTTATGGGTAGATGTACAGCAGTGAGCATTTCCAACACAATTTTTGAATTAAATTTACAATGTAAATAAAACAAGAATATCCAGTTTATCCCACAGACAAATTAAAAATATAATATAACGTCAGTCAAAATGAGACTAGGGGTTACAAGCTGACAGGATTTTTCTTTGACGGAGGCAAGCTTTTACTTGTTACATCACCTTTCATTAAAAATTATTTCTACAGAAACATTAAAGTGCTCTAAGCATGCAGGAGTTCAAGTTACAATCAACAGACCTGGATGAACATTTCTTTGTCATTTTCCTAAATATTTACTTTGCAAGCTTTTAAAACCAAATTGCTCTCGCATATTCTGTATTGCAAGTCTAAGACAGCACTTCACATTATATCTTCTGATATAGAACATGAAAGGTTTAATAGGCTAAAACTAATTTGGGTGATTTTTGTCACCTCCTTAAACATTCTGATTCAGTAATCTCGAAACAGCTTTCAGAATTTATTTATGCCATTTTATACTGACATGTGGGCAAGTTACTTTTTTTTTAAATACATAGTGCACTACAAATGGGGCTGCTTTTTTTTTTCCTTTCTCTGCCTCTGCTGGCTAAAGGTCTCTTGATAAAAATAAAACGATCCCAGCATATGGAGTAGTTGCTATGTCCTTCCGGGGATGGTCTGCAGCTATGCGCACCACAGGCACGCCAAGGAGAGGTGAATTGTCAAATGCAATTTCAATCATTGGGTGGGTTGGATGAAGCAGATTAGTTGTATGCAATCATGATAGATAGTTTATCCCAGCCTCCAAACCGCCGCTTGGGAAATCTTGCACGCAAACGAACAGAAACTCAGTCATTATTAGTGTCAAGAAGCCATACGGAGACACAATTTGGTTGCCAGCCAGGCAACATTGAATCAAGCCGGAAAAAAGTGACCAATTGCATGTTTAAAATGGAAACTGATAGGGATGTTGCCGTTTGGAAATGCTTCAAACAAGGGAAAAAGATTCATAAATGTTGAATATTTCACTTATTAAATTTTAAAGGTCCTCTCTGAAGTGAAATGTGATGTTAGAGTGAGGGAATGTAAATTAAATGCATTAGTGTCCCAATTCTTTTCATCTTGAACCTGGAAGCTGTAATGGGGCAGGATGGATGCAATGGGCACAGTCTGTACCATTTTCTTTATTTAAAAAAAAAATCCTTCAATAAAGCTGCTGGAGAATTTATCTACCTCTTTAAAAATCATATTTCTAGCATAAGGTTAAATATGCTTGTGCAGATTAATTGTTCTTTTCTCCTTGCATGCAGTTTTCTCAAAAAAAAAATCACATATTAAAAATTAACAAAAGCAGGGAAGGCCTTAAGTCCAATGCCTGAAGCAAAATGCTTTGACAAACCTAGCAGCTCTTTCTGTGCTATTCCAAATGCACTTGTCACTCAGTATTATCCATCCTCATTAATGACAATGGGAAAGTTTATCTTAGAAACAGGTTTTAAATCATCTACTGTTTACAAGGGGAGCATGAAATCTCCTACAAAACAGAAGGCGGGAACTACTTTTACACCAAAATCACTTTTGGCAGATTTAATATCTAAATCACATCGCACATTAAAATTTTGCACTTCTTCTCGTGTTTTATACTTTTATGAAACGTTCAATGTTAATTCGCATCTGACTGTAAAAATTAATTATAATATTGCTCAAAAACATCCAGATCGAAGGTGTGGGAAAGTTATTTCTAGCCATAGTTTTTGTGCAGATGCAAACGCAGACAAGCAGAGATAGCCTGTGGCTACAGTGGTGCAACAGAATGGATGAACATTCCTCCATGTTTCAGCCCAGCCCAGATAATTAAACAGCCCTACAGTAATTGCACTTGTTTGTAATCATCTGCAAAGGACTGGGCTCTTGCTAATCATGATAGGGTAGCAAGTCGTTCATTTTGGTTGGGTGCAGAATCTTCAATGGCGTCCAAGTCTAAAGATCTATCTCCACCAAATACGCTCATGATATGATAATCAGAAAATCCATCCTTTAATGTTTTTTAAATTCAATGCTAAATGTTGTCGTCAACAGAAATATTTGAAGCAGGTACCAACAAAACATTATACACTCCACCTGCACTGCAATGGCTCCAAGTGGTAATACTCCTTGAATCCCAAGTAATCAACAAGCAGAAGTGCAATAGGGAAAAAAAGCAAACTTTTAATTCTGCATTCTTGTGGCCCCCCTCTGCCACAATGTTCTCCCCACCACCCCCCATCTAATTTTCTCACCATTTCCCCTGAAGGCACAGATTCTTGCTGGAATCAGGACCCACAGCCTACAGATATCCTGCGATACCTCCTCCAAGTGGGCGTTCTTCATTTGTGAACCTCGGCAGTGAGTATCAGCAGGCTAGTCGTCCGTGTGGGGCTTCCACACAACAATCCCAACTTTAACACACAAATGCACTTTCCAATTTCGGGTGTGGGGGCAGAGGGAAGGGATAGTAATCAGAAATGACTCACTTATTCCCCCTCAATGTAGACCAGGGGCTGCGAGGCCAATAATAATACTTCTACCGACGTCATGGTATGTAGAAAGAAAGAACTTGCAATTAATATAGCACTTTATTCCTATCTATCCAATCGTAGCTAGAGAATCACCTGCAATGGCTTCGCTTCCCGATCCCGCAACGTTGCCTCTGGAGACCCCCAAGGATATATCCTTGGCCCCTTCCTCTTTCTCATCTACATGCTGCCCCTCAGCAACATCATCCGAAAACAAGATGACAGGTTCCCTGTACACTGATGACACCCAGCTCTAGCTCACCAGCACCTCTCTCAGCCCCTCCACTGCCTCTGATTTGTCACACTGCTTGTCCGACATCCAGTATTGGATGAGCAGAAATTTTCTCCAATTAAATATTGGGAAGACCGAAGCCATTGTCTTCGGTCCCCGCCACAAACTCCGTTCCCTAACCACCAGCTCCAACCCTCTCCCTGGCCACTATCTGAGGCTGAATCAGGCCGTTCACAACCATGGCGTCCTATATGACTCTGAGCTGAGCTTCCGACCCCATAGTCTCTCAATCACTAAGACCACCTACTTCCACCTCTGTAATATTGCCCATTTCCGCCCCTGCCTCAGCTCATCTGCTGCTGAAACCCTCATCCGCTGCTGAAACCCTCATCCGTGCCATTGTTACATCAAGACTCCACCATTCCAATGCTCACCTGGCCAGCCTCCCACCTTGAACTTCAGCTCATCCAAACTCTTCTGCCCATATACTAACTCACACCAAGTCCCGCTCATCCATCATCCCTGTGCTCGTTGACCTACATTGGCTCCCAGTCCGGCAATGCCTCGATTTAAAAATTCTCATCCTTGTTTTCAAATCCCTCCATGGCCTCACCCCTCCCTACCTCTGTACACTCCTCCAGCCCTACAACCCTCCAAGATCTCTGCCGCCTCCAATTCTGGCCTCTTGTGCATCCCCGATTTTCATCGCTCCACCACTGGTGGCGGTGCCTTCATCTGCCTTGGCCCCAAGATCTGGAATTCCCTCCCTAAACTTCTCTGACTCTCTACCTCTCTCTCTCCTCCTTCCTACATTGCAACAGTGACTACACTTCAAAAGTACTTCATTGGCTGTAAAGCGCTTTGGGACGTCCGGTGGTCGTGAAAGGCGCTACATAAATGCAAGTCTTTCTTTAAGACGCTCCTTAAAAGCTACCTCTTTGACCAAGCTTTTGGTCACCTGTACGAATATCTCATGTGGCTCGGTGTCAAATTTTGTTTGATAACGCTCCTATTAAATGCCTTGGGACGTTTTACTATGTTAAAGGCACTATATAAATGCAAGTTGATGTTGTTTATCCTGTTGTCAGGATGTTTCAAAGAGCTTTACAACCAATAGATTACTTTGGAAGTGTAGTCACTGTTGTTATGCAGGTGAACCCTGCTCTCCCCCCTTGCATCTGCTTCAAATATTTATATCCAATTTCCCCTTAAAAAGATGGAATGAGCTAATGCCTCAGCTACTCCCTGTGGCAAAGCATTCCATGCTCTAACAACCCGCTGTGTAAAGAAATTTCTCCCAACCTCTCTGCTAATACTTTTAAATTTGACACCTCGTCACTGATTCCCAACGAGAAGAAATAGGGGGAAAAATTCAGTTGGTTGCGCCTCCCGTTAGCGTCCTAAGAGGGCGCTAATGGGGCGCAACTCATCTAGCGCCCAGGCGCGGCGATGTTTGCGCCGCTCGCGAAATTAACTTGACACTTTGCGGCGGCGCTAAACACTACCGCCACGATCTCCTACGCCGGCAGATCGTGACATCAGTCGAGTGCGCAACGCCCCAGTATCGCCCCGGAGCGGATATTGAGTGGCGCCCCCTGCCTTACCGCCTGACGCTAGCAACGACATGTTGAGGGGAGCGTTTTGCAGTCATGAAGGGACTGGGGGAGCGCTATTTAAAGGCGACCGCTTCCTGCCTTTTATTGTTGGTGCCATTTTTGAAACACGCATTCTGAGAGAGAGGGAGAGAGTCATCTGGAGAGATTCAACGCTGTGTGAAGGAGTTTTGGGTACTGAGCAGCACTTTGCAGGTTCATTTTGATTTGCCATTCCTTGTATCGATTTAGAAGAGACTGTGGGGGCTGCACTCTGAGCTCTTTCCCTGGTACTCTCCATTGTTCTTTCCAGCAGATTTGATGTGCAGGTCTCTCCAGGCCGAGATTCAAGGCTGCAATGAGCAGGATGTGGATGGAAAGCAAGATCAACCATCCCCTTTAAGAACTGGCCCGTGCCATTGTGTGTGTGTTCCGTTGCTGACTGACATCACATGAGCTTCGCCAGCGCTCTGAGGTAGCGCCTCGCTCCTCGGCCTTTGCGCCTTAAGACAGGTGTGAAGCGCCTGATTTAGCGCTCCAATCACCTCCAGGGGTGATAAAAGTCAAGTTTGCAGTCGGTGGCGATAATTAGCGCCAGGCGCTAATCTTTGCGCCCGGCCGATAATTGCACCCCAAATGGGGCGATACTGAATTTCTCCCCCATAGACTTTACAAATTCGCTCCATCAAAACTCGTCATAATTTTCAAACCTTCATTGAATCTCCTCTTGGTCTTCTGTGTTTCAGTGGAAATTCTCCCTGTATCTCAAGCATCTCCTCTTAATTGTAGTTTACTATTCCTGGCATCATCCTTGTGAATCTACATTGCATGCTATCCACGGCTTTAATGTCCATTCTACAACATGGTGCCCAAACCTGCATTCAATACTCTTAACGGTGCCCAAAAGAATGTTTTACTTAAATTCATCATTACTTCTTTACTCTTGTACTCTATGCCCCTATTTATAAAACCCAAAATTCTATTGACCTTATTATGGCTTTGTGTAGCGATTTTAAGGGAATTATGTATTCAAATAGACAAAAAGGAATGAACTTTGAAATGGACCAGAAACTGCCTGGTTCAAGTGAGCTGTGTGACTTGTGGATCTTTACAGCAATCTTTATTTACTTACTAAGGAAGACTGAAATTTCAGTTATTTAGAACTCAGCCCGCTTTAAGAACATAAGAAATAGGAGCAGGAGTAGGCCGTATGGCCCCTCGAGCCTGCTTCGCCATTCAATAAGATCATGGCTGATCATCGACCTCAACTCCACTTTCCTGCCCGATCTCCATATCCCTTGATTCCCCATGAGTCCAAAAATCTATCTATCTCAGCCTTGAATATACTCAAAGACTCAGCATTCACAGCCCTCTGGGGCAGAGAATTCCAGAAGATTCACAACCCTCTGAGTGAAGAAACTCCTCATCTCGGTCTTAAATGGCCCACCCCTTATCCTGAGACTATGCCCCCTAGTTCTAGACATTCCAGCCAGGGGAAGCAACCTCTCAGCATCTACCGTCAATCCCCTTCAGAATCTTCTAAGTTTCAATGAGATCACCTCTCATTCTTCTAAACTCCAGAGAGTATAGGCCCATTCTACACAATCTCTCATCATAGGACAGCCCTCTCTTTCCAGGAATCAATCTAGTGAACAATCGTTGCACCGCCTCCAAGGCAAGTATATCCTTCCCGAGATAAGGAGACCAAAACTGTGCACAGTACTCCAGGTGCGGTCCCACCAAGGCCCTGTACAATTGTAGCAAGACTTCCTAACTCTTATACTCCAACCCCCTTGCAATAAAGGCCAACATGCCTCAGAGACGAGGGTCCTGAATTTAAATAAAGGAAACTACGATGGTATGAGGCGCGAGTTGGGTAGGATTGATTGGGGAATGTCACTCAAAGGGTTGACGGTGGAGAGGCAATGGCAAGCATTCAAAGATCGCATGAATGAACTACAGAATTTGTTCATCCCAGTTTGGCATAAAAATAAAACAAAAAAGGTGACTCAACTGTGGCTAACAAAGGAAATTAGGGATAGCATAAGATCCAAGGAAAGGACATATAAATTGGCCAGAAAAAGCAGCAAACCCGAGGATTGGGAGCAGTATAGGGTTCAGCAAAGAAGGACAAAGGGATTAATTAAGAGGGGGAAAATAGAGTATGAGAGTAAGCTTGCGAGGAACATAAAAACTGACTGTAAAAGCTTTTATAGATATGTGAAGAGAAAAAGATTGGTGAAGTCAAGCGTAGGTCCCTTGCAGTCAGAATCAGGGTAATTTATAATGGGGAACAAAGAAATGGCAGACCAATTAAATACATACTTTGGTTCTGTCTTCACAAAGGAGGACACAAATAACCTCCCAGAGATGTCGGGGAACATAGGGTCTAATGAGAAGGAGGAACTGAAAGAAATCAGTATTTGTAGGGAAATAGTGTTAGGGAAATTGACGGGATTGAAAGCCAATAAATCCCCAGGGCCTGATAATCTACATCCTAGGGTACTTAAGGAAGTGGCCATAAAAATAGTAGATGCATTGCTGGTCATCTTCCAAAAATCTATAGACTCTGGAACAGTACCCATGGATTGGAGGGTAGCTAATGTTACCCCACTATTCAAAAAAGGTGGTAGAGAGAAAACGGGGAATTATAGACCAGTAAGCCTGACATCGGTAGTGGGGAAAATGCTAGAGTCCATTATAAAAGATGTTATAGCAGAGCACTTGGAAAACAGTGACAGGATCGGACACAGTCAACATGGATTTACAAAAGGCAAATCGTACTTAACTAATCTACTGGAATTTTTTGAGGATGTAACTGGTAAAATGGATAAGGGAGAACCAGTGGATGTGGTGTATTTGGACTTTCAGAAGGCTTTCGATAAGGTCCCGCATAAGAGATTAGCGTGTAAAGTTAAGGCACATGGGATTGGGGGCAAGATATTGACTTGGATAGAGAACTGGTTGGCAGACAGGAAGCAAAGAGTTGGAATAAATGGGTCTTTTTCCGAGTGGCAGGCGGTGATTAGTTGGGTACCGCAGGGATCAGTCCTAGGACCCCAGCTATTCACAATATATATTAATGATCTGGACGATGGAATTGGATGTAATATCTCCAAGTTTGCAGACGACACAAAGCTAGGTGGGCGTGTGTGCTGCGAGGAGGATGCCGAGAAACTCCAGTATGATTTGGACAGGTTGGGGGATTGGGCAGAAGCATGGCAGATGCAATATAATGTGGATAAATGCGAGGTTATCCACTTTGGTGTCAAAAACAGGAAGGCAGATTATTATCTGAATGGCAATAGATTGGGAGAAGGGGAAGTGCAACGAGACCTGGGTGTCCTTGTGCACCAATCGCTGAAAGTAAGCATGCAGGTGCAGCAGGCGGTTAAGGCGGCAAATGGTATGTTGGCCTTCGTAGCGAAAGGGTTCGAGTACAGGAACAAGGATGTCTTGCTGCAGTTGTACAGGGCCTTGGTGAGACCACATCTTGAGTATTGTGTGCAGTTTTGGTCGCCTTATCTGAGGAAGGATGTTCTTGCCATGGAGGGAGTGCAGCGAAGATTCACCAGGCTGATACCCGGGATGGCAGGAATGGCGTATGAGGAGAGATTGGGTCGATTGGGCTTATACTCACTGGAGTTTAGAAGAATGAGAGGGGATCTCATTGAAACTTATAAAATTCTAACAGGACTAGACAGACTAGATGCGGAAAGGATGTTCCCGATGGCCGGGGAGTCCAGAACCAGGGGTCACAGTCTAAGGATAAGGGGTAAGCCATTTAGGACTGAGATGAGGAGGAATTTCTTCACCCAGAGAGTGGTGAACCTGTGGAATTCTCTACCACAGAAGGCAGTAGAGGCCAATTCATTAAATATATTCAAGAAGGAGTTAGATATATTTCTTAAAACTAAAGGGATCAAGGGATATGGAAAGAAGGCAGGGACAGGGTACTGAATTTGGATGATCAGCCATGATCTCATTGAATGGCGGAGCAGGCTCGAGGGGCTGAATGGCCTACTCCTGCTCCTATCTTCTATGTTTCTATGCCATCTGCCTTCCTTATTGCTTGCTGTACCTGCATGCTAGCTTTCTGTGTTTCTTGCACGAGGACACCTAAATCTCTCTGAACACCAACATTTGAAAGTTTCTCACCATTTAAAAAATATTCTGTTTTTCTATTCTTCTTACCAAAGTGAATAACCTCACATTTCCCTACATTATACTCCATTTGCCACCTTACTGCCCACTCACTTAGTCTATCTATATCCCATTGCAGACTCTTTGTGTTCTCCTCACAGCTTACTGTCCCACCTAGCTTTGTATCATCAGCAAACTTGGATACATTACACTCGGTCCGTTCATCTAGGTCATTAATATAGATTGTAAATAGCTGAGGCCCCAACACTGATCCTTGCGGCACCTCACTAGTTACAGCCTGCCAACCTGAAAAAGATCCGTTTATCCCTACTCTCTGTTTTCTGTCCGTTAACCAATCCTCTATCCATGCTGCTATATTACCCCCAACCCCATGAGCCCTAATCTTGTGTAATAACCTTTTATGTGGCACCTTATCGAATGTCTTTTGGAAATCCAAATACACTACATCCACTTTGATTTTAAAAGGTATATGTAATAATTGTGCCAGATACTGCTGTTAGACTGGACAGTGCTCTCATCTGATTTATAATGTAGCATAAGATGTGACCCTCTTCTGCAAAACAACCAAACATGTGGGATATTATATGTCTGCCCAAATAGTTTTATTTTCTTTTTGCTATCATTTTATTTATTTTTGCTGTCGATTCCAGTTTTGAGAGACATCAGAATGGAAGTGAACAAACTTTTTAATACTGTACTTCAATAATTATTTTGACAATGAGATTCCAAAGTCAACACAAAGAGCAGTTCACTAATATTTAAGATCAGAGATTGTCAATGACAAATACAAATTATCCTCAGACTCAGCACATACAAGCAAGTTAGCTTCAGTAACTGAAGACAGCACTTGCAAAAAGAATAAATAGGACTCACACATAATGCTATAAAATGCAACCTATCTGACTAGTACAAGCAGCATGTTCTGGTCGGATCTTGAATGGAAAGTCCCAATAACAGAATTGGAGTAGGTGATGCACAAAAGGGGTAGGGTTGAGTTCAACACACAGTAGAGTAGAGCACGCACAGACTGCATTTTAGTTTAAATAGTTATAGTAAATCACTCTATTAGGCCGTTTGCCACTATATGTCAAAAAATGGTCCACGTCAAACCCAACAAATATGGTACTGGTGTGCTGGAATGACACGTCCGAGTTCTCATTCGAGTAAAACTTTGATTATAGCAAGCAGCTGCTCTTGTAATAAGTATTAGGGGCCATAAATATAAGATAGTCACTAATAAATCCAATAAAGAATTCAGGACAAACTTCATTTATCCAGAGTGGTTAAAATGTGGAACTTGCTACGACATGGGAGTAGTTGAGGCGAATAGCATAGATGCATTTAAGGGGAAGCTCGATAAACACATGAGGGAGAAAGGAATCGAAGGATATGCTGATAGGGTTAGATTAAGACGACCAGTTGGGCCGAATGGCCTGTTTCTGTGCTGTAGATTTGATGTAATTCTTTTTTAGAATTTCCTGAGTTCTATGTACAAAAACAAAACACCCCACCTTAGCTCACTTTATATTACTTCCATGGCACATTTTTCAGCCAATCTGCTGCTGAGATGAGATTGTTGCTGCTTCTGCAGTAGTTACCTAGCACAATGTTAGCTTACATTAGGCTTGGATATTCCTCACCTGATGGCACTGTTGTTCCTCAGCAATTTTGAAAAACTTAAATTAATTTGTTTCATAGTTAAGGGTGAGGAGCTCAATGAAGGAGTTTTCAAACATTTGACAATTTTTCAGAAATCAGGATACCGTAAATAATTCTATTAAAAGTGACATTCCCAATGAACTATAGGTCCACCTTCAAGATGAAAAGAAAACATAAATCAATCTTAATTTTCAATTCACAAACATTCTCACTATTTCCAAAGTTGTTGCAGGCTGCCGTACAGCACTTCCTCCAAGTTGCTATGGCTCCACACTGAACATCACAGCTGAGCCCGGCCATGACCTTCTTTGACATTCATACATGAATGCTTTGTAGCAGGGGCCCCTGTATAGTTATCAGAAGCAGGAACCCTGGCTAATTTTCCCCACTCCCTGACCCAGCCATGTTGAGGCCAATTACAGCATCTCTATCTTTGACCTGAGACCAGCTAACACAACACGGACCAAGAACTGAACCTGGAACAGTCCTGGTCTCTGTAGTTTAGTATGGAATTATAAACCCGACTCGGGAGATGTAAAGAATGAAGAAAAAAACTAGATGAAGTACCATAAGAGCGCAACCATGTTCAGCCAGAAGTGCCGAGTGGATGATCCTTCTCGGCTTTCTCCCGAGGTCTCCACCATCACAGATGCCAGTCTTCAGCCAAATTGATTCACTCCACGTGATATCAAGAAACGGTAGAGCGCACTGGACACAGCAAAGGCTACGGGTCTCGCCAACCAGTTGGAGTGTTGAAGACTTGTGCTCCAGAACTAGCCGTGCCCCTAGTCAAGCCGTTCCAGGACAGCTACAACATTGGCATTTACCCGACTATGTGGAAAATAGCCCAGGTAAGTCCTGTCCACAAAAAGCAGGACAAATCCAATCCGGCCACTTCCCATCCGATCAACTTACTCTCAATCATCAGCAAAATGATGGAAGGTGTCGTCAACAGTGCTATCAAGCGACACTTACTCACCAATAACCTACTCACCGATGCTCAATTTGGGTTCCGCCAGGACCACTCGGCTCCAGACCGCATGACAGCCTTGGTTCAAACATGGACAAAAGAGCTGAATTCCAGCGCTGAGGTGTGAGTGACTGCCCTTGACATCAAGGCAGCATTCAAGAGAGTGCGGCACCAAGGAGACCTTGTAAAACGAAAGTCTTTGGGGGCAAGGGGGAAAACTCTCCAGTGACTGGAGTCATACTTAGCACAAAGGAAGATAGTTGTGGTTGTGTCGAGCTTCTTGTTGCAGCTGACTTGTGCCTTGTCGATGGTGGAAAGGCTTTAGGGAGTCAGAAGGTGAGCCACTAGTCACAGAATACCCAGCTTGTGACCTGCTCTAGTAGCCATGGCATTTATTTGGTTGGTCCAATTGAGTTTCTGGTCAATGATGAACCCCAGGATGTTGATGGTGGGGGATTCACCTTTTACCCTCTCTAGATCTTTCCATTGGGAACTGCCAGCACGACATCGACCGTCTCAATTTCTCTGCTCCCCTCACTCTAACCCATCTCCCTTTGAATTTGCAGCACTCCCGTTTCTCAGTTCCAACCCTGACATTGTCATTAAACTCGACAAGGGCGACGCTATTGTTGTTTGGCGAACAGATCTCTACCTTGTGGAGGCTGAATAGCAACTGTCCAACACCTCTGGACCACGGCCCCACCACCGAACATCAAGCCATCGTTTCTTAGACCATCACTGACCTCACCTCCTTCGGAGATCTTCCCCCCCACGGCCTCCAACCTCATAGTCGCACAGCCCACTTCTACCTCCTTCCCAAGATCCACCAACAGGACTACCCTGGTCGACCCATCGTTTCAGCCTGTTCTTGCCCCACGGAACTTATTTCTTTATATCTTGACTCTATTTTTTCTCCCCTTGTCCAGTCTCTTCCGACCTACATCCGTGACCCTTCTGACACCCTCCGCCACTTTAACAGTTTTCAGTTTCCTGGCTGTAACTGTCTCCTTTTCACCATGGACGTCCAATCCCTCTACAGCTCCATCCTCCACCAGGACGGCCTGAGGGCCCTGTGCTTCTTCCCTGAACGGAGGCTCAACCAGTCCCCATCCAGTACCACCCTCTTACATTGAACAACTTCTCCTTTGACTCCTCTCACTTTCTCCAAATAAAAGATGTTGCTATGGGAACCCGTATGCGTCCTGACTATGCCTGCCGTTTCATGGGATATGTGGAACATTCTTTATTCCAGTCCTCTCCCTCACCTCTTTTTCTGGTACACTGATGACTGTATCTGTGTTGCTTCCTACTCTTGCCCCAAATTGGAAAATTTCATCAACTTTACTTCAAATTTCCACCCCTCCCTCGCCTTCACATGGTCCATCTCCGACTCTTCCCTTCCCTTCCTCAACTTCTCCATCTCCACTTCTTGGGATAGGCTGTCAACCAATATCTACTATAAGCCCACTGACTCCCACAGCTACCTTGATTACACTTCCTCTCACCCTGCTTCCTGTAAGGACTCTATTCCATTCTCCCAGTTTCTCCATCGCATCTGTTCTGACGATGCCACCTTCCACACCAGTGTTTCTGATATGTCTTCCTTTTTCTTCAACCGAAGATTCCCCTCCACCACGGTTGACAGGGCCCTTGACCATGTCCAGCCCAATTCCTGTATTTCTAACCTCACCTCTTCCAGGCCACAATTGGCTTCCCCTTGTCCTCACCTTCCACACCACCAACATCCACCAAACACATTTTTCCCTTTCAGAATTCCAAAGGGACCGTTCTCTCCGAGATACACTGGTCCGCTCTTCCATCACCCCCAACAGCCACTCCCTTTCCCATGGAACCGTCCCCTGCAAGCACAGGAGATGCAACACCTGCCCTTTCACCCCCTCCCTTCCCACCGTCCAGGGCCCCAAACACTCCTTCCATGTGAAAAGCGATTTACTTGTACTTCTATCAATGTAATATATTGTATTTGCTGCTCACAATGCAGACTCCTCTACACTGGGGAGACCAAACGCAGATTGGGTGATCGCTTTGCTGAACACCTCAGTTTAGTCCACAAAAGGGTGTCCTCGAGTTTCCGGTCGCTTGCCATTTTAATTCTCCGATCCACTCCCACTCTGACCTCTCAATCCTCGGCCTCCTATACTTTTCCAATGAAGCTCGAGGAACAACAGCACCTCATCTTTCGATTAAGCACTTTAGAACCTTCCGGACTCAACATCGAGTTCAATAATTTTAAATCATAACCACTGCTCCCATTTTTTCGGACAGCAGGTGCTGGTAATGATTCTGCTGTTGCCATTTGCACCTCCTCTAGACCCATCTTTTGTTTCTTTACTTGTCCCATTACCATCTCCTTTTACCTCGCACCATCATCCCTTTCGTCATTTAATCTCTCCTGCCTTCCACCCTATCACAGGCCTTCCTTTTTGTTCTTTCCTCCCCTCCCCCCATTCCCTGCCTCTGCACTTGCTGAAAACCTGTTACAGCTCTAACAAAAAGTCACCAGCCTGAAACATTAACTCTGTTTCTCTCTCCACGGATGCTGCCTGAGCTGCTGAGTATTTCCAGCATTTTCTGCTTATATTTGAGATTTCCAGCATCTTAAGTATTTTGCCTTTGTAAAAGGTTTCTTTTATCATTTCTTATTCACAACAAAAATAATAGTGATGTTGAACCTCACCACTGACTATAAGACTCACTTTACGGGGATGGGGGATCTTAGCTACAAGGATAGATTGGAGAAGCTGAATTTGTTTTCATTAGATCAAAGGAGGTTGAGGGGTGATTTGATAGAGGTGTACAAGATTATGACGGGTTTGGATAGGCTAGACGGGGAAAAGGCTGTTCCCACTAGTTGATGGTACAAGGACTAGGGGACACAGATTTAAGGTTTTGGGCAAGAGAGACGGGGGGGGACGTGAGGAAAAACTTTTTTACGCAGCGAGTGGTGAGGATCTGGAATTCGCTGCCAATGGAAGTGGTGGAAGCGGAGACACTCAATGTTTTCAGGGGGAGACTGGATAGGCACTTGAGGGAAATAAACTTGCAGGGCTACGGGGATAGAGCGGGGGAACTGGACTGACAAAATTGCTCTACAGAGAGCCGGCACGGACTCGATGGGCCGAATGGCTTCCTTCTGTGCCGTATGACTCTATGGTTCTATGACTTTACAGTTAACTACTCATACCAGCCTGGTGTACCTGCTCACTTTCACACGTGTTATTCCAAACAGCTTTACAATTTGACATACTATATTGGTAATCAAAAGACCATGCTTCCCAAGTTCTCCGCAGGACTTGGCACTGCAAATATCAAGGGGTGGTGACCCATATGTTTATTGGCTAGCAAATGCCACTGCATTTCAAGCCATACCACTGACCTCTAACATAACTATGTGTCTGACTGAAGCTGCACAATGTTCATTTGAGACCTTTAATTCTATTCATTTTGCTTTACTTCACAACCATTGTTGATGTATTTGTGCTCTAGTTAGCGCGTTTCCAATTTACTGGGGGGGGGGGGGGGAAGAATGCCACCAAAAACATTCTTCCATTATCTCATCTTCAAGCTTTTTCCATGTTAAATACATTTTAATTTTCAAGTTGTAGGAGACAGAAAGGCATTGTATAATTTCACCTTATATTGACTGATTGCTTATCAATCTGTTTGTTGCAAACACATAATTTATAGACTGTTTATGAAAAAAATTAGAAATTTTTCTTCTCAACTAATTCTAAGATGACAGAAAATTAGTAGGCTAGAAAAACACAATAAGCTCGACTTTTAAAAATCAATGCAAGGGCGAATATGCCTCCTGTGGGGACTCACTTTGCAAAGTATGCTTTCCCTCATATTCTGTTTGCACAACAGTCACCTCCGTATCTGACTGGCAAGATCAAAATGTCGTAATTTTAAAAAAAAACTTCATTTTGAATCTTGTGCTCATCATAGAATCATTGGCCCGTAATTCCCGATAGGAGGCTTCTTGCGTGCGGATGGCTCCTATCGGAAAAAAAATCTACGAATTTACCGGAGGGCTCCCGAGGTCCAGACACTTCCGCTCCTGGGCCTCTCCACAGTCGAAATGCGCAGGGCCCACGTATCCCAGGTGGTTCGCAAGCGTCCCTGGGATCACGTGGGCCAGGCGAGCCAATGGGAGAAGGGAATCTCCCTTCATACTTTTGACAGAGAGACCTGTCAAATATATGAATGGGGATCACCCCAAAAAGACACTAAAACATTAAATAATTTTTTTTAAAAACCATCACGTTTTTAAAATGAGTTAAAATTACATTAAATTAAATATTTTAAACAAAAATGTAATTTTGATAAAAATAATTCAAGTTTTTTACGGGGCTAAAAATAAACTTACCTTTTTTTAAAGTATTTTTAAATTATAAATGCGTGAAATTAAAAAACCAACTTTTTTCAACTCTTATGCTGGTAAAAGCAGGCCTTATGCCTGCTTTTACCAGGCATAAGATTTGTAAGGGTTTTCAGCGGGCGGAGGTTCTGCAGAAAG
The DNA here is from genome assembly GCA_030390025.1 of Squalus acanthias. Classification (NCBI taxonomy): domain Eukaryota; kingdom Metazoa; phylum Chordata; class Chondrichthyes; order Squaliformes; family Squalidae; genus Squalus; species Squalus acanthias. The sequence goes on along the minus strand of CM059434.1, from coordinate 10,499,074 downwards.
CGGAACTCTCCCCCCGCAGAGGCCCTTCTCTAGGGCAGGCGTCCGATCTGTCAAGAGCATTCTTGACAGATCGGAAATGCCGGTTTTCAGCGCATGCGCTTCGCATGCCTGAAACCGGCATTTCCGATGTCCCTATGGGTGTGTACACAGCTCGTACACACCCGTAGGCATCGGAAAATATGGGCCATAGAAATTTACAGCACGGAAGGAGGCCATTTCGGTCCATTGTGTCCGCGTCGGCCGACAAAGAGCTATCCAGCCTAATCGCATTTTCCAGCTCTTGGTCCGTAGCCCTGTAGGTTATGGTACTTCAAGTGCGTATCCAAGCACTTTTTAAATGTGGTGAGGGTTTCTGACTCTACCACCCTTTCAGGCAGTGAGTTCCAGACCCCCACCACACTCTGGGTGAAGAAATTTCCCCTCAAATCCCCTCTAAACCTCCTACCAATTACTTTAAATCTATGCCCCCTGGTTGTTGACCCCTCTGCTGAGGGAAATAGGTCCTTCCCATCCACTCTATCTAGGCCCCTCATAATTTTATACACCTCAATTAACTCTTCCCTCAGCCTCCTCTGTCCCAAAGAAAACAACCCCAGCCTATCCAATCCATCAAGGTGAGGGATGTTAGTGTTGGGAAATGGAACACTTCTCATTTACGGGCATCAAGCACTCTCAGGTCAGGTATGGCAAAGTTAGGTGCAGAATAAAGCTCTCTCTCTGCCCCAACAACATGCCGCAGCTCCTGCCTCAGAAGGGCAAGGTGCCAGGCGGCTGCCATTGCCTGTGGAGCCGGGTCCCAGAGGGAGTCTGTGGCCTCAGGAGAGAAGGGGAAAAAGTAGAAGCAAGTTGGCAAAAAACAGGTTCAGCTTTGGGGGGGGGGGGGGGAAGCATCTCACAGCTAACAAAAATTCACAAAATTTACAATTAAAAAGAAACACAAAAGGCATATCCTCACTTAAGCAGTGCACAGTAAATTTTAGGTCTGACATTACAACAGTGCAAAAGTACTTCATTGGCTGTAAAGCACTTTGGAGTGTCCGGAGGTTGTGAAAGGCGCTATATGAATGCAAGCCTTTCTTTCTTACTGACTTAGGTGGTTCTAGGGCATTCTGACACGGTAGACGTTACAAATGCATAACACAATAATGAAGTAGTAATCAGAGTAGCATTTGCTGTCGTGATAACATAGCAGCAGCAGGAATATGCATGTGCCTGTACAGATGAGCTGGCCCTCGGCTTATACATTTGGCCAACAGCAGAATAACAGATAGAATACTATGGGGCTGGAAAGAGGGGATCATGGAGCAGAGAAAGACATAAAAAGAGGGGGGAAAAAAGCAACCAAAAAAACCCCACTCCTAGCAATGGTCCCCGCAATTCTTTTGGGCCGCATGGCCCCTTTAACGGGCTGCCCGGCCCATTCAAAAGTCCATGCATGCGGGTTTTTTCAAATTAAAAGCCGGCTCACTGGCTGCGTGGGACCCTTGGAGCGCTGTGCGGCCGCACAGCTTAAAGGGAACGTTGCTCCTCAGCGAAGGATAAGTAGGAGAGAGAAACAGACTGATTTTTTCCCCAATTTTAATCTTTGCCATTTCAGACAGTGCCTAGGACTTGAATCAGTACTGACATTTTACTTGAGAGAGAGTACGCTTTATTTGTATTTATTTTTGGTGATAAATTTTATAAGATCTTGTTACTTTCCTAAAAATGAACCTTTTTTTCCTGTCTGTTTGCATCTCCCTCTCTCCAACGTACTTTCCTACACTTTGTTTACAAGTGCTTTTTCTAACTCCCCCATGATCTTCTGACTCTTTCCAGCCCCATGGTGTCCTCTCTTGTTCTTCGCTTTTGGCTAAACCTATAAGCTGTGGGCCAGCTTGTCAATGCAGGCACACATGCATTCCTGCTGCTACTGAATAACAGAAGATAAAATAACAAAGAAATACACAGGGAAAAGAAAAAATGCATTAAAGGAAGACTATTCTGCCATTAATTATAGGTGAGAGAGGAGGGGAGAGGGGTTACTATGGATTGGTGCAATTCTACTACCCCTCCCCCTTCACCATAAGGCTGCTGAGCTGTAGTATAGGCAGCTTGCACTACATTATATCAGAATCCCTAACGGTACTTGTATAACGCTAACGCGCTAACTATTCTGTAATTAGTATAAAGAAAGCACACAATGGCATACATCGTAGCTGAAAACACCAGTTTATTATAGAGTTTGGTGGAAGGCTGAACTCTGTAGGTACAATCCAACTTCACAAATAAGCCATGTACACTTTTTCGATTGTGTGTGTGTAATGCTTGCTGGCATTATTTCATGATCATTTACAGTTCTTCTAGCACTCAAATGATACGCACCATCTCAGGTAACTACCACCAAATATGGTGACCAATTGTTATAACAGTTACAACCAACCATATTATATACATCAGAACATAGCTGTGTATCTTTCCGATCCATCCACCCGTTTTCAGCTATAATGCTTTACACCTCCTTTAAGACTTTGCCTAGTTATGATAGACACATTTAGCAATTAAATCTGGTATGAATGTGATGGTGACTACTTTGTCGAGCTGCGGCATGAGCTTCCATGTGTTCTGACCTGTCTAAAGTCAGTTGAAATGTGTAAAAGAGAGGAACAAGTTAAGCAAGCCTGGAGCAGCCGCAGGGAAAGTCAACGGGATGGCAGTTTCTCTCGCTCACAACAGCACTAGTGCTGCTGTAGGCTGTTCTTAAAATGGAAACATTGTGACGTTACCAAGAAAGCATCAACTAAGCAGGAAACAAAATACAAAAAAGACAGACGATTAGGCAATCAGGGTAGGAGGAGTTCCAAAGGTGTTCCATTACATTTTCGGATGATTATAAACAACATGAATGTGCTGGACTCAGATGATCTCATCTCAGATGTTAAGCGACAACCTATCGCCTTGGCCAACCCCCCAAAAAAATTTCAAAAATGTTTTAGATAGCTGTTCAGCTTACCTAATCGGGAAAGTTTGAGCATGTGTCTGGCTGTATAGGCGTCTTTTGGTCAATCATCAGAAAATCAAAGGCAATTGGCATAACTCAACTGAAACTTTAATGCCGCATGATTGTGTCGTGTAAGCTCGTTTTGTTGCGAGGGGCATTGCAGTTTAGCAGAGAGATTAACGGCCGGACCAAAAGTTGGCCTCCAAACCTTGCCCTGCTGATGCCTCAAGCCCTTTGAAGTCTGACCATCATACCTGGCAAAGCAGCAGTGGGAACTAGGCTGGTGTCAGCTCTAATCACATTGCCTGCCTCAGCATGGCTAACTACAGGGTGCACTAATTGGCACAATTGCGGATTATACCTTTTGCTACAGATTCAAGACAATAATTTAGTCAAATGATGGTTTTTATCTCCTCCTAATTAAGATTCCAAAGTGGAAAGAAATAGGATTAGACAGGCAGACTTTTTTGTTTTTTTTTTCTCCTCGGTCTTTTAATGCTCTGTTCATTTAAGTATGTTTGGTTCAACATTTTCATCCTCCTTTTAATAAACTTCCAAGAACTTTACTCCCATCAGGCAAATACACTACCAGCATAATCCCTTAATACCCTTTTATGTTTATCAAAACACCAGTCTGAAACAGAAACTCGTGAAATAAACTAGTTTGCACAGTTGTCTTATGAAATTATACAGCACAAGCTCATTAGTCAATAAATGGGCCTCCTGCTAATGGGCCTACTGTGTATGTGATGGAATGTGCAGGAAGAGGTAATGTACAGGTCTCTAAAGCCAAACTGGCATCTTCCCCTGTACGTTCTGTGTTTTTGTTTGGAATGCGGTAACATTGTAAGGCTAAATTTCACCAAAATGTGAGTTTTCAGTCCTCATTTGAAATGCTACCCAAAAATTTCACAGAAAAAAGTCCTGTGTGTAAGTAACAATGCACTATTTCAGATTCAGCTGCAAATATTGTTTAAGCATTGACTACATTCTATGACATTATCTAGTCATTTTCACACTGCTGTTTGTGGGAGCTTGCCGTGCGCAAATTTGCTCCCGCGTTTCCCACATTACAACGGTGACTACAATTCCAAAGTACTTAATTGGCTGTAAAGCCCTTTGGGATGTCCTGAGGTTGTGAAAGGCGCTATATAAATGCAAGTCTTTTACATCACCTGAAGTGCTTTCGGCCTATACAGTACAGAGATGACTAAGGATGTCTACCTAAAACATCAGCCCTTCTTTCCTCTTTTCATTTACTGACAAACCTGCTGTCTAGTTTTAGCATTTTCTGTTTTTATTCTTTCTTCTGACAAACCATAAACATGAACCTATCTTTTCAGATGCTGATGCACCTTGCTGTGCATTTCCGGCATTTTTAGGTTTCTGTTTTGTCTAGTTGTGCAATGAGGCCTCCAGGAGTTTCCACTGGCGCTATATAACACATACATACTCAGATTGCGGAACAGTACAGAACGATTTGCCAATTTCAGGGCATCATCGACTGCGAATGCAGATTCTGTTGCAAAGGAAGATTACATTTTTATCACAAATCCACAATTTCCTTTCCGTACCTTTACAAAGGTAAGGTAAGAGTAGAATATTCAGTATATTGTGAAACTGCATTTTTGTCTGCTTAGTAAATATCTTAGCATTCAGTTTTATTTGATGTAGCTTGAGTCATGGATGTAAATGAATGAATTGTGATCGTGGAGTCGGATGTACAATTTTCCTTCAAAGAATTCCATTGAAATTAACACCCTCACACGTTTTCATCCTCTTCCAGTGAACATCGGCGTGGAACTACATTTCTTATACTGAGAGTGAAATCTCCCCATCAAATCAGAGGCGGGGGAGGGGAGCAGATGGACTTGTACTCTGCAAAATTCCTGACTTACACTGGAGGAAGACCGTCAACAATTCAGCTGCGTGCTTTATTGTCAGTTGAAGGCAGTGAATTTTATTCTGCCAAAGTTTGGTTTTGGTCGTACCAAAAATATTGAAGCAATCACATAATTGCAGGTCCGGGAAAAATTGCAAGCCTGGGGGATAACTTTTTCTGGGCATCAAGCTGACAATCAGCAGCCAGCAATTTCCCCAATCGCAAATCAGAATAAACTAACAGAAGCAGCTCTTGTACATCTATTGGTATCGTAACAGAGTAACCACACTCTTTAGAAAAAATAGTAAATGTAGCATAACAATGCAAGTCACAGATGTGATTTGAACTCAACGCTGTATTGTATATATTACCAGAAATAAGGTACAGGAATTCAAGTAACAGCTTTAAATTCATCTGTGCACATTACCAAAGAATAAATACAATAAATTTTTTAAGAGTCTTATTGTGAAGTAGCTGTTTGTTTGGCTCAATTTTACAGAAAATTGCTTTCAATTACAGTGGCTTCTTCACAAGGATCAAAGGGCTATTCCTAACAACCTTCTTGATTTTACGACTTCTACATGTGGTGCTAAGTGGGTATTACAGGGAAGCATCCCAATCGAGACATCTACAAAACTGCTCCTGAGATGACCCAATCGAACAATTGGCTGCCTGATTAACTATTAACTGCTCTCAATGTGATTAAATAATGAAAGCCACTGATGACCATTAATTAGGAGGAGGGCATCGTAATTGTCACTGGATTGAGTCTTTAATGATTCATAGTTTTTTTTGGAGGGATGGAGTGGAGGGGGGGGGGGGTAGGGAAGCAAGAGAGAGAGAGAGAGAAAAACTGTGAAGAAAAAAGAGGGGTGGTGACAACAGTTGCCTTATCAAGTGGCCAGTTAAGAGGCCAGAGGGTCATGGAAGGGCCACAGTGGTCACTCCAGGGTGAAGTACCAAACACCAAAGCGATGCCAACCCAAATTGACCAGCAGCTAGTGAATAAGGCAAAATATGCTAATTTATTTGTGCTGAATTCTCTTGTATAAGCTGAAATAGCCAAGACAAGTGGCCTGCTTAAATGCTTTCCACTTGACAGGAGATTAAATAATATGGTTTGTCAGGGCTGCCCACTTATTTTATCTCCAGTGAAGACACTACACAAGGACCGGAGAAGAAATAATTATCACATCACAAAAAACCACTCCTCAAATATGCATTCACCTTTTCATGCTTAGTTAATTAATACTTCAGCCTTAATTGGTTAACAGTTGTATTCATTTGCTATTTAGTATCGCTGGAAAAAGGGAATGGATTCAATTCAGTCCCAACACATCAGGATTATAAACACTGGCAATATTTCAGGTCACTGGAAAAGTTTAAATCTGGTAGTACATTGGAATTAACCTTTGTAACTGTCTTTTTTAACTCCCAGGCCAGCAACGTTCGCTTAATAAATATGAAGAAAATGATTGCTGCAGTGGCATTTATTACTTTAATGGCATTAGCTGTAGAAAATGTGTTCATAGTGTTTTACAACTGATTTTCAATTCGCTCCCAGATACGTGTTAAAGTATTTTCTGAAAACAAAGTAATGTGCTAGTTGATGCAAGACAGCTACCATCAACACTAGCAGTTCACTACAATGTGGAACAATATAGTACTACATTGAGATTTCCGTTACATCCATCCAGTACAACATGTGGTAGGGACTGTAAATGATTAAAATAAAGATTATTAGTGATGTCAAATTATATTTTGTTACCAAGATATTTTATTAATTCAGATCCACAATGGTGCAGAGGAACAAAATAACAGGAGCGGATCTAAGCAATTAATTTGACAAAAGACCCACAGATTTATGAGGTTATACATCGTTGCCTTACGGTATATTAAGCTCACAAATTTAAAATGTAGCAGAGGTTCTTTGCCCTCCCCCACCCCAAACACTTACTCCTTCACAGACAAAAATGAGAAGACGATTACTTATATGAAAATAACCTACTGCATATTCAAATGCAAGACACGGTGCATTAAGCTATTAACTTGCAAAACAACTTATTCTTATTGCACTATTAAGTGGAATTATATAAAAATATCAAACCTCAATGTTTCCTACCTCAATAGTGAACAACTTTCGTTTCAATTTGAAAGCAAGGTCCTTTGTATCAGGCACGTCACAGATTAAACTATTAAGCCGAGGAAGCTGACGAACATGGAGCAAACCTTAAGGAAAAATTAAATTAAAAAAAAAATGCCATCATGCAGCTGCATAAATTAAACAAGCTGACAGCAGAACTCTCCACATTTACATTCCTCACTGTCCCTTTTTAAACCAGGGATCGCCACCAGAAGCAATGAAGCAAACAGTGTGATTATGCTCAAGTAATCAAGCAGAATAAGATAAACAAAAATCCTTGTCCAAGTAAAACTAATTACATTTAGGTGCAGACATGGAGACATAAACAAAGAGGATTCTGATGCTTGTCAAAACGGAGGCCCATTTGTGATATTTTCCCTTGTATTTACAGTAAGCAAATGTGGCTATCACCTTGCTTGCTGCCCAAAAGCATTGCTGAATGATCTTTATTTTATTAAATGCACCAGTAGGCAGCCACGAAAACATGGCTTATGGGTTGGAGACCTCGACTACAGCTTTGATATAAAAAAATGTATTTCGAGGCTTCGGTCATTAACAAGTTGTTACATGTTGTTATGGTAAATAGCCCTTCAAACAGGCATAAAATTCAGCCCGGGTGTGTAAAACAAATGAATATTTGCAAATGAAGCTCGTTTATGACTGTTAGGAACTGGTGTACACATGTGAGGTCTGCTTTTAGCTTCGAGCAGTGTGAGCTCAAATCTAAGCTGATCTTTTGTGACAGGAACATTGGCTGAGTTGGTGCAGTCTAGTCATGGTTAAGGGAATTGGTAAGCTCACTGGCCGAGTGGCTGCCTGGCTTCCTCTGCATGAGTATTCCCAAAAGCCTGCCTACAATGATGCACATCTGATTGAGCACTGTCTTGGTAATTTGGCTTGACAACATGTGAGTAGTTGCCATGTTACTTTCACAGTCCTAATGCACAGTAAAAGATAAGCAGTCTGACCAATAGATTGCTACATTGGGAGACAGTCGAAATGCAGATTCTGAAATGAAATCAATTACTACCTTATGGCAGACAAACTAATTAGAGGGCAAACTGCTAAATATCTATAAGTCACTTGGGGTACTTTGGTCACGATTAGACTTACCGTGATAGTCCTTGTAGAGTGGATTGGTTTCCCTCTCAGAAGCATTAAATGATTCGAGACCAATCACTGTATCTGACAATTTTGCTACACGGCCTATAATTGCTTTGTTCTGCAAAACACAGAGAGGAAAATAGCTTAAAACAGTTTAAAAAAAATACTGAGAGCAAAACAACAGAATAAATTTAGGATATCAGCACAACAAATAAATGATTATAACCTTATGGTCTAACAGAAAGTTCCCAAATTAATATTACTTAAAATTAAATTTTTACAGGAAAAATACTTTGGTAAAATGTAATTGTTGTCAATTTATTCCAAACTTTATTGCAGGCTGTGAATTAAATAATTCAAGGGTTATCATTTTGTATTTAGACGCTTCAATAGTGTTAAAAATCACACATCTGATATTAGTTTTTTTTGCACTGCTTGCTTCTATAGAGTGGATTTTTATGGACAGCATAATGCTATTGTACATGCCAGTTCACCTGCTGTACACTAATTGTAAACTGAAAACAGCTTCAAATAGATGTACAAGCTGCAAAGTCATTGCCCTTCTATAGTTTCGTGATATGTTTTAATAAAAGACAGTAAAACGTGCACTGTATCCTGAATTAAATGACTACAGTTTAGGATGGATTGTGAGTAATTGCTGCAGTGTGTGTAAAGATGTTCATATTTAAGTAGTACTAGTAGATCTCCTGTGGTGCTGCTCACCAGGAAAAATGTATAAATAATAATGGTTTCTATGAAAACAGACCTGTTATAAAAATGTTAGTTATTTTTCCATGGGTCTCTTTCTAGTATTTTTTCCTTACCTTGTCTATTTTGTTTTAATGTCGTGCCTTCCTTTTATCTAGTGAGGTTGTTTGTATTTTTGGATATTGTGTTCTTTCAGGGTTTAGCTAAATGTTTCTTGATTCTCTTATGCTATTTCCATTTATCTTATCTTGCTTTCTATCTGTTGTTAAGTTTGGTTTCAGAATGATCTGATTTTAAACGCGGGACTTTTGACCTGGTATTGGAGTACCGGGGGGGGGAGGGAGAAGTAGCTGGACATGGTATTGCTGAGGCTGGGCTGGAGGCGGCAGCGATGGCAATCAGACTGAGGTGCCTCATGCGCAAAAAAAAATATTGGGAGGCAAGGCCCAGCTGAAGGGTGAGAGCTCCAGGAATAGAGCAGAAGGCAAGCTCAATGTCCCCGAGAGAGGGGAGGCCTGTACAAGAGAAAGCTGTTGGAGGTATTGAAAGATGGCATGCATTTGGTAGGTTTACAAAAGGAACAGTCTAACGTAGATAAATAGAAAGAGTTATGATCATTTATAGCCAACAAATTGTCAACAAGCAAACATTGAAACTAGAATATGCAAAACCTGTGACTATTTTTACATAAATAGATGATGAAAGTGAAACTAAAAGGAAAATGTTTTATTCAATAAGCATTTATCTATATAATTAAATGTTTGTGTCTATTCATATGGTTAGTAATTTTTTCAGGATTTTGAATTATTTTGTCTGTAGATAAATGCTTATTGGTTAAACCGGTTTCAGCCCTTTTTCTTCAGTTTCATGATCATGTTGTTGTATTATTTATGCAACATAGTCACAAGTTTTTGCACATTCTAGTTACAATGCTTGCACATTCAAAATTTGTTAACTATAAATTATTATAACCCTTTATATTGTGCACAGTTTCAACTACATTAGACTGTTGAACCTGTGCGAATCCACCTAATTTGGAAAGATACATTATGGTTGGATATTAATTCCTGTAGGAGATAAGACACACACATGGATACATCCATTTGTAAAATGACCAACTTGCAATATATGTAACTCCACTCATTTAATCACCATTCTACATTACCATAAAATACTTTGGCTGTTGTGTTATTAATTTAATAAGCCTGTGCACAAGGGCAGTATTTCGCCAAATTTTAAGTGGATTCGCGGATTCTTCTTTATTCTGCTTCATATTAAAAGGAGCAGAAATAACCGCAGGATGTCACATGATGTTGCAAAAGAAATTCAGTGTTTAAAAGGTTAACCGAAATGATGCCAGGTGTTTAAAAAAAAAATAGATTTCTAATGCGTGCTGTTGTTGTCGGGTGGAAGTACAGTAAGCAATTAATGGACAATACTCAGGGTGCTGCATGAGAGTTGAAAGCAGAAAATGTTATACTTGGATGTGTTTAGATAATAAATAAATCTATAGTTTCTACTAACTACATAATAATTCAGTGAAGGGAAAACATCTCAATACATAGATCTGTGAATCATATGATGCGCCTCTGTTTTGCAGACATCTTGGTGATTTACACTTTCACAATCAGGGTGGCAATGCTATTCCCTTCATTTAGCAGTATCGTCTTAATGCTACCAGTTTCTCTTGAAGCAGTGGAAGCATATTTATTATGTATAAATATATTATTTAATAACAGACAGTATGTAGGGAGTTAAAAGCTACAATTAATTTTCTGGGTTTCTATCATCGGAATCTGCTGACTGAATTAATTAGTCTTGACTCCCTCCACAACATCCATTATTTTCAATATAATGATCAGAGTAGGGCAACTGATTTGGTTCATTGTTAGTCTATGCTTGGGCTGTGTATGAGTTCATCTGCTCTGTACGATGTTATTAAACTATGTGAAGCAAGTTAACATGAAAGCAGGCCACGATCATGCCTTTAATTTAATGTCATCAATTCCCTGTGCTACCAAGATTCTGGAGAATGTACAGTGAATTACCGTCAAGATGGTACCATAAGTAAAGCGTGTAACTGTATTTAAATACAATCTAAATGTAGCATGGGTCAATAAACAGGCAAATCAATTATTTAATTCCCGTAAACTCAAGACTTTAAGACAAAGTGGGGAAGCAAAGGGAGAGATGAAAATATTCAAGTTAATGCAGGCAAATAAAAAGACACAAAAGCTGTTTAAAATTTAAGAGGCAATAAAAACAGCTGACTCCTGTAATGAAGGTGCTGGCTACAGATACTGAAACTTCCAAATGAGCTTACGCTAATCCTGTACCAAGTGTCCGCACGTTGATGGGAGAAAAATTATAGCCTGTCATCAGAAGCAGACAGGCAGGCCTAGGTCCAGATGGAAGACTGGCTGGGAGAGGGGGCAGGTGGGAAGAATGATGAGAATGTGATGGTAGACAGAAGACTACTCCCTCTGCTGGCCAGACTGTCACTTGTTATAATTTCAGCTGTCTCGCTCTCTCATACATTTTTAATAATTGTGTTCTATGACTTTTAAATAATTAACCGATTCTCTCAACCCCCGCCCCGCCCCTGACTGTTTAAATCTTTCCTTTAGGCTTCCAAATAAAAACAGCCCTTTGCTGTAGTAGAAACATCCACTCCAGTCCTTCAATCAAGCTCACACTTAAGTCAACGTTCTGTTTCTAGGGACTAATTACCAGCAATATGTGAAATGATGAAGTTGCTATTAATTAAGTTAAAAAAGGGCATTAATACCACCATGTTGCTCATTCACTACTTTCTAAATAAATCATTTCATCTCTGCACAAGAATTCTTTAAGTAATATGTTATTATCCACAATGATTTATACCAATTCAGTGATGAGCATGATAATTAAGACATCCAAGTCAGCCGAATGTGAAAACTAATAATACACAGACGTGACAGTAATGCAAGTTTTCTGTATTTTGATGGATACAAAGAGCATATTGGACACAGGAAAAATACAAGTGAGTGCTCTTAATTACAGTTACTATGAAGCATTTCTTCATTTTTTTTCTCCCAGAGGCAGCCTATTTTTTTTTTTGCCCCCTCCTTTGCTTGCCAGGTTATTAGGGCTACCAGTGCCTTCTGTTACAGGATCTAACCGCACTTCTGTTTCATGAGATTTTGGCCTTAAACCAGCATCTCCCAGAGCAGGAGGGATCAGCTTTTTCCCCACTGTTTTCATATAAAGCCTGGCTTCAAAGTTACTCCAGCTCCTTGCTTTCCAGAAGGTTCCATCCCAGGAACTCTCGCCTGCCATTTGGTTTGCTTTCTCATCTCAAAGGAATTGGCTTGCAGTGTTCCCCTATGCTGAACTGGCATTTGCTCTATGAAGTGAGTTATTATTAAACTTTTAGGTCAATTGTGGCACTAACAACTCTTCTGAAGCTTTCAGCCACACAGTACAATTTGCCTGCTAATTAAATATTAATATAAAGTGGTGCATTTGTGGATAAGAGCTTTTATGTTCCTTCCTCTCTTTCAGATGGGGGAAAAAAGGTTCCAAGGCACATTTCAGTAGTTCTATTTTGCAATACACATTTCAGCCAGTGAAATAAGCCACATGCGGAGATATTTTTTACAGTGAAAATACTAATCTATACAAGTAAAAAAAAGAAACGACGTATGCAATCAAGGGCAATGTAAATCAATTTTTCAACCCGTTTACGTTCATCACCTCTTACGATTCGCAGTTAAACAAATATGCAGCAGTCCTGAAATGCATGCACACCCACATAACTCGGATCGCTCCACAAACTACCCAAAAATGTATGACATTATGCATTGGCTACCAGCAGTCCCGGACTTAAATCAACACAAGTAACATGCGAAAGTCAGTGCTACATACATTGGGTTTATAGATATGCCCTGCTTCTGTCCCTCTAAACGGGGCAAATCCAGAGGTTGTTTTCCCCCCCCCCTTTGTGTACAGAACAGTTGTACCAATGGCCGGGACACTGGGCAAACTGCAGATTGCGTAGCATGGAAGCCAAAGATTCCATATGCCTGAACAGATGACTCTATTCCCACACCATGATGAGACGTTGACGGACTCGGGCTTACATCATTCAGCCGTGGACCTAGAAACACCGGGCCTAGTTCCCAGACATGTTTTGTTCAACTCTATTTCATTTATGTCTATTTCAACCAATTCAAAAGATGGTGCTACACAGCACTGAGTTAGTTTACCTCAGTAGATCTTCCTTCAGGTGCTTCTAAAATATGTAAATATGTAAAGTTCTAAGAATTAACATAAGGCAGAATTAGATAAATGTAAGGTAGCAGAAAAGGTTTAACTTATAATGTTGAGTAAATATAATATAGTTGCATTTATTTTATTCTAAATGCAACTTTGAAAGATTTACTACTACAGCAGACATAAGCCCAAAATAGCCACAGACACTGACAATCTACCTCTTTGAAGAAAATAATTATTGTACGCTATACAGGAAAATTGGCCCGAGTAAGATTGTATCATAATAATGCAACAGCCCAAGCCTCACGGACAGCACAGGTTAAAAGACTATTCAATTGAACGCCTTTCTTAATGATCAGAGGCAACAGTAGATAAGTTATTCGATTCAGAACCAATGCTGTTAGTTCTGTGCACACCCATCAGGTTCCAGAAGTGAGATAAGTATGGAATAAATACCTCACGGAACAGCGTATGGAATAAATACCTCACGGAACAGCGTATGGAATAAATACCTCACGGAACAGCGTATGGAATAAATACCTCACGGAACAGCGTATGGAATAAACACCTCCCGGAACAGCGTATGGAATAAATACCTCACGGAACACTATGGAATAAACACCTCACAGAACAGCGTATGGAATAAATACCTCACGGAACACTATGGAATAAATACCTCACGGAACACTATGGAATAAACACCTCACAGAACAGCGTATGGAATAAATACCTCACGGAACACTATGGAATAAATACCTCACAGAACAGCGTATGGAATAAATACCTCACGGAACACTATGGAATAAATACCTCACGGAACACTATGGAATAAATACCTCACAGAACAGTGTATGGAATAAATACCTCACGGAACACTGTATGGAATAAATACCTCACAGAACAGCGTATGGAATAAATACCTCACGGAACAGCGTATGGAATAAATACCTCGCGGAACAGCGTATGGAATAAATACCTCACGGAACAGCGTATGAAATAAATACCTCACGGAACAGCGTATGGAATAAATACCTCACGGAACAGCGTATGGAATAAATACCTCACAGAACAGCGTATGGAATAAATACCTCACGGAACACCGTATGGAATAAATACCTCACGGAACAGCGTATGGAATAAATACCTCACGGAACAGCGTATGGAATAAATACCTCACGGAACACCGTATGGAATAAATACCTCACGGAACAGCGTATGGAATAAATACCTCACGGAACACCGTATGGAATAAATATCTCACGGAACACTATGGAATAAATACCTCACGGAACAGCGTATGGAATAAACACCTCACAGAACAGCGTATGGAATAAATACCTCACGGAACAGCGTATGGAATAAACACCTCACAGAACACCGTATGGAATAAATACCTCACGGAACAGCGTATGGAATAAATACCTCATTGAACAATGCTTCTTATACTTCTTATAACATGAACTCTCTGTGTGTAGCAGATATTACTGCTTAATCTTGTAACCAGTAATAAAGAAAGCTATCTGTTGAAAGGGTATACTTATTTTAACTAACTTTCTATTTATATTCAAGTAACGTTCCATGACAAATAATGTTGACACTGATGGCTCCTTCCCTACTTGTTTTCTTTTCTCTGTCATAACCATTGCAATAGTGTGTTAGATGTATGTTAAGGGGATCCCACACTGACTTCTATGATTGGAGGAATGGCAGCATGTGACTCGGTTTGAAGCGGTGGCAAAGCAGCAGCAGCAGGGTGCCCTCTCCTTTCCGATAAAAAGGCACATTTCTGAGGAATCGTTCTTCCTTTCATCATTTGTGAAACTGAAGAAAACAAAGTTGTTCAACAATGTGAACAGCTGCTATTATTAAACTAAAAGTCCACTAGTGCTTGAGACTGAGAGGCCCACATGTTCAGCTGTCCTCTCATCTTGCCATCCTATCCAATTAACTATTAACATGGAGGGCTTTACACATGCTCTCAGGGACTCTTTAACAGGCTTCTTGGAGAGTGGAACAACTACACAGCAGGGACTCTGGGAACCGAGTAACACTGGCTGCATGAAAACCCTCGCCAGCTTCACTCCACTTAATGACAGCTCACTCTGCAGTTTAGTGTTTAACCGAGACAGAGAGAAAGTTTCACCATTTTTCACAAAACAGATCTACTGTACTACTTCTGGAGCTGGTTAGTTATTAACAAAAGAGAAATGTGCACCTTTGAAAGACCAGAAACCTGTCGGAAACTTTGAGTCGTAACATCAAATTATCGATGCAGCACTTCTTGTCAAATATACATTTGCTTCAAAACATTAATACATTAATTTTAAGAGGAACATTTTGTGTGTGCAGAAATGCTTATTATTTTACTAAGGTTTGTAATGTATCTAGTTTGCTTACTGCTACATTAACTACATGATATCCTTGTTGCCAACAGAGAGCCCTGGTGGCGTCTGAAGAAAACAGTGTATTCAATCTTTGATGCAACTTAAATTTGCTTGTTATTATTTATGGATTATTCTGAATAGAATATTTAAGAAACTATCAAAAGTAGTTTGAAAACTAAATTTGGAAATCATCCCCATCAACACAGACTTCTCTCTTTTTTTGGCTTGATACATTTTTTTGTAGCTATTCACCCTTGCAGCTTCTTGATTAGTTACAGATTTTTCAAAGTAACCAGGACATCTGTTCCTCACCGACTTTGGCAATAGTCACTATGACAATACTTTGAACTCCTGTCTTTTAAAAAAAAAGCTAGATAATTTGCGGCTAGAATAAAACTCCTTAAAGAACTCATTAAATGTTGACAATATTTGCTTGGCATGTCTCCAAAATGTCTTTTCCCTTCATAAGGAACATTAGAGCACTTGCTCTGAATTTCTATGAAACCCCATGAGAACCAAAACAGTTCAACATCTTAGGATTAGTGCAGTCACCACCACTCAAACAGCAGTATCAACTGAATCTTAAGTGACTCTAAGTTAATTTTAGAATGGATTGAAACACTTTATTTAGCAGCTCTCTCCCAAATAACACTGTCCAATTACAATGGACTTTATTTTCCACAATACATGTTAAGTAGCCATCCAGGTTAAGTAGGTGCTTTTTTCTTTTATACTACTTTTTGTGCTCCTTCTGAGCACGCAATATTGTAATGGCAACTAGTGCTAGGATACAGAATACATTTTTTTTTGCCCGGTAATTATATCCGAACGCACCCAAGTTAGGCATGGGCTGTGCTATATGCCGTGCAGAGATTCCCCCTATACTGCCACCAGCAATGCACCCGATTTGAAAGTACAGAACAATCCCAACTGTATCCATTCTTGATTTTCATTCAGTGTATTCCATTCTCCTTCTTTATGGGCTCTTAGAGAAGGGCTGCTGAGTTGCAGGGAAGTTTTTGGGAAGTGGACTGAGTCTACACAGACTAATTTATCTGCAGACAACAATAATTCAATCTGTCTGAGCTAGATTTACCCCCGACACCCAGAAACGAAGGGGGTGATGTTCGAAAAATATATCACCGAGTCTCCTGGGGAAAGAAGCAGGACTGTGCTAGACCTAGTGGACAAGCTAATAAGTATTATTTCAAGTCCTTTGTCTACTTTGATGACTTGTGGAACTTAATTATACAACTAGCTCAATCTATAGCAGAATAGCCATTTGATTACCCTAAGCATCCACACTCATCAAGCTCACTTACTAACGAGTCTGGATGATACCCACAAATTCAGTTGGCCACCATTGCAAAATAAAGCCACTTCCAGTTTGACTGATTATGCAAAAACCCTTGCTATTGGGCTGGCCCAATCAAAACAAACTCTTATGATTCCAGCACTGGCAATCTAAGATCCGTCTGAAGCTTCGCTACTCTGATCCGGGCAGCACTGACACGCAAATTCAAAAAGAGGACCATCCATCACAATGAATTTCCAAACGTGGAAAGAGACAGGAAAATAGCAAGGAAGTAAAGTGAAACAAAAGAAAAGTCTAAAGAAACAAACCCAGAATATTGGGAAAAACTAAAAATTGTTTCCAGAAGAACTGGTCAACATATCTGAAACTGATTATCTGGTGACAACTCTAGATTATGGTCGAACATTGCAAAACAAATCATCACAATTGGCCAGTTGTTCCTAAGAATGGTACAGCCAATATATTTATAGACTTGTTTGCTGAAGATGGAATAAAAAAGTTACAGATGAAGTTGCCACGGACAATTCTCCATAAATGGGACTATGATATCATTCTCAAAGCCACAAGACACGACTGTCATTTTGAAATCACAGTATAAAAAGTTATCAAAAACACATCTACTACTCGCATGCGCACTTTGGCTGCCGCTCCGGACCCGAGCCATTCAATACTTTTCCACTTTGTCCCGATTTTTTCCATTTCTCTCTCTCCCTCCCTGACCGCTCTCTCCTGTCGTCATGCCTCCTTTCATCTCTCCTCTCTCGGATACTCTGCCCTTCCAAATCCCTACTCCAATCCTTCATTACTCTTCGACCTTCCTACGCTTCTGCCGCCGTCTCAGGCTTGACTCCCTCTTAGATAAGCCCACAGCTTCCCTCTGTGCTTCTCTTGGCATCCTACGAAAGGCCCATTGAGGCACTCGTCGCTGCCTCCTTACAAGCAGCAACCCCAACTGTCCCATCCTACTCTCTCGCCGACATTCCCGTCCAGTGCGCCCACTGGGACAAATCTTGCCAATCTCCTCCCCATCCAACTCATCCCCCCCAGCGCTGACCCTGTGGACGCTGGCAGTGGGGCAGCCATCACCGACCCTCTCCGCATCTCCCTCCAGAATGTCCATTCACTTGTGAACAAGGGCCTTGCCATCCATGAGCTTATTGTGGATGATTGCATCGACATCATTTAAAAAAAAATTGTTTATGGGATCAGGGCGTCGCTGGCAATGCCAGCATTTATTGCCCATCCCTAGTTGCCCTTGAGAAGGTGGTGGTGAGCCGCCTTCTTGAACCGCTGCAGTCCGTGTGGTGATGGTACTCCCACAGTGCTGTTAGGTAGGGAGTTCCAGGATTTTGACCCAGCGACGACGAAGGATCGGCGATATACTTCTAAGTCAGGATGGTGTGTGACTTGGAGGGGAACTTGGAGGTGGTGGTGTTTCCATGCGCCTGCTGCCCTTGTCCTTCTAGGTGGAATAGGTCGCAGGTTTGGGAGGTGCTGCCGAAAAAGCCTTGGCGAGTTGCTGCAGTGCATCTTGTAGATGGTACACACTGTAGCCACGGTACGCCGGTGGTGGAGGGAGTGAATGTTTAAGGTGGTGGATGGGGTGCCAATCAAGTGGGCTGCTTTGTCCTGGATGGTGTCGAGCTTCTTGAGTGTTGTTGGAGCTGCACTCATCCAGGCACTCATGGCCCTGAGGGAAACTTGGTTGAGGGGGTGATGACACCTTGCCCTTAAATGAAGCCTCCCCGCCTGGCTATACCTTCCACCACTTGCCCCGCTCAGACCACCGTGGTGGCGTGGTGGCTCTCATCACCAAATCACACCTCGGTCTGTCCCCCTACTCCTCCGGCACTTTCTCCTCCTTTGAGCATCTCACCTTATTCCACCCCTCTCACCTCTCATTTAAAATTCTCGTTCTCTACCGCTCACCCAAGCACCATAAAAATGTTATTAGCGAGATAACTTCACCGCTTTCCTCCCTCAGCCTCTGCACTGAACGACTTCTCAACCTCGGTGATTTCAACCACCATCTCAATTCATCATGCTCTCTTTCCTCTGAGTTCACTAGCCGCCTATCCTCCCTTAATCTCTCCCTACATGTAAACTCCCCAATCCATATTCACAGCCACCCCCTCGACCTTGCCATCTCTCGTGGCCTCACTACTCCCATCGTGTCAATTGCAGATAAGACCACTTCCTCGTATCGCTCTCCACCCACATCCACCCCCCGCCAACCCTACTTCCTTCTTTGACCGCCCTGGAAAAAACTCTCTCCCAACTCTCTTACAACTGCACCAACTGTCCAGCTATTGGCCCTCCATTCACCATGATATTTCTGCAGCTACCTCACCACCTCCTTTGATGCCCTAGTCCCTATTAAAACAATTACTCTCTCTCACCCTGGCCGTTCCCCCTGGTACGGCCCTCATCTTCACTCCCTTAAGTCCAAGGGACGCAGACTTGAACAGATATGGTGGTCAACTGGTTTAGCCATTTACCGCCAGATCTGGCTGGACCACATAAAGCATTATCGAGTCCTGCTCTTGTCTGCCAAAATTGCTCACTATTCCAGAATCATTCTGGAATGCAAAGATAAACCCCGGCTTCTATTCTCCACTACTAACTGTCTTCTTAAACTCCTCTCCCCTGTCTCCTCCACCGTCACCTCCGACAACAATGTGAGGAGCTCATGGACTTCTTTGTCTGTAAGATTGAGACCATCCGTTCAGCTGCCGTGCATCTTGTAGATGGGACACACTGCAGCCACGGTGCGCCGGTGGTGGAGGGAGTGAATGCTTAAGGTGGTGGATGGGGTGCCAATCAAGTGGGCTGCTTTGACTTGGATGGTGTCGAGCTTCTTGAGTGTTGTTGGAGCTGCACTCATCCAGGCAAGTGGAGAGTATTCCATCACACTCCTGACTTGTGCCTTGTAGATGATGGAAAGGCTTTGGGGAGTCAAGAGGTGAGACACTCGCCGCAGAATACCCAGCCTCTGACCTGCTCTTGTTGCCACAGTATTTATGTGGCTGGTTCAGTTAAGTTGCTGGTTAATGGTGGGGATATTGATGGTGGGGGATTCGGCGATGGTAATGCCGTTGAATGTCATGGGGCAGTGGTTAGACTCTCGCTTGTTGGAGTTAGTCATTGCCTGGCACTTGTGTGGTGCGAATGTTACCTGCCACTTATCAGCCCAAGCCTAAATGCCGTCCAGGTCTTGCAGCATGCGGGCATGGACTGCTTCATTATCTGAGGAGTTTCGAATGGCACTGAACGCTGTGCAGTCATCAGCGAACATCCCCACTTCTGACCTTATGATGGAGGGAAGTCATTGATGAAGCAGCTGAAGATGGCTGGGCCTAGGACACTGCCCTGAGGAACTCCTGCAGCAATGTCCTGGGGCTGTGATGATTGACCTCCAACCACCACAACCATCTTCCTTTGTGCTAGGTATGACTCCAGCCCATGGAGAGTTTCCCCCGCGATTCCCATTGACTTCAGTTTTACTAGGGCTCCTTGATGCCACAATCGGTCAAATGCTGCCCTGATGTCAAGGGCAGTCACTCTCACCTCACCTCTGGAATTCAGTTCTTTTGTCCACAGCACCACCGCTCTCCTCAAAAAGCCAACCCTTGACCCCTCTGTCCTTGCAAACTACCACCCCATCTCCAACCTCCCTTTCCTCTCCAAAGTCCTTGAACGTGTTGTCGCCTCCCAAATCCGTGCCCATCTTTCCCGCAATTCCATGTTTGAATCCCTCCAATCAGGATTCCGCCCTTGCCACGGTACCGAAACGGCTCTCACCAAAGTCACAAATGACATCCTTTGTGACTGTTACAAAGGTAAACTATCCCTCCTCGTCCTTCTTGACTTGTCTGCAGCCTTTGACATGGTTGACCACTCCATCCTTCTCCAATGCCTCCCCATCGTCGTCCAGCTGGGTGGGACTGCACTCGCCTGGTTCCATTCTTATCAATCTAATCGTAACCAGAGAATCACCTGCAATGGCTTCTCTTCCCGCTCCCGCATCATTACCTCTGGTGTCCCCCAAGGATCTATCCTTGGCCCCCCTCCTATTTCTCATCTACATGTTGCCCCTTGGCGACATCATCCGAAAACACAGCGTCAGTTTCCACATGTACACTGACGACACCCAGCTCTACCTCACCACCACTTCTCTCGACCCCTCCACGATCTCTAAATTGTCAGACTGCTTGTCCAACATCCAGTTCTGGATGAGCAGAAATTTTCTCCAATTAAATATTAGGAAGACCGAAGCCATTGTTTTCAGTCCCTGCCACAAATTCCGTTCCCTACCACTGACTCCATCCCTCTTCCTAACATTTGCCTGAGACTGAACCACACTGTTTTGCAACCTTGGTGTCATATTTGACCTGAAATGAGCTTCCGACTACATAGCCGCAGCATAACTAAGACCGCCTATTTCCACCTCCGTAACATTGCCCGTCTCCGCCCTTGCCTCAACTCATCCGCTGCTGAAACCCTCATCCATGCCTTTGTTACCTCTAGACTTGACTATTCCAATGTACTCTTGGCTCGCCTCCCACATTCTACCCTACGTAAACTTGAGGTCATCCAAAACTCGGCTGCCCGTGTCCTAACTCGCACCAAGTCCTGTTCACCCATGACCCCTGTGCTCGCTGACCTACAATGGCTCCTGGTTAAGCAACGCCTCGATTTCAAAATTCTCATCCTTGTTTCCAAATCCCTCCATGGCCTCGCCCCTCCCTATCTCTGTAATCTCCTTCAGCCCCACAACCCCGAGATATCTGCGCTCCTCTAATTCTGCCCTCTTGAGCATCCCTGATTATAATCGCTCAACCATTGGTGGCCGTGCCTTCTGTTGCCTCGGCCCTAAGCTCTAGAATTCCCTGCCTAAACCTCTCCGCCTCTCTACCTCTCTTTCCTCCTTTAAGACGCTCCTTAAAACCTACCTCTTTGACCAAGCTTTTGGTCATCTGCCCTAATTTCTCATTATGTGGCTCGGTGCCAATTTTTTTTGTCTTATAATACTCCTGTGAAGCGCCTTGGGACATTTTACTACGTTAAAGGCGTTATTTAAATACAAGTTGTTGTTGTTATGGAAGTCCCAGAACAAGGTTTGCATTTTCAGTTTGCCATCTCAAAAGTATCAGCGAATTGCTCCAATGCTGAATGGATAAGTGCATTGCATGATGCAGTACTGAAGCACGCATACAAAACAGATCTCAGGCTTTATCCCTCAACTATACTGAGTTAGTCCATCTTCGCTTCGGGTAGTAGTGAGGTTGTTATGATTTAATGCTGGTGAGGGAGGTAGAGAGGAGTCCGTCACAAATGAAGAATGAACACTTGAGCAAAGTATCAAAGGGTTGTTGGCACCCATGGTAAAGTACCACAAGGTCACCATCTCCAGGAAAGGGAAGGGGTGGGATTTAAAAAAAAAGTCTCCAAGGTAACACAACTAGCAGATTTATAATGAAGGCTAACTATTTTTGTGAAAATTGGTGTCAGCCTTGGCTCAGTGGTAGCACTCCCACCTCCGAGTCAGAAGGTTGTGGGTTCAATCATTGGTTGTGAAGTGCTTTAGAACGTGATGAGGGCCTGCAAAGTGCTATATAAATGCAAGTTCTTTCTTTTTTTCTTAATTTTATGGAAGGAAAATCAAGAGAAGCAGCACTGTTAAAATTAGCCATGCACTACACAAAATGAACCAAAAGCAAATCACACTGCTTGTCTTGTTTGACCAAAGGAATGCATCTTTTCATCTTACATAGTATTACAGAGTATTTACAGCACAGAAACAGGCCAATCGGCCCAACAGGACTATGCCAGTGTTTAGGCTCCACAAGAACCTCCTGCCACGCCCTTTGAATGCATCTATGCTATTCGCCTCAACTACTCCCGGTGGTAGCGAGTTCCACATTCTCACCACACTCTTGGTAAAGATGTTTCTTTTGAATTCCCTATCTTATATTTATGGTCCCTAGTGCTGGTCTCGCCTGCAAGTGGAAACATCTTCTCTAGGTCTACCCTATCAAATCAATTCATAATCTTGAAGACCTTTATCAGGACACCCCTCAGTCTTCTCTTTTCTAGAGAAAAGAGCCCCAGCTTCACTGGCCTGAACATCTTCATTACTGAGTTCAGGTGATAGGTCTTGGCTACCACTACTTTAACTGAGGTACATTTCAGTATGACCTTGGGAGTACTAGAACATTATGCCACCAGTTTGCCAAAAGCATTCTGCAACTGGCAGGCACCATACAAGATCAGTTTCTTTCTTCAACCTGAACAGACAACGATAATTTGAGTTATAGTACGTTTACTCTTGGGTTTTAGTTTGAACGGACTGTTTTTTCTTTAGTGGCCTACTCTTTTGTTTTGGGGGTGGAGGGGATCACTTGTAGATGTTCACTGCTGCATTGGGCTTCATCCAAGCTTAGCAATTACCAGTCTGTGTAAAACAGGACAAAGATGTCATGGAATGTGGCTGAAGCCACTTAACAAGGAGTTAGATTTTCAAACGAGTCACTCAAGGGTGTGCCCAACAATAATTAGTATCATCTCAACTTGACACTAGCTTGTTTTCAAATGACCCACAGTAAGTGCCCAATGACTCGATCAACTTGTTAATATAAATTCATAAACACTATTGTTACTGTTATCCGCTCATCTGCAATTGCTTTATCCAATATCTATGATAGCTTATTCTGACAGCCTTCTGTTCGTAACTCTGGACAGACTTTTCTTCTTTTTACGTAATTTATGCAATCTTTTGTCCACAGTTAATAGTTCATACCAGTAGGTTTAAAAGTGTAGCTTTAGTATTATTGGATGCATAATTCTTATATAAAGTTTGTTCTAAACTATCTGTGCCATTTTAAAACACTAATACTTGTAACATGTAATACTAATACTTTTCACAACACAATTCTTGGGAGAAAATAATGTTTTTAAATATTACAGGACTTCATATCAAAATAGATGATCCATACATACCAGTAACAATCTCTATGCTACTTTCTGTTAGCTCCTTTAAGATGAGCCCAGAGGTAGTTGAAAAGGCCTTGTAACAATAACTCTTAACTTTCCACTGTCACAACAACAATCTTGTAAATTGATGCAATAGTAAACTCATCCAAATGCACTCTTTTTTTTTAATATCACAAAGTCTTGTCCTTGGAGCACACAAATTCTGCTTTTGATGCTATACTTTAAGGCAAATCGAAGTAGTCCAGCTAGTTAAAAAATCTGGAGCAAAATTTGAGTTGAAAGGTCATAGATGCACCAGAAGCCTCATTAAATTCAACGAATAACTTGATTGAATCCAAGATTCTTCGTCCTCTTTTATGTGCTGAATGGAAGTCCAGGGGTAGCCTTATCTAAACACACCCGCAATTGCTGCACAATTTCTGCTACCCCAGACACAGTTGGGTCTAGAAGGTCTCCTTACGGAACAAACTTCTTAATACTATACATGATATGAGGGACAGCGACATCTTCAATTTGTTTGTAACAGTAGCGAAAGACCAGTTAATCTAACTACACAGACATTTATGCTTAACCGTGCCTGGCATCAAGTTTAAATCTGCAGGCACTGACTGTACTCACTTGGACCTATTGAACTTTACATATCACAATCATTTTAATTTTATACTGCTGACTTGACATGTCTCCACAGAACTTCGAGCATTAACACGTTTAGCTAATTGTCCTTTGTCTCTACTTTTGTCTAGATTAATTATAGGTAATTTGCATCATACATAAGCCTTTTAGTAAAACATGCTCCTATTTTTCTTATCTGTCATCTCATATTATATATATGCATAAAAATGTTTGGATGGAATTTTGTTGTGCTTACTGAAAATGTGAGTTTAGAATGTTTGTACTGCTGCATTTGGGAACATAAGCCATATTATCAGAGTTGCAGGATATAGTTGTATTTGGTTGTTGTACAGTTTAGGAACAATAACTCTGCCTTGTTTCTGGGCTGCTGTTGAGAGTTTCTCGTATAACATTGTCAGCACAAAGTCCTTGAGATCTTAGTGAAGTGAAGAAGTTAGAAGTGTTTGCCATAGGTGACGGACCCTTTCCCCATGATAAACATTCCACATCCCTGAACTGAAATCAAGTTATTGGTTGAATTTAATTAAACTTCTGGTATATCTATGACCTTTGAGCTCACATATTGCTGCAAATTTTATTAACCAGCTAGACTACTTTAGTTCATCTCACAGCATAGCTTCTGTGTGCTCCAAGGACAAGCTCAGTGATATAAAAAGAATTATGAGATTTGGTGCTTTTAGATGAGTTTATGTCCACATCAATTTACAAGACTGTTGACGTGGCGGTGGAAAGTTAAGAACGAACCAGTTAACCTTGCTTATCCTCCTACAAGACCCAATGTAACACACTAAACCAATCACTCTATCTTCTTGATATTGAGTCTATCATAGTTTAATAGCCTATGAACAACAAGGGAGAGACGTTAAACTGAGTCCCTGTCTGTCCTCTCAGGTGGACATAAAAAAATCTCATGGCATTATTCAAAGAAGAGTAGTGGAGTTCTCCCGGTGTCTTGGCCAGCATTTATCCCTTAACTAACATAAGTAAAACAGCTTAGCTGGTCATTTATCTCATTGCTGCTTGTGGGACCTTGCTGTGCACAAATTGGCTGCTGTGTTTCTATACAGCACAATAATGACTGCATTTCAAAAGTACTTCATTGGCTGTGAAGCACTTTGGGATGTCCTGAGGATGTGAAAGGCACTATATAAATGCAAGGAGGGAGTCATAATAGTCTACAATGCATTATCAACACATCCAAATAAGATAATAGAATCCCAAACATTTCTCAGCACTATGTTATCTTACTTTCTGTGGTGTTTATAACAAGAACAGACATAGTAATGTCAGTCAGTGCACTAAACTCTTCAATGGGGGTAGGGAGAGGGGCCACCAGATTTTTAAATAGAAAGTTATGACGCCAATGACTTGTCAGAAAGTAAACTCAAAGCGGGATCATCTATCTTTCTGAAGTCATTTTAATTGGGCTTAGCCTGTGAATAAGGATGATAATGACAAGAAATCTGATCCATTTGTAACTTTCTAACTATCCTTAGGGTATAGTAAATACTTACTAGAGAATGAATGCCCGGTAACATTCTGCCATTACTTGAAGGTTTCTTTCTCCCCAACTTGCTTGCTGAAAAGTAATTTTCAGCCTACATAACAATACTCAAAGTAATTCAAGTGCTTTGAAACATGATGCGCCACTATATAAAAGCACAATTTTATTTTTACATTAGTGAAATCAATAAGAAGTTTGAACTACGCAGCTGAGGCAAAACTGATGTTTGCCTGCAGCAATAAAAGTGCAGTGGTTCACATAATTAGTAATAATCTTCCATCTTTAAAACACAATTCTTGCTAATAAGTATAGGTTTCACAATTATGCAGCTTTTGAAGTCAAAAATAAATGGAAACAGGCCCACATTGTAGCAGGGTCTGTCTCAGTCTCTCTTCTAGTTACTTCCCACCCCTCAAGAGATCACTCTTTGCTCAGGATAACCCAACTTGAGTGGAATCCACTCCCAGAAGTTATATTGAGAGCGGTTAAGAGTGAGTTCATGCGATGGAAAATACAAATGGGCTCCTATTTCTCTCAGATTCTCCTCCATGTTGGATATTTGAACTTGGCTGATAATCAAGAATCCCAAATTCTGGTCTTGTACACATGGTACAGGAATTCCCTAGAATGAAGATGAGTACAAAAGAAACATTTATTCACCAGTAAAAGGAGATGAAATATGGGCAGACAGGGCTGTGCAATGAAATTATATCTCATGCAGAGTTTTGTCCCATGAAGATTCTGGCGGGTAACTGGGAAGGGAGATAATTGGAGTGCAGATAATGAAGCTTTCACTGTATGTCAAAAGCTATCACATTAGCAGCATTATAATTCCAGTAAGTTCTGTGATGGAACATAGACACATTGAAGTTGTTGTGGACTTGGCTAGTTATTTCAGCTGGTAACGTGAACATGTCAGCAAACACTTAGTAATTTGCTAGGGAGTATATTCTTCCACCAAAGAAAATGCTCAATTAAATTAAGGTTTTAGCACAAATTAGTGCAAAAAAAAATAGAAAACTATGTATAGCCACTTTCCAAGTCATAACTGTTGTGTTTTACAGTGAATTAAATCTGTGCACCCAGAGGCTGACTTGAAGCCTGTTGTGAAGTGCGGTGCCACAAGGAAAATCATCACCTTATTGCTAATGTCACATTGATAGATGGCATGTTGTGTTATGGCAAAACCTCAATCTGAAGTCTTGTCTTTCACACAAAGTACTGTTGGCTTAATGTCTTCGGGATCAGACATGAATTCAAAATGACATTGTTAAAAATTATTAGAGAATACCCTCAACCAATAAGCACTAAATTGGACAAGCTCTAAATAGACTGCATCCTAGCTCAAGGGTAAGGAATGGTAAGTTCTGGGTTAGGAGTTGTTTTTTTTTTAAACAACCATTTTGTTTTACATTTGGGCCACACTAACTGGCTAAAATGTTAGCTACGCTAGGGTCAACATATCATTTCTCTTTGTTTAAAAGATAGCAAAAAATCTCTCGGAATACCGTGGAGAATATCATCTGTTGGAAAAAAACAGATTATGTCAGAAAGCGCCACAATTTTGTTGTTTATAAGGGCCAGGATTGTAACTGTGCTGTGGGATGAAATAGCAACACTGAGGCAATGCAACAATACAGGTGTGGATAGAACATGAACGACATAAATATTTGCTTTCACATTTGCTATTTGTGAAATGAATTTTTTGCACTCTGCAATCAACAGCACGTCCGGGACGACACTATTGGTGAAATGCACTCTATTCTGCCATTTGAATAAGATGGTAAACCCAGGCCCCATCTGCTGGTGGGTGTAAAGGATCCCATGGCCTTTTTCGAAGAAGAGCAGCGAGTTCTCCCGCTGAGCTACTAATATTATACCCTCAATCAATAGCACCCAAAACAGATCAATTGCTGTTTGTGGGCTGCTATGTGCAAATTGGCTGCCACTTCGACAATAATCCATTGGATGCAGAGCACTTTGGGGTGCTCTGAGGATGTGATAAGATGATAAATAAGCGCAGGTTCATTGTTCTTACAATAGTAGGCGTTAGCAGTATTCTAATAAATTAGCACATACAAATGTTGTGAAATTGCGCAACAGTATTGGAATGGGGCAGCCGAGAAAACCGAGCAGGAAGTGAAGTAATTATAAAGTGCTTTGGAACATTCATTTACGTGAGGAGCATAACATGGATGCAAGTTGCTGTTGAATTTAGGGGAAGACACTAAATGGCAGAAAACAAAAGCAGGGAGAGAGAGTTGGCAAGCACAACAGTTTAGGATTGAAGTGTGGGAATAGAGAGCGAGAGAAAGCAGGAATGCACTGGCTGAAAAGTTGGCCTCTGATCGAGATGTGGAGGAAGAGGACAATAAGCTGTAATCCAGAGCTAGAATGAGGGAGGTTGTGGGCTGGGACATATGGCTGTAGAAGATTGCTTAACGAGAATGAGGTAAAGCCATAGAGGGATTTGAAAATAAGGATAAGGATGCTGAAAACAATTTCCAGTGGAGCTAGTAGAGGACAAAGGCGATGAATGTCCAGGAGGACTCAACAGTTCTGGATTAGTTGAGGATTGTGAAGGACAGAGTCAGGAGGCAGGTGAAGAGAGCATTGGAGAAACTGATCTGAAAGGTGCAGGAAGCATGATTGAGGGCTTCAGAAGCAGTGGATTGAATGTAGTGGTGTAAGCGAGCAATGTTTTAGAAGTTGAAAGCAGTGATTTTACTGACAAACTGAATGTGGGACAGAAAGCTCAGCTCAAGGTCGAAGGGAACACTAAAGTTGCACGTCACCAGATTCTTTGAGTGAGCAACCAGGGAGGTTGGTGGAATCAGTCAGAAGCACCTAGGTGCCAGCAAGAATTGAACAGGTGGTTTTAGTTTTGTCATTGTTGAGTTGTCAAAAGTTTTGACTCATACAAAACTTGATATCAAATAGGTAGCTAGATACTACAGCTGTCATGGAGATAGCAGAAAGAAAGAGTTAGGTGTTGCCAGCATAAAGGTGGACACTGAACTCTTACTTGTGGATGATGGTGCTGAGGCACGAAATAATAAACAGGAAGGGTCTAAGGATGGTTATGCAAAAATCATAGGCGGAGACACTTTTGAGAAGATGGAGTAATTGCAATGTGTCAGGTCAGAATGAAACCACAACTGTATGTAGACCATAGGTAAGAGTTGGTGCAGGAGACATTGTTGAAGGCAGCATAAGGTTTAACGAGGGTGAGAAGGAACAGTGAGCTGTGGTGCAGCCATGCAAGATATCACAGGTGAATTTGACCAAATACTCTCAGGCCTGGTCAGAAGCTGGACTGGAGGGGCTTGAACAAGGAGTGGTAAGAGAAGTGAGTACATAGCTGGGTCACAACAAAGCATTCAATATGAGGAAAAACAAGTTAGGTTTACAGTAATTGTTTGCCAAGATACAGTGGTAAAGGGTGGTTTTTTTTTTTAAGGAGGAAGGTGATACCAGTGATTTAAGAAAGGAGAAACAAAGATTGAGGATAGGGAGAGAGGCAGATAATATCAGTTAACATGGGGCCAAGAAAGTGAAATTGGGTACTCAGAAACTGGGTTGGGATGGGGTTAGGGAGCAGATAGTGGACTTCAGGGAGGTAATGAGTTTTTGACGTGGGCTTTGGAGAGGGATGTGAGATGAAGAAACCCCAGATGAAATGGGGGTGGGGATGGATTTGGAGTGGGCTTGAAGGAGCAGGGATGGTGGAGAGAAAGAGGTGAGAAGATGGATACAAACAATCCATTAGCTCCTCATATCCAATATCAGACATACATAGGGAAGAAGCTGGAAGGAGATGGTTAATGCTGGAGAAAAGGAGCTTGGCATTTTTTCCATCATCCAGTTTGAGCCTGGAGTAATTTAAGATTTGGCCATGAAGAGTGAGAGGCAGTACTGCAAGATGGCCAAGCCAGATCTGGTTGTTGATAGTGAAGTCAGTCACATGCCAAATGTGCTCCAGTCTGTGGCCCACAGATTTGGGTTCATGGAGGTCCCTATTGTACCAGGGGAAATGGTGAGGGTGGTAGATTGCCTGAGATTTGATTCGGATGAGGGTGGTGAAAGTTGAAGCAAAACACCTGCTGAATACACAGACAAAAATCAATGAAGTCAGTTCCACGGCAGGCCAGAGAAGTGGAGGTGGGAACTGTGGAGGGGTGCATGTGAGGAACTTAGAGGTAGATTGTTCCAGGGGTAGAAAGAAGGGGTACAGTGGTTAGAGGTGAGAAGTGGAATGTGGTCACCGAGAGAGATAAGGAAGTGATGGTCTCGTTAGCAATTGTGACCTTGGAGGGACGAAGAACTTGTGCTGGTGAGGTTGTGGATGGGGGAACTTTTATGAATGGAAAGGTTGAGGGAGGAAAGGAAGGCAGAGAAATGAAAGGAGAAGGGTTTGTTAGTGACCATCTCTGGTGTTTTTAATGAGACTTGATCTAGCCTACGCCATATATCTGTAATAAAATTAAAGTTGTTTGATGAAAAAAATATAATCAAATGGGTGTTGTATCTTCAGCGCCATGCTATAAATAGATGTTATGCAATTCCCCGTAGTAGTTCCAATACCTGTACTATAAAGTAAACCTAATCATGTAACCAAAGTGAAAAATATAATAAAACTACTGGGATTTGTATTTGCTATTTATACGATACATGAGTTCATTGAACCTTACAAATATGTGGAATACAGCAGGATTGCCTTCTGCCTGACGCACTCTACATTTGTCCAAAATGCAGTTGCTTGTATCCTGTTCGGCATTAATCCCCGCTCGTCTATCACTCCTATCCTTGCCAAATCACACTGGCTACCTATCTCCAAACGCATTCCATTTAAAATCTCTCATCTTTAAATTCCTCCAAGGGCCTCGCTTCACTTGACCAATACAACCTGCTCCAGACCTAGTCTGCCTCCTTCAGCCTTTGATCTTCTGATTCTGGCCTCCTGAGCCTCTCATTGTCATTCCGTCTACCCATCGGTGGCAAAATTTTCATCTGCCGAGGCCCTGTTCTCTGGAATTCTCTTTCAAGGCTTCTCTGCCTCTTCACTTATCACTCCTTCTTTAAAGACCTTCTCAAAATGCAACTCCCCCCACCCCTCCCCAACCGTTCAATCTTTTCCCCTAATTTCTCTTCCCTGGAATCGTGTTGCGTCCTTTTCTTAGTCCTCTGTAAGATGTCTTGTACGTTAAAGGCGCTATATAAATGCACGGTGCAAATGTGCTTCTTCACACAACATCCAACACCTGGCTTGATGGTTCTGTGGTCACAAAGCCTTATATAATGAAGGAAAGTCAACTGGTGTTCCCCAGGGATCTGTACTGGGATCTCAGCTTTACACCATATATATATTAATGATTTGAATGAAGGAATATTGAGCTCTATATCCACGTTTTTCAGATTTCACTAAGTTAGGAGACATAGAATGTTGTGTAAAATTCTCATCCTTGTTTTTAAATCCCTCCATGGCCTCGCGCCTCCCTATCTCTGTAATCTCCTCCAGCCCCACAACCCCCCCGAGATCTCTGCACTCCTCTAATTCTGGCCTCTTGAACATCCCTGATTTTAATCGCTCAACCATTGGCGGCTATGCCTTCAGCTGCCTAGGCCCTAAGCTCTGGAAAGCCATCCCTAAACCTCTCCGCCGCTCTCCTCCTTTAAGATGCTCCTTAAAACCTACCTCTTTGACCATGTTTTAGGTCACCTGTCCTAATTTCTCCTTATGTGGCTTGTTGTAAAAAAATTTTTATAACACTCCTGTGAAGCGCCTTGGGACGTTTTACTACATTAAAGGCGCTATATAAATACAAGTTCTTGTTGTAGATTGGAGCAGGAAGTTACAAAGGGACATAGACAGATTAAATGAGTGGATAAAACTATGATAGATGGAGTCTAATGTGGGGACGTGTGGATCCATGAAAGACAAATCAGAAAATTTTCTTAATATTGAGCAACTAGGAGCTGTGGTGCAAAGAGATTTAGGTATTCATGTACACAAATCACTAAAAGCTCATAGGTACAGAAAATAATCAAAAAGGCTAATGGAATGTTGGTCTTTATCTCAAGAGAGTTGGAATATAAAAGTGAGGAAGTGATGCTTCAGTTGTACAGATCCTTGGTCAGATCCCACCTGGAATACTACATTCAGTTTTGGGCACCAAAGCTCAAGATACAGGAAACTTTCGTTTATCCGGCACCCAAATATCCGGAATTCTCGCTTAACCGGCAAAAATCATCCTCCGAAAACTCCTCTCAAATAACCGGCAATGTTGCCGAGTCGCAGTCGAGTCTCCGCGAACGCCGAGTACTCCGAAAACTCCTCTCAAATAACCGGCAATGTTGCCGATCCGAGTCCGAGTCCGAGTCCGCGAACGCCGATTTAGTCAGTAGGGGTACTTTTCAAAAGTGCCACTACTCGGCCTCCTGGCGCTGTCGGAAGTCCGAAACACTGCTGTAGCAGGAGTTGATTCTCCCGTGCTGCCTGGAGTCTCTTTGTTAAAAATAGCCTCGGTAGATATAACTCTCCGTTATCCGGTACTTTCGATAAACCGGCACCACGCCGGTCCCGTCGATGCCGGATAAACGAAAGTTTCCTGTATATATATATATATATATATATATAGTGGCCTTGGAGGAGGTACAGTGTAAATTCACCAGGATTATATCAGGGCTTAAAGGGTTAAATTATGAACACAGATTGCACACACTTGGTTTGCATTCCCTTGAGTTTAAAAGGCTGAGGGGTGATCTAATCCAGGTATTTCAAATGATAAAGGAATCTGTTAGGGTAGATATAGAGAAACTACATCATTACATAAATTTAAAACAGAAATAGACAGTTTCCTAGAAGTAAAGGGAATTAAGGGTTACGGGGAGCGGGCAGGAATTTGGACATGAGTCTAGGTTCGGATCGGTCATGGCCCTGTGGGTAGCGTAGCGGGCCCAGGGGCCGTGTAGCCTGATCCTGCTCCTATTTCGTGTGTCCAATTCTGTTAGGTTCAGGAGATGGTTCTGTGATAGTAGATTGGCGGTTAGGATCAGATCAGCCATGATCTTATTGAATGGCGGAGCAGGCTCGAGGGGCCGTATGGCCGACTCCTGCTCCTATTTCTTATGTTCTTATGTAAACTTATTCCTCAGGTGAGGGAATCCAGAACAACGGGACATAATCTTAAAATTAGAGCTAGGCCATTTAGGAGTGAAATCAAGAAGCACTTTTTCACACACATAGTAGAAATCTGGAACTCCGTCCCCCAAATGGCTGTGGATGCTAGGGTTCAATTAAAATTTTCAACACTGAGATCGATATATTTTTGTTAGGTAAGGATATCAAGTGATACGGAGCAAAGGCGGGTGAATGGAGTTGAGGTACAGATCAATCATAATCGAAATAAATGACGGAACAGACTCAAGGGCTGAATGGCCTACTCCTGCTCCTCTATTCCTATTTCCTATGAAACATGAAAAGTAGTAACACAGAAAGTAGGGGATATTATTTACATGCTGCAATTTCAATGGGCAAGATCTATACCACATAGGACATAGGAACAGGAGTAGGCCATTCAGCCCCTCGAGCCTGTTCCGCCATTCAATGAGATCATGGCTGATCTGCGACCTAACTCCATATACCCGCCTTTGGCCCATATCCTTAATACCTTTGGTTAATAAAAATCTAGCAATCTCAGATTTAAAATTAACTGATCTAGCATCAGTTGCCGTTTGCGGAAGAGAGTTCCAAACGTCTACCACCCTTTGTGTTTAGAAGTGTTTCTTAATTTCACTCCTGGAGAGATCTACTTTGGTTTGTCATGCGTGCAATGTGTAGTAAATGTTGAAAGAGAAGCGATAGCAATTTCTCATCAATTTGGCATTGGTGTCAATGGTGAAAGTCAAGCCAAACGCGACTTATATCTAAAGTGGCTAACCAGCTACTTGCTTTGTATAGGTAACGCAGTACAGAGAGTGCCATTCCAGGGCTACTATGTCTCTCCTGCACACTAAAAGGGCTTGCTTCACTGACAGGTTCTTGGATGGGAGACAGGTTCTTTTTGGTTTGGTTAAAAACACCGAGACTAGGCACGAGTGTGCTTGGTATGAGGTTGCTGACAGATGAACCCAATCCCCCGCCCCCCTCCCCATCATGGATGACATCAGGATGAAGTTCAATGACTTGCACAAAGGTGAGCCAATACTAATACCTAAACAAAGGATCAAAGGACAGATATGTATCGTGAGGCCACCTATGGCAAGCTGCCTGTAGTGCAAGTGCCCTGTTGCCATCACGACATGATGCAAATATGGTGTGACATCTGAAATGAATATGCAGATGGACTACAAACAGTGCAGACGGACTACAAACAGCGCAGACGGGGAAAAGTCAACCTGTCTGCTACTGTAAACTCATGTACTTGTAAGAATAGCACAGACTGTCCAATAAAGGCCGGCGACTGAAATTAGAGAGGAAGACATTATTTTTTTTATTTGTTCATGGGATGTGGGCGTCGCTGGCAAGGCCAGCATTTATTGCCCATCCCTAATTGCCCTTGAGAAGGTGGTGGTGAGCCGCCTTCTTGAACCGTTGGGAGTCCGTGTGGTGATGGTACTCCCACAGTGCTGTTAGGGAGGGAGTTCCAGGATTTTGACCCAGCGACAATGAAGGATCGGCGATATACTTCTAAGTCAGGATGGTGTGTGACTTGGAGGGGAACTTGGAGGTGGTGGTGTTCCCATGCGCCTGCTGCCCTTGTCCTTCTAGGTGGAAGAGGTCGCGGGTTTGGGAGGTGCTGCCGAAGAAGCCTTTGCGAGTTGCTGCAGTGCATCTTGTAGATGGTACACACTGCAGCCATGGAGGGAGTGAATGTTTAAGGTGGTGGATGGGGTGCCAATCAAGCGGGCTGCTTTGTCCTGGATGGTGTCGAGCTTCTTGAGTGTTGTTGGAGCTGCACTCATCCAGGCAAGTGGAGAGTATTCCATCACACTCCTTACTTGTGCCTTGTAGATGGCGGAAAGGCTTTGGGGAGTCAGGAGGTGAGACACTCGCCGCAGAAAACCTAGCCTCTGACCTGCTCTTGTTGCCACAGTACTTATGTGGCTGGTCCCCATTATGTGGGGAAGAAGTACGTACACTCATTGTCTTTCATGTCTGTGTTTGAAATGGCGTGAATGACCTGGTATTCCCAATGCATGAATGGCTTGTCATCCTAAAAATCGAAAGTCCTATTCCCAACTCGCCCCTACAGTTAAAACAGCACGATTCATTAAAAGCAAGACTTTTCCTTTTCTAGGCAATTTAGGTTACAAGATCAAAGCCTGGAGTAGCACTGGACCCGAATGGTTCTGGGAGAAGAACCCTGTGGCCCTGTGAGGCCCATCTAGTTGGGTTTACTTGCCAGTAAGAATTAGGTTCCTCAAAGTGGGAGTCCACAGCAACCATGCCTATGTCAGTGGCATGTCCTGAGCGTAGCACGCCTACGGGAAATATCGCAGCATCCAGGTAGTAAAGAAAGACATATATATAACAATATGTTGCCATGACTGCATAATAACATTAACTTGCTCTCTGTTGTCATGTGTGCTCTCATCACAGGTGAATATTCCACAAGTTCAGTTTCTGGCACCTGTCATGAACAAGTGGAAGAGTAGCGGCAGGAACATTTCCCCTCCAGAACACCACACAAGTACCTGACATGCAGGGTTCACTCCGTGATGGTAACAACATTATTGGTAAGGGTCTGTCACCAGTGGAGACCTCAGAGAGGTTTTGAAGTGCTGAGCAGAGGCCGAGCCACACAGATGTGTCAGAGGAAATAGACCTTTCAGTGGATGCTGTGCTGCAAAAGGCAAGGCTGAAGGATTATGTGCAGAGGGCATGGAAAAGATTTAGACAGGACTGTTAACGCAGTGGGCACATTTTCAAGAGGTCTTCTGTACGAAAACGGCATGAATTTCTCTTGCTATTGGCAAAGGGTTCTCTTCCGCTGGTTCTTCATTAGTGCTAATTAGTACTTTTTTCTACAGGGTGAAAAACTCTCAATAGCGCTAAAACTGCCAACTGTCGCTACTAGTGCTTTCGCCCCTCCCATTTTCCACTTTTAAACGGAAGGCTGGCTGCTAGATGTGCACTATGCTATGTAACCTTGACTCCTGATGACTGCACGAAGACTGAAGTGTGGTACATTGAGGCCCGTATTGGGACGAGGGTTGCTGATGAAGCCAATGAAAATAGTGACAGCAATGCTGCATATTGTACAACATTATCACTGATGGAGGAATCAGCATGCAGCTCATTGATCATCAGATGCATGAGTAAAAGAGAAGAGTACCCAGTGCTGTTCCTGGACCCTTTGAATAGGCTTCCTTCGACAGCACGTCCCAATCCCATGATCTCTACCACCAAGAATGACGAGAGCAACAATAGCATTGGAACACTATCACCTCCAAGACGCACCCATCCTAACTTGGCGATTCTTTCATTATTGCAGGATCCAAATCTTGGAACGACCCACCTAACACCATTGTGGGGCCATTATCACCACAAGCACTGCGGCAACAGCAACAATAACTTGCATTTATATGGCCCCTTTAACGTAGTAAAACGTCCCAAGGCATTTCACCGGAGCGTTATCAAACAAAATTCGACAAAGGACCACATAGGAGATATTAGGACAGCTGTCCAAAAGCTTAGTCAAAGAGGTAGATTTTAAGGAGCGCCTTGAAGGAGGAGAGAGAAAGATACAGACACGCAGAGGCTAAGGGAGGGATTTCCAAAGCTTAGAGCCTAGGCAGCTGAAGGCATGGCTGGCAAAGGTGGAGCGATGAAAATCAGGGATGTGCAAGAGGCCAGAATTGGAAGAGTGCAGAGATCTCGGAGGGTTGCAGGACTGGAGGTGGTTACAGGGAGCCACTATAGGTCAGTGAGCACGGGGTAATGGGTGAATGAGACTTGATGCGAGTTAGGATACGGGCAGCAGAGTTTTGGATGAGTTCAAGTTTACGAAGGGTGCAAGGTTGGAGGCCAGTCAGGAGAGCATTGGAATAGTCGGGTTTAGAGGTAACAAAGTCATGAATGAGGGTTTCAGCAACAGATGAGCTGAGGCAGGGGCAGAAACAAGCGATGTTACGGAGATGGAAGTAGGCAGTCTTGGTGATGGGGAGGATATGGTGTCGGAAGCTCAGTCAAATATGACACCAAGGTTGCGAACAGTCTGGTTCAGCCTCAGACAGTGCCCAAGGAGGGGGATGAAGTCAGTGGCTAGGGAATGGAGTGTGTGTCCAGGACCAAAGGCACTGGCTTTGGTCTTCCCAATATTTAATTGCAGCAAATAGCTGCTCATCCAATAGTGGATGTCGGACAAGCAGCGTGACAAATCAGAGGCAGTGGAGGGGTCGAGGGAGGTGGTGGTGAGGTAGAGCTGGGCGTCATCAGCGTACATGTGAAACCTGGCGTTGTGTTTTCGAACGATGTCGCTGAGAGGCAGCACGAAGATGAGAAACAGGAGGGGGCCAAAGATAGATCCTTGGGAGACTCCAGAGGTAATGGCAAGAGAAACCATTGCAGTTCAAGAAGACAGCCCACCACCACTTTCTTAGGCAACTAGGGATGGGCAATAAATGCTACTTTGCCAGTGTTGCCCACATCTTGTGAACAAAAAAAAGTGATTATTAAAAAAATGATGCCTTAATGAGTTGATAATGTCTCTATAGTTTAACTAAGCCTGGAAAAGAAATTGCTATTAATCAAAGCAATGATGCCGCTGTGTTTTTCAAACTCTTTAAAGTGAATGATTTTTATTCTCCTCAAATATGATCAGGTGGTGCTCTATTTTCTGAACAGTCCATTTACCTTAGTTGCAGCTGAAAGACATTTACCGCTGAAACACGCTGGACTTTAAATAAATGAATGTACTCAATAATTATCTGCTACATTAAGTCTTTGTACCCATTAAATGTGTTAGCTATAAGCGCAAATTCCTTTATTAATATGATGATAGGATTAAAAAAAAGGTTACTCCAATCTGAAGCCATTACCAAGAACAATTGCCCACAACAAAAAAGTAGAGATTTACAATCTACGCCCAGCACCTTTTAAAGGGTGCATTTACACACCCATTGTAGCGTCCCTGCAAATCTAATGCTAGGACGTAAGCACAAAGGCAGACAAGTGATCTGTCTCCCGATCGCACGTGGAGCGGAGGATTTTAGATCCTTGATGCAGTGTAAAAATGGTCTTTAGCAGTTCAGTTTCAAGTTCTACATTGCTATCAGGCAGCCATATAGCTTCATAAATTCATAAAATCACAGGACTTGAAAACCAATTTCAGTAAAATGAAGTGTGAACAGGTTTGGAACAACCAGCGTAAACTGGCTCTCCAAATTCACAGCGAATTCAAGAGCAATTTGCTCCCAGTTCACTGTGTGTGCAATGTAAATGCACCCTTAATTGCTTGGTGGACTTCCAAACAGAACACTGGCATATTCAGCACTCTGGTTTATTCCGCCCAGAGATTACTATTTCTTTTTTTAGTGGTACAGTGTAAGATGCAATAGGTTGAGTGTAATGTTGCCCCTAATTTTTTTTCCGGGTGTGCGGCCCCTTTAAGCGGCTGCGTAGCCCATTCACAGTTTCGCGCATGCGTGAGATTTACCACTGGAAAAGCCGGTCCCGGGTCCCAGGCTGCATGGGACTGGCAGAGCTGCGCGGCCATGGGGCTTAGAGGGAACGTTCGTTGTGTGTCACTCTAGCTAACCTGGATGGTGGTAGGATCAGGTGAGTCATCTTCCATAGAATTCGATGTAATTCTATGTATGATGACTCACCTGATCCTACCACCATCCAGGTCAGCTAGAGTGACACACATAGAAACATAGAAGATAGGAGCAGGAGTAGGCCATTCGGCCCCTCGAGCCTGCTCCGCCATTTAATGAGATCATGGCTGATCATCCAAATTCAGTACCCTGTCCCTACTTTCTCCCCATATCCCTTGATCCCTTTAGCCTTAAGAAATATATCTAACTCCTTCTTGAATATATTTAATGAATTGGCCTCAACTGCCTTCTGTGGTAGAGAATTCCACAGGTTCACCACTCTCTGGGTGAAGAAATTCCTCCTCATCTCAGTCCTAAATGGCTTACCCCTTATCCTTAGACTGTGACCCCTGGTTCTGGACTCCCCCGCCATCGGGAACATCCTTCCTGCATCTAGTCTGTCTAGTCCTGTTAGAATTTTATAAGTTTCAATGAGATCCCCTCTCATTCTTCTAAACTCTGGCGAATACAAGCCCAATCGTCCCAATCTCTCTTCATACGTCATTCCTGCCATCCCAGGTATCAGTCTGGTGAATCTTCGCTGCACTCCCTCCATGGCAAGAACATCCTTCCTCAGATAAGGCGACCAAAACTGCACACAATACTCAAGGTGTGGTCTCACCAAGGCCCTGTACAACTGCAGCAAGATGTCCTTGCTCCTGTACTCGAATCCTCTCGCTATGAAGGCCAACATACCATTTGCCTTCTTAACCGCCTGCTGCACCTGCATGCTTACCTTCAACGACTGGTGCACAAGGACACCCAGGTCTCATTGCACGTCCCCTTTTCCCAATCTATTGCCGTTCAGATAATAATCTGCCTTCCTGTTTTTGCCACCAAAGTGGATAACCTCGCATTTATCCACATTATACTGCATCTGCCATGCATCTGCCCAATCACCCAACTTGTCCAAATCATACTGGAGTTTCGCTGCATCCTCACAACACACACGCCCACCCAGCTTTGTGTCGTCTGCAAACTTGGAGATATTACATCTAGTTGCCTCGTCTAGATGATTAATATATATTGTGAATAGCTGGGGTCTTAGCACCGATCCCTGCGGTACCCCACTAGTCACTGCCTGCCACTCGGAAAAAGACCCGTTTATTCCAACTCTTTGCTTCCTGTCTGCCAACCAGTTCTCGATCCAAGTCAGTACCTATTGCATCTTACACTGCACCACACCCTGCTGAGAAACAGGTTCAGGGTACAAAAGCATGGGAACACGTGCTGCAGTTTGCTCAGGCCATCCACATTTTAAGTGGCAGGGTAACGGGAGTACTTATCCACTAGAAATTCTGTGTTTTGTTCAATGGCAGACTGTTGTTGGAGAATCACAATATTAGCAACTCAACCAGAACGCCCACCAATAAAAGCAAACTAATGTTCTAAGGAAATATGGTTTACCACTGCTACAAAACACATACAGCACATAAAAGAATTGTGTGCAAAACAAATTCCACTTAAGAAGTCTAACCTGGATGAGGTACGCTGGCACAGTAATAATGCAGGCAGAGAGAGATGTTCTGAGAAGTCCACGGAGTGCATACAGAAATTTAGTCAGACTGTAAGCATGTTCGGGGTTTTCACTAAGGCCAATATCCTCTCCCCACAACAGTGAGCCAAGTGAATGGATTCCTATCCGCAGGATGTTCCTCTGTTTAGTCTGTAGGAAGAGAGGTGCAAATGATTGTGACAAAACAGCAGGGCTTTTGCTTATAAACGACACCCTCTCTACCCAGTTCGCATTCTAACTTACAAGAGCTGCAACAGCTACTGGACAGGTGACAAGGCTCTGAAGTTCTGTCTGGACTTGCTTTCCAGCTGCCCAACGGCTCATAAAACAGCTTGTTTCCTTGGCATATCAACAGGGAAGGATACCAGTAGGACCTTAATAAGAGCTACACTTTTGCAAAGCCTACATAGCTGCTAGCAAAGTGCCAAGAAAGGATCAGCGTATGCTAGACTTCCAGCTGGTTTGGGCCAAGATTCTGTTAACAAAAGCTGCCTGTGGTATCACAATCGATTCATGCTACCAAAAAGGATAGTTCATTCTACACTTTTACTTTCATGGAGAGACCTGTTGCTTAGACACACAAAAAGCAATGTGCAAATTTTTTGCTCTTTGATCATAAGCAACTGGTTGTGACAAAGAATCAAAATGCAATTTGGAAGAGCAAAGCAAGGTAAAAGTCAGTAGAAGGCAACGTGCAAAAAAAAAGAATTGCAGCAAAAGTATCTAATAAAAATAAACCTTATTGTGTTAGTCTGTTCAGTTAGAGATGACTTTGTTGAAAGGTTCTTGGGGTGTGTGTGTGTCACTTCACCAAATATGCTGCTGCTTTCTATGAGATTTCCTGCTTTAGAAGACCTGTCATCTTGCTGCAGAAGCAACTAGGCACACTGTACTGTGGGAACTGTTATGACATGCCTGTTGCCATGGCTACCACCGGGAAGGGGAGAGGTGCCTGTCAGGGACCAATTTACTTCTCCAAAGGGGTTTTGCCTCCACAGGGAAAGACAGCCTGTCCAGATCTGTGCCGAAATCTCAGTAGAGATTGTGAGCTGCGCAATAACAAGCTAAATTAACACACAAGTATTCTGAATAGCTAAAGTTGCTGTGAAGTTTTTTTTTTCAGTTTGAGGCCCAGCCTCAGCCAACACAGTTAACGTCGTCGCAGTGTTGACTGCACAGCCTCCTACAAACTCTTAATTAGCTGATCTTTCCCTGCAACAAAACGAAGGCTTCTTGTCACGGTTTCCTCAAGGCTACAAGTTTTACAACAGAGATATTTTCATTACAACATCAACATAAAAAGTCTAATGTAGCTTAATGTGGAGCTGGGCTAAGCCACGTTCTCGACTGGACAGCTCCTTTTTAGGTGCTCAGTGACTAATGATGCCAGAGCACACTGCTTATGCACATCAATGCTTGTACCCAATAGAGTTGAGGAAAGCTCAAAACGTGAGGCAAATGCATATTAACATATGACCCACACTCTGTCTTTGCAATGCTTGTTTACTTCATCTGTGCTTAGAAACAGCTTGTTCATTGTTGATTATTCCAAGCCCTTCCGGCTGCACCCTGGAGAGCGCTATGAAAACAACATTAGTTACTTGATTACAGAAGACACTAAGGGCTTGTGCACCATACCTGGGGACAGGCTCCATCAAATCCTTCCTCACGGATGACTCTCTGTATGGATCTAAGCAGCTTGACGTAACCAAAGTTCATATTACTGTCAAAAAAAGTGTGAAATGTGAGTCACAAATTAAAAAACTCACTTTAGCACTCAGTTGGTAATTTTATGCCTTTGATGAAAAAGGGGCCTCTCAATACACAACTTCACACACAGCAATTCTCCATCGGTTAAAATAAAAGTGTGTTCTTATACTGTTCGCGAAGTAACCTAAAGGAAAATGTGATATTTGCCTAATCTAGGTTACCATGGATGAAGTTGCTTTTCCCTAGTTGAGAAACTTTCAGTTAAATGCCAATACAGCTGACTTTTGATAAGCCCATAACTTGGGCAAAAAATATTTTGCTTGGACTACAATTATGTTTGGAAAACTACTGCCCCATTAGATGCAAATGAGTACAGAATACTTTGCATGGACCTGGTGTGAACCTATTCAAACTCCACTACAACACAACAGAAAAATCTGACAATTATTTGGTTTTCCATAACATTTAGACTCATTGAAAAGCGTCTGCCCAAACAAGAATGTCTTAAATTTTCAGTGAAGTATGTAAAGCTTGTCTTTTGCCTTCCAACGGATGTGTAAGTGCAAAGTGTTGCACTAGTTCTATTTACAAGCAGTAGTCCCAGGCCTAAACAAAATCTTAATTTCATTCTAAACTGCTTAAGTGAAAAATAAAAATGAACTAATAAATTAAGTTCACAGCACAGCCATATAAATAAAATGCGCCCTGGGAGTCAGTAGTCGTTCTCTTCTATTAACTACCTCAGTAACCTGACACCATATGAAAGGGATATTCTGCAGAGACAAGGATGCCTTAATTATGTCAGGCTCACTTACCTCCTAGAAAATTAATGATTTAATGAAGCAACTTAAAAGATGAAACCACCACAGCATTTCTGTGTTAAATCATAGATTAATTAACATATCGTTAATGAACTGCCACAGCAAGCACACCTGATCAAAGTCCTAAGTCACCTGAGCGCATCTTGTTGAAAATTTGTAATTTTAACAAAAACAACCTTTCCAAAAATGTTTCTGCTTCTTTCTGGTTCCATAAAATGTCAATTAAAAATAAACTGAGGTTTGCGCCACAATACACCGCTGTATGAGTCAAGAAAATGAATATGCAGCAACACGCAAACACCAATTAAAAACTACACTTGGGTGAGGTACGAATAAACAAAGACGGACATAACATTGGCAGACAACAGCTTGCTCCCAATTTTTAAATGTATTAAAAAAAAAACACAACATTAATTTTCAATACATCAATAGTTGTCAAGTTCACCACTGGCACGTTTTAAAATGTACAAGACAAAGACTGTCCACCAAATAGAGCATAATAAATGAATGAGCGTGTAAGACAAAAAATATTTCCACAAGTAAGCCTACTAAACAACTCAAATAGAAGGCACAAATGAGCTTTGGTCAGTTCGCATCTGGAAACATTTAGCATGTTACACTGTCAAATGCTCATTACTCTATTTAATGTGAATTTTCATTCATTTAAAAGAGCACTTTGCTACTCTCCCGTTATTTATATGAACTATCCACCCTCCCCACCCCACCAAACAATGCAGGTTGACAATATTGTGCTTAGATTATGCAAACATTGGGGCTGTTAAAGGACAGAAGAAAATTGAATTGTGACGAGTAATAATATCGATGAGTTCAGATAGCAAACAGCAGTGCTTGAGAAGTGTACATTACAATCTGATTTATCCTCACTATTATCCACATTCCCAATTATCCGCGAAAGATTTTTTGTAAGTAGGGATCAAATTGGGAGGCCAGCAGGTATCGGAGTTTGGATACGAGACCAGCAGGAGTCAATTTAAATTGAATCTGCAGTGCTGTGCCAACAGTCATGGTATGTAAAGAGCTTGTACTGTACAATGAATGTGATCCACAAACTCTGAAGTCGTACAGATTATTTCATCATCGTGGTCTAAAGACAAAGTGAACTAGCAAGGATACGGGTGATCTGGAAGTGGAAGTGGAACCATCAAGTCAGGAGACCAGCAGGAGTTGAGGCCAACCTGGTATGTTGATTATCTGACAATTTCCATTATCCTCAAGGGGGGAATCCCCTCTTTTAGAAGGAGGATCGAGGATCACGACCTCAGAGATAAGATTACTGCCTTAAGATCATTGCGGGGTGCATGTACATTTTAAGAACACATTCAAGGTTCGTGGAGCTGGTTTTACTCAGTCCTTCTTCTGTGCATAGTGACTTTCAGCACAGGTAACCGTTATGCTAATACTCATCACTATTGGCAGAAAAGGGGACCAAAACTGCTTAAAATCACCTAAAGAATATCCTGGAGTGGGATGACAACCACACTGAAGGAATATTAGTGCAATTGCTGTCAGTCAATATTTTGGATTAAAATACAAAGAAAAAGGACTTATTTTGGTGCAAAGAATAATGGATATTCTACCAACAGTTTTGTATCACCAAAATTGAAGCTAAAGAGACGTTGACTGCAGTAATGACATGTTAGCTGGGTGCTAACAGCTTTTATGACCAAAAGGCCATTTGATGGGTAAGAATGAAGATACAGCAGCAATAAATGAGATTTTCTATTCTGTGAGCTTTCTGATTAGTTATGTTACGTGTCAGAAGAGACCAACAAGGCTGGACACATGATATTTTTCATGTTATTTTATTACAATAATTTTGTTCAAATGAAATCTCAACAGGGGAAAGCACCAAATAATTCGCAAAGTGTCGCAACACATTTCTTACAGATGCCGAGGTAAAGAAAAACTCCCAATGTGCGGCTGCTTACTCCCCAGTAACCA
Organism: Squalus acanthias; assembly: GCA_030390025.1. Classification (NCBI taxonomy): domain Eukaryota; kingdom Metazoa; phylum Chordata; class Chondrichthyes; order Squaliformes; family Squalidae; genus Squalus; species Squalus acanthias. Next base: position 10,454,346 of record CM059434.1, on the reverse strand, counting down.
ATTGGAGATCATTGCTCCAGAACCTTGCAACACATCAATTTTCATTCTTCAGTATTGACAGCAAACATTGACTACCTGGAGCACAATGAGTCCCAGTTTCTGCATGACACCCAGCACCATCAGATAGTATATAGCGTAAGAGCTGTTTTTACAAATTGCATATTAGTAAAATCTGGCCTTGCTCATGGGATTCATGGAAGAGATCAGTGTCTTCTAATCACTCCTGGGCACCCATTATTCATTTCAAATCTTATTTAAAACCAGCTGATCCTCCCATGGGGTTGTTCATGCTGAGTTGAAGGATATGCCGTTTCATAATAGAAAAGAGAAGGCCGAGAGGTGACCTAATAGAGGTCTTTATGATCATAAAGGGGTTTGATAGCGTAGACATGCTTCCACTTGTGGGGGGAGTCCAAAACTAGGGGTCATAAATATAAGACAGTCACTAGTAAATCCAATAAGGAATTCAGGAGAAACTTCTTTGCACAGAGAGTGGTGCGAATGTGGAACTCGCTATCACAGGGAGTAGTTGAGGCGAATAGCATGGATGCATTTAAGGGGAAGCCAGGTAAGTGCATGAGGGAGAAAGGAATAGAAGGATATGCTGATAGGGTTAGACCAAGTAGAGGAAGTATGCTCATGTGGAGCATAAACACCGGCATAGACCAGCTGGGCCAAATGGCCCATTTCTGTGCTGTAAATTCTACGTAATTCTATGTAATATCAACAAAGTGTGACACAGGAAGTGCACACTTTGCACAAGAATTTATATGTACACAGTTAGATATATTCCAATTAATTTCTGCAAGATCTCATTTGCAAACTATAAGTTATAAAAAAACATTTTGAAATATAATTTTTCCTAGTCACATTAATGTTGCTAATAATGTGAAACTGAGTTTATTTTCAGGAGCTCAGTCACTCTTTTAATCGTTTTCCACTGTCAAATGAATCCATTTGATCTAAACAATCTTTTTTTCTATCGAAATCGTGGTTACACTTTATTTTTTAGCAAACTGGTAACTGATAAAATGACAGTCGGCAGCCTGGTATCCTGGTAACGAGAAAGTCTTGTACTTCCCGACTGATATAGTTTCTAAGCAATTGCCAAAGTTAGACCATCAAGGACATGACAAATAGGGTTATTATCTGTAAGTAGATCACATTAGGAAAGAGATTTTAGCTGATTTAACCACCTTTGTCTGAACCTTGAGCCATAATGAAAACCTGCGTGCCACATTAATTTGAGGTGCAATCAAAGTTTTATTTTAAATGACCTTAACACAATTTTGTTATTTCTATTTGTATGCACTAAAACATGTAATTGAAAACAATTTGTCTTACAAACTCAATTTAAGGGGAGATTTAATAGAGGTGGTCAAAATTATGAGGGGTGCTGATAGAATAAATAAGGAGAAACTGTTTCCACTGGCAGGAGGGTCGGTAACCAGAGGACACAGATTTAAGGTAATTGGCAAAAGAACCAGAGGGCAGATGAGGAGAAGTTGTTCTCCGCAGCGAGTTGTTGTGATCTGGAATGCGCTGCCTGAAAGGGTGGTGGAAACATATTCAACAGTAACTTTCAAAAGGAAATTGGATATATACTTAAAATGGAAAAATTTGCCAGGAGAGTGGGACTAATTGGATAGCTCATTCAAAGAGCCGACACAGGCGTGATGGGCAGAATGACCTCCTTCTATTAAAATCAGTGGTTTCTGATTTGTGCTAAATTTATGTATTGATTAGTGTGTATCAAGCTGAAGGAGACTCCAGGATAAGACTTGATTAGTTCATCACTAAAACACGTTTAAAAAAAATTTAAACTATGTTATTTCAGTTTCATGTCAATTCAAATTGAAGACTAAATACTACTTAATGTGCCAACCATAGCATAAGTTGCTGTTCTACCACTTAAGAGTGCAAGGCTGAAAATTCACTCTCAACACTGCAGTATAATTTGACGAAATATAGCTGTTACCCAATTTAATTTGTTTCTACATTTAGGATGGCAACATTTTCAACCTATTTATATTTTAGATGCATGTACCAAGGTCTTCCACTGTATGTGAGATTAAACCAAATGTGTACACAATAAAACAAACCTGCAGTCTGATTGTACTGTGTAATTTATGATAGAACCAGACTACAATTAGGCATCATCATACTGTATTTTCGGTCTGGTGACTGGTTCAATTAGCATTGGTCATAAAGGTTACATTAGATCACTGGCAGGTTCTACCAATATCTCTTAAACGGTTTCGGCTAAACGTTTGCATCAAAGGTAGTCACTCCAAGCCAGTACACTTCAATAAGTAATAACAACAGAAAACGCTGGAAACACTCAGCAGGCTAGGCAGCATCCGTGGAGAGAGGAACAGAGTTAACGTTTCAGGTCTGGGACCCTTCATCAGAACTGGAAAAAGCTGGAGATGCAACAGATATTAAGCAGGTGCAGAGACAGGGGTGGGGGGGGGGGGGGGGGGGGGGGGAGGAAGGAATTGAAGGAACATACTATGCTTATGTAAGAGGCAGGAAAGATAAAATGCCACAAACGGGAACGGCCATCTCCAGCTTTTTCCAGTTCTGATGAAGGGTCATCGACCTGAAACGTTAACTCTGTTTCTCTCTCCACGGATGCTGCCTGGCCTGCTGAGTGTTTCCAGCGTTTTCTGTTGTTATTTCAGATTTCCAGCATCCGCAGTATTTTGCTATTGTATCACTTCAATAAGTACTTCATTGGCTATAAAGTGCTTTTGGACGTCTGGTGGTTGTGAAAGGCGCTATATAAATGTAAGTTTTTTTTTCTTTCGTGGCAGACAGACCAGGAAGGTCAAGCTGGATCTCCAATCTGTGTTGACATAACTGATCTCAGAGGCTTAGAGAGGACACTACATTTAGCCTCAGTGCCTCACGTTAGGCAGGGCAAACCAGGCTAGGGTTCTTGTGCCTGATCACTATCCAGTGACTCCATGCTGCAGGTGCATATGGGTGAAAACTGGGCGAGGTCAGGGCTCAACTGTGAAGCCCTCTATGGTCAAATAGCCTGTCAAAACTCTGTGCCTAGGGCCACACAAGCAAAAAATAAATCTGGGCAAGGCAGCACAGAGCATCCGGCACCTGTGGAATTGTACTCCAGCAAGGAATCATCATTTTCTGGAGAGGAGCAGAACAGAGAAAATTGGCGAGAAAAAAAAACCACTCAAGTAGTTTCAAAGATAATTAGGATTAATTTTAATACGAGCTTTCTGTCCTTCTTGTTCTAATCATTTACTGACAATGTTTGTTTTAATGAGTGAGTACTTATGACATTGTGAGAGCAAATGGCTTGAAGGAGTCACTGTATTCAACAGTACAAGAAAGCTCGAGCAACAGAGTTAAAATGACAGGATTACCGAAGCATCATGAATTAATTACAGCATTTCTACTGATATTAATTCAGCTATCTCGCACGGTTGGGCACTGTAGCTCCTCCCAGCTAATTCTCCCAATTATGTTCTTAACACTCTATTTAAATGAATCTCCCAAAAAAAAAGCACATGAAAAAGTCAAATTTAAGAAAGTTCATCAGAAAGTGTTTACACGGTTTGACCTTTAACTGGTGGCAACATTGCATCTTTATGATCCATACACCAATGTGAACATATGAAGCAAATTATATTTAAACAAGTTATCATCTCAAAATTGATAATCTTTTTCCATTCTGTTATCTTAACACTTCATTATCCACATTAGATAGATAGTAATATCGATCTGAAAGGTTAACTTGGTTTCTCTCTCCACGGATGCTGCCTGACCCGCTGAGTGTTTTCTTGCTTTTTCTGTTTTTAATTTCCGGTTTCCAGCATCTACAATATTTTGCTTTTGTTGTTGGAAGTATTCATAATCTATTACAGTACAGCTGATCACAGCAAAATAGTACACATTTGTTTACCAAAGTAAAGTTTCCAAAAAGGTAAAAAAGTTTCGTGAAATTCTTTTAGATGTAGTAAAGCGATCTTCGATCACAAGATCTAAGAAAAAGAGGGAGGGAGGGGGAGATCGGGAAAGCCTTGGTAAGATTGGAAAGGCCTTGGTGAGATCGGCGATCGGAAGCCTTGGGGAGATCGGAAAGGTCAGGGCGGGTGGGGGTCTGAGGAAGCAGGTTAGATTGGGGTCCGGCAGGAAGTATTCCTGCTCCTCCTGGCCCACAAGCAGCGCTGGACCTGATGGATCTGGCCGTTCTCATCTCCCTCCAGCGGCCAGGTTTCCCAAGGCCTGGGAAACCCGGCCCGTAATTACTCCACCATTGGCAGCCGTGCCTTCAGCTGCCAAGGCCCTAAGCTCTGGAATTCCCTCCCTAAACCTCTCTGCCTCTCTTTCTTCCTTTAAGACTTTCCTTAAAACCTACCTTTTTGACCCATCTGTCCCAATATCTCCTTATGTGACTCGGGGTTAAAGTTTGTCTGATAACGCTCCTGTAAAGCACCGTGGGACGTTTTAATATGTTAAAGGCGCTATATAAATACAAGTTGTTGTTGTTGTAGGCGTTAGAAGTGAAACTCCGCTAAAATTTGAGGCACGCAGCCTCTGGAGAGCAGGTTAGTCGTTCGTCCCCCAACCCCACCACTGTTAAAACCAGAAGTGGGCGTGTTGGAGGCGGGTTGGGGTCAGGCCTCTGATTTTTGACATTTTGACGACACCCCCCACCCCCGGGGTCAAAATTACCCCCATGTTTCTGTGGGTCAGCATGATGTTTCAAAGCAAAGGGTGCTGTTCAAACAAAACCAGAGAACATTAGAAACTGAACAAGTGAATAGAAAATGGCATCTGACATTAAGAAATGTAGGTAATGAATAATTAGTGGTAAAAATAGCAAAGATAATTACATAGTTAGGGTTCTTAAAGAAGCACTTCCTCATCTGTGCAATCAAAAGCAACAAATCTTCTACCTGGTATTACGCAGTGTCAATTTGATAATGTACTTTTTTTTCTAAGCAGAACCACTACTTCAGGTCTCCAAACACAGCTCCAATCACTGGGTTTTATATGTTATCCCCTGTCTGCTGTCAGATTGCTTGTCTGACATCCCAGTTTTGGATTAGCCATAATTTCCTCCAGTTAAACATTGGGAAGACCGGCCCCCGTCACAAACTCTGTACCCTTGGCACCAACCCATTCCCCTCCCTGTCCACTGTCTCAGGCTGAACCAGATTGTTCGCCAACGAGTTGAGCGACCAACATCTTAGCCTCTCGATCACAAAGACTGCCTATTTCCATCACCGTAACATCGTCCGTCTCTGTCTCACTTGTGGGGAAGAGCAAAACTAGAGGCCATCAATGTAAGATAGTCACCAAGAAATCCAATAGGGAATTCAGAAGAAACTTCTTTACCCAGAGAGTGATGAGAATGTGGAACTCGCTACCACAGGGAGTGGTTGAGGCGAATAGTATTGATGCATTTAAGGGGAAGCTATGGAAGCATATGAGGGAGAAGGGAATAGAGGGTTATGCTGATCATTAGATGAGGAAGAAAGGGAGGAGGCACGAGTGGAGCATAAAGAGCCGGCATGAACTGGTTGGGCCAAATGGCCTGTTTCTGTGCTGTATATTCTACGTCATTCTATGCTGCTGAAACCCTCATCCATGCCTTTGTCATCTCCAGACTTGACTATTCTTAGGCTCACCTGACTGACCTCTCATCTTGCATCTTCTGTAAACTTCAGCTCCTCCAAAAAACTGCTGCCCGTATCCTATCCAGCACCAAATCTCGCTCACCTATCACTTGTCCTTGCTGACCTACATCGGCTCCCGGTCTCCCAACGTCTCCAATTTAAAATTCTCATCCTCGAGTTTAAATCCCTTCATGGCCACTCCCCTCCCTATCTCTGCAGCCTCCTGCAGCCCTACAATGCACCCAAACTCTCCATTCCTGCAATTCTGGCCATTTCTGCATCCATTCCTCCCTCCCTTTGTACCAGCACTGGCAGCCATGCCTTCAGCCACCTAGGCCCTCTGGAATTGCTTGCCTAAACCCCTCTGCCACTCCACCACGCTCTCCTCCCTAAAACCCACCTCTTTGTGACCAAGCTTTTAGTCACCCCCTCCTAATATGTCCTTCTTTGGCTTGGCGTCCATTTATTTCTGATCATGCCTCTGTGAAGCAGGTTAGAATGTTTTTCTACATTAAAGGTGCTATATAAATGCAAGCTGTTGTTGTATCCCAGAGCAGCTCCATTCACATAAAGCAGAAGTTGGTACTTTGGATCAGCCTGGGCCTGAGGCGTCCGAGCTGGGAAATTTACTGCGAGCTTTAGCAGTCATAATGTCACTGTGGTAGGAATGAACTTCAGAAGAAGTCCTTTACCTGCGCTATTACCAGAAACAAGAATCACCAATGAGAAGCCTGGGGATCATCACTTGCTGCAGCAGAGCAATGCTGATGTTTTAGTCGCGAGCTGGTTGAGGGGCATAAACAATGCGAGAGTTGGCTTCTGCAAACGCCCTGCCATGAAAAGAGGAACCTGAAGTGTGGGAGAAAATGGCTGCTGTAAATTGCGGTTTTTTAAATATATTGTAACTTAGGTTAATTTTTGTTTGGTACAAGATGAAATTACCAGTAGCTATATTAATGAGCTTCAGGGGGTTTTGGTAGAGGATTCGCAAAATCGGCATAAATGATCAAAGAAATTCTGGCATATCGTAAAAATAAGCATAAGTCACTTACCCCTGGATTTCTTCGATCTTTTGCACAGAAAATCGGCATTACGCTGTACTTATACTGTTGATTCGGTGCAAGTTTTCAAGAAACCCAGGGCCCATTCATTTTTTGAGTGTTTATATCCCACCACTGACATATAAATGTATAGTTGATCTAAGCTCATCGGTGAAACCATTAGGACTTGGGACCAAGTTGCCAATATGATTATTTAATTCCAACTAATGAGCAACTTCATGTTAGCAAGCAAATCATCTTTTTTTGGGAGGGTATGTGGGGGGGCAGGGAAGAGAGCGGAGAAGCTGTTCATGTGGCAACATTAAAAACCCGTCAACAGTGCGAAGTGGAAAAAAAATTACAACCGATTTAATTTGAAGTGTTGTAATGTAAAATTATATATTATGGAGGGGAATGAAATAAAAATTTTAATTCCCACAATTTACTACTGACTTCATCATTCACGAATTATCAGTTCAGTTTCACTCGCCGAAATAAAAATTGTATTTCAATGCCTTCGACAGCATATCTGCTTTACCATTTAACAAAGATGTTCAGCAATACCACCATCACAAATAATTAACAGTTGTTTAATAAAATCTTCATATTGCTGTTATAAATAATTAACTAATGTTTAATAAAAGCTGCTGTAACACTGCAATAATCAGTTAACAATATTCATTAAATACAAACAACTGTAACATTTGCTAATTGTTCATAGGTCAACAGTTTTGCTGAAAATTGATCATGGAAGCTTCTTTATAAATATTTAATAACCAACAATTAAGCTGTTAATCACTTGTAGCTATGGTGCAATTAAACGTTCAATGATAGCTCATAGTTTCCCACTTAAAATTGAAGTGTTTCTGCTCACTGCTACCCTGAGCTGAGAAATACTACAGGTTACTGACCGGTTAGAGAGATTTACGACTGAGGTCAGACCTCATAAGGGATGTAATGTCCTTTAACCAGCCAGAAGCTGATAAATGCCATGCATTTATAACTCTTGCTGTAGCTGATGCATTTTGTTGACTTTTTGATTGATATAAAATTTTAATTTGTGCTCAAGTTTTCCGAGCTTGGCAATCTCCAAAGTAGTCGTTCCGGCTGCCGGGTCTAAAAAGGACAAAAAGTGAAAGTACTGGTTTGTAAATTTCATTCACAACCAGACAGTTCTTGATTTACTGGCCCAGCTTCAAAGTCAGTTGCTTGCAACAGGAATGCACATGTGGGTGTCCTATAAAGGAATAAATCAGCCACAACTCCCATAAATCCACCTCCTGTAGTTACAGTTATCAGACTAAATCTGGCTTTAAAAAAGGAAAGAAGCTTATCCACGAGCAAGCTTGTCTGTAAAATTCAGGGAAAATTTCCGAAACCATTCTTGAGCTTATTTCCCTTTGGTCATTTAGGAAGGGACAGATAATGATGAGCACCATTATTTTCTCTTCCTATGGGGTGGTGCAATAATTATTAAAACTACATGTTACAGTATCTGAAAATAACTTCTTAGTTCTTCTGCTCTAATTCAGTCGATGCATGAGTTTTATTATTCCATGAGAGGGGACTACTGACATCCCATCAATCTCATTTCCACAGAAGCTGTTACCGTATCAATGTTGGGGAGATTATAAGAGAGTCTCGCTCATTCACCTGCACTGAGAGAAATAAACAAGAGATCCAGCATCTACCCTGCATTATATTTCTCTAGTCTCTGAGTTAGAAGAGCATGGGTTTGAGCCCCACTCCAGGGACTTGAGAGGAGTTCTCTCAGAGTCCTGGCCAATGTTTATCTCTCAATCACCAAAGCAGATTAATTGGGAATTTATCTCATTGCTGTTTGTGCGACCTTGCTGTGTGCAAATTGGCTGCTGTACTTGTCGACATAAAAATGGCGACAACACTTCAAAAAGTAATTAATTGGATGTGAAGCGCTTTGGGACATCCGAGGACGTGAAAGGTGCCAGACATATGCAAGTTTCTTCTTTCATGCACGCCAAATGTTTATGATACATGCATCCATCCAACAATTTCAGCTATGATCACATCAGGCGACGTTTGGGGAAAACAATAAATGCGCTTTCTAGGCTCCATTCTAAATTCAACCATATCTTGTTTTAAGGGGTAAAATCTCCAATCCTAGGCCTGGCCCAGGTTTGATTTCTGATCTGAATTAGCTCATCTCTGCCAGGGCAATGGCATGAGTGGTGTTATTTCTGTAGTGTTCAGGCATTAGAAATGGGGGGGGGGGGGGGGGGGGGTGGCGGGATTGGGGAGGGTGTGGAAATGGTCAGGGTTCTCACTCCCAATTTCTACATAGTAACCCTGACTGGAAATGGATGCGTCAGGATGGGATCGGCTCATCTATATATCCTCCATAATTAGATTATTTGCCACCACTGATATCAAGGCTGATGCATGAATAATGATCACCTGAGCGACTGCTACCTGAAGAACTGGCGGCCGGTGAGACAAGAAACACCTTCAGAAGAGGAAGGACAGGGGACAGGGACGTGAAAGAGAACTGGGAGTGAATTTTAAAATCAACTGCAGCTGTCAAGATGCCAATCAGAACCAGTAAAGAATCTGGGGCAGGATTGCTCTGCCATTACAATTTTGCAACATACTATGGCACTTTAACCAGATACATTTATGCATCCAGCCTTTAATTCCCCACTCAAAAACTCTGTACTTAAATGGTAATCCCTCATAAAATGTACAATGTTTCTGAAAGAAAATCCCTCCACACATTAAATTAAAACAGCACGCTGGATAACAAATGCACATCAATATACAGGATATCCTGTATGGAAAATGACGTTTCCATTCAGCTTACAGTACAAACATGACTGTAACCAACTGCTGCAGTCAATGTGTCACATTCATTACCCAAATCTTCAAGGCATTAATTTTATGCACATTAAATACGAAGCACTGGTCTGGAAAATTAGGGGTAACTTTCAGATTGAAGAATTCAACCTGTGGACTTGATCTTCAATTGACCTCCTTGACATTCTTTGTTACACCATAGACTTGTTTATAATTTCTTAGAATCAGCAGTACTTTTGCACCATTCTAAGGTAATCATGGAATGATACAGCACAGGAGGAGGCCAATCGGCCCATCGTGCCTGTGCCGGCTCTTTGGCAGAGCTATCCAATTAATCCCACTCCCCTGCTCTTTCCACATAGCTCTGCAAATTTTTCCTTTTCAAGTATATATCCAATTCTCTTTTGAATGTTACTATTGAATCTTCTTTCACCACCCTTTCAGGCAGCCCATTCCAGATCACAACAACTTGCTGTGTAAAAAATGTATCCTCATGTCACTTCTGGTTCTTTTGCCAATCACCTTAAATCTGTGTGCTTTGGTTACTGACCCTTCTGCCACTGGAAACAGCTTCTCCTTATTTACTCTATCAAAACCATTCCTGATTTTGAACACCTCTATCAAATCTCCTCTTAACCTCTCTGTTCTAAGGAGAACAGCCCCAGCTTCTCCACATAACTGAAGTCCCTCATCCCTGGTACCATTCTAGTAAATCTCTTCTGCACCCTCTCCAAGGCCTTGATATCCTTCCTAAATTGTGGTGCCCAGAATTGAACACAATACTCCAGCTGAGGCTTAATGAGTGTTTTATAAAGGTTTAGCAAAATTTCCTTGCTTTTGTACTCTATTCCTCTATTAATAAAGCCAAGGATCTCATATGCTTTTTAACAGCCTTCCCAATGTGTCCTGCCATCTTCAAATATTTGCGTACATACACCCCCAGGTCTCTCTGTTCTTGCATCCCCATTAAAATTGTACCATTTAGTTCATATTGCCTCTCCTCATTCTTCCTACCAAAATGTATCACTTCACACTGCTCTGCGTTAAATTTCATCGGCCATGTGTCTGCCCTTTTCACCAGTCTGTCTATATCCTCCTGAAGTCTGTTACTATTCTCTTCATTGTTTACTACATTTCTGAGTTTCGTCTCTTTTTTTATTATTCGTTCATGGGATGTGGGCGTCACTGGCAAGGCCAGCATTTATTGCCCACCCCTAATTGCCCTTGAGAAGGTGGTGGTGAGCCACCTTCTTGAACCACTGCAGTCCGTGTGGTGAAGGTACTCCCACAGTGCTGTTAGGGAGGGAGTTCCAGGATTTTGACCCAGCGACAATGAAGAAACGGCGATATACATCGAAGTCAGGATGGTGTGTGACTTGGAGGGGAACTTGGAGGTGGTGGTGTTCCCCTGTGCCTGCTGCCCTTGTCCTTCTAGGTGGAAGAGGTTGCGGGTTTGGGAGGTGCTGCCGAAGAAGCCTTGGAGAGTTGCTGCAGTGCATCTTGTAGATGGTACACACTGCAACCACAGTGCGCCGGTGGTGGAGGGAGTGAATGTTTAAGGCGGTGGATGGGGTGCCAATCAAGCAGGCTGTTTTGTCTTGGATGGTATCAAGCTTCTTGAGTGCTGTTGGAGCTGCACTCATCCAGGCAAATGGAGAGTATTCCATCACACTCCTGACTTGTGCCTTGTAGATGGCAGAAAGGCTTTGGGGAGTCAGGAGGTGAGACACTCGCCGCAGAATACCCAGCCTCTGACCTGCTCTTATTGCCACAGTATTTATGTGGCTGGTCCAGATAAGTTTCTGGTCAATGGTGACCCCCAGGATATTGATGGTGGGGGATTCGGCGATGGTAATGCCGTTGAATGTCAAGGGGCAGTGGTTAGACGCTCGCTTGTTGGAGACAGTCATTGCCTGGCACTTGTGTGGCGCAAATATTACCTGCCACTTATCAGCCCAAGCCTGAATGTCGTCCAGGTCTTGCTGCATGCGGGCATGGACTGCTTCATTATCTGAGGAGTTGCGAATGGCACTGAACACTGTGCAGTTATCAGTGAACATCCCCACTTCTGACCTTATGATGGAGGGAAGGTCATTGATGAAGCAGCTGAAGATGGTTGGGCCTGGGACACTGCTCTGAGGAACTCCTGCAGCGATGTCCTGGGGCTGTGATGATTGACCTCCAACCACCACAACCATCTTCCTTTGTGCTAGGTATGACTCCAGCCAGTGGAGAGTTTTCCCTCCCGATTCCCAATGACTTCAGTTTTACCAGGGCTCCTTGCTGCCAGTATCAGTCAAATGCTGCCTTGATGTCAAGGGCAGTTACTCTCACCCCACCTGCAAACTTTGAAATTATGTCCTGTATACCCAAGTCCAGGTCATTAATATATATCAAAAAGAGCAGTGGTCCTAATATCAACCCCTGGGGAACACCACTGTATACTTCCCTCCAGTCTGAAAAACAACCATTCACCATTACTCTCTGCTTTCTGTCCTTTCGCCAATTTTGCATCCATGCTACCACTGTCCCTTTAATCCTATGGGCTTCAATTTTGCTAACAAGTCTATTATTTGGTACTTTTTCAGCACCTTTTGAAAGTCTATATACACAACATCAACTGCACTCCCCTAGTCAACCCGCTCCACTACTTCAAACAAATCTATCAAGTTAGTCAAACACGATTTGCCTTTAACAAATCCGTGCTGACTTTCGTTTATTAGCCCATACTTTTCCAAATGCCAATTCATTTTGTCTCGGATTATTGTCTCCAAACGTTTCCCCACCACTGACATTAGGCTATCTGGCCTGTAGTTGCCAGGTTTATCCCACTCCCCTTTTTTAAACAGGGGTGCAACAGTTGTCATCCTCCAGTCTTCTGGCACCACCCCCATATCCAACGAGGATTGGAAGGTTGTGGCCAGATCCTCCGCAATTTCCACCCTTACCTCCCTCAGTAACCTAGGATGCATCCCATCCGGACCACGTGACTTTTCTAATTTGAGGACTGCCAACCTTTTAAGGACCTCCTCTTTATCTATTTTTATCCGATTCAATATCGCTACTGCCTCCTCCTTTACGACATTACTGTTACATTGGCAGCATCCTCTTCTTTAGTGAAGACAGATGCAAAGTACTCATTTAGTACCTCAGCCACGCCCTCTGCCTCCACAAGATGATCTCCTTTGTGATCCCTAAACTGCCCTACCCTTCCTTTGACTACCCTTTTACTTTTTATGTGTTTTATAAAAGACTTTTGGGTTCCCTTTTATGTTAGCCGCTAATCTATTCTGATACTCTCTCTTTGCCCTTCTTATTCCCTTTTTTAGATCTCTCCTGGACTTTCCATATTCAGCTTGGTTCTCTAACCAAGAACATTTAACTCAAAGGCTGCAATGTAATCACCACAGAATCGCTAGAAACTATTTGATCATATTTTAATCAGCATCAACGTAGTATGAAGAATTTTTGTTGAACATTAACTGTTCTTAAATAGTTACAGACAGTAACTGCGTTCTTAACATTTTGTTAAAAAAAGTGTGAATAATTTTGCCAAATGAAACATCTCCATTTTAAATAATTATCACCTTCATTATTACATTGTCACCCCACATCTCCACTGAGAGTTTTAAGTGTTAATATATGGGAGCAAATGTGTTAATGGAGAGAGGCAAAATGCGTTTCTAACATATGCAAGTTTTTCAATGAACAGATGATTTTCTATACATTAATCACAAGGATTCTTTCAAATTACTATTTTCTCACTAAAAGCACAAACATGAACTTTGAAACGCAGCAGCAGTTCTGCTACATTCGGACAAGGATTGACAGTGAGGGGAATGGATAATTTTTCTGGTTTTTCCCCCCCCAATAACAGCACCAAGTATTTTGGTCAAGTATGGCATGGGTCATTTACAATGAAAGGTTTCCATACACTGTCTTGACAAAGCTCACAATACCAATCCTCACTAGAGTTCCGATGAAGATTTATACTGGAAATGTAACCGCTCCTTCTCTTGTTTGCCTAGCTATGTATTTTCTGTGTTTGTTTCAAACTTCCAGTGTTCACTGCCTTCTTATTGCCTCAGAAAAACACCCCAGCTACTCTGTCAAGATGATTCTCTTACCCTGGCCGTCTTTTTGAACAAGATTGCTAAATTACTGCCAATTCCTGGGCTGTGGATTGGTGCCTACGGGATACTGGCTTGAGAGATGGCCTAAAGTACTTTCATTCATGACAGCCATGATGGAGAGCATCATCTGTTCATTTCTGTTTGGGCTGAATGGCAGAGCACAGGTCACCGAGTCAAAAGGACGGTTCTGCAATGCGCTGTACCAGTCCCTAAAACATTCTTCTAACAAGTAACAGTTGGCAACAACGCAGATGAACATTAGGGCGCATAAATCCTACGACAGAAAAGAATAGATCCCAGCCAGACCAAACTGTAGTTTCTTCAAACTGCTACTGTGCTGCCCAATGAAAGTTAAACATGTGAAGTTTCCAGTTAGCAAAATTACACTTCAGAAATTACGTACTTCCAAGAGTTAATTATACGTTTGCAGAAACTTCCAAAAAATCTATGATGACATTTGTTTTCTCAAAAACAGTTTATTCCCTTTCAAGTAACAATGTTCCAGAAAATGTACTTGTGCCAAGGAAAGTTGCACTATACACTGAACATAACAATTGATCCTTTAACAGTTAATCACCACCAACAATTCTCCCCAAGCTCCAGATGCAGTCACACTTTATTGGTTATTGCCATAAATTTGATCGATTCCATCGCCCTCACTGGCTGCTGAACCAGACAATTCACAACCTTGGTGTACTAATTTCCCCGAGCTGAGCCTCTGACCCTATAGCCTCTTCATCAAAAAGACCGCCTACTTTCACTTCCGTAACATTACCTGCTCCCCCCCACCCTCTCAGCCAATCAGCTGCTGAAGCCCTCATCCATGCCGTTTGCCACCTCCAGATTTCACTATTTCTGTGTTCTCCTGGCTGGACTCCCATCCTCTACTGCTCCAGAAACTTCAAATGTCTGCTACCCATAACTTGTCCTGCTTGCCCATCACCCCTGCCCTCGCTTATCTATAATGACTCCTGGTCCCCTAACGCCTATAATTTAAACTTCTCATCTTCTTAAATCCCTTCATGGCCTCGCCCCTCCCTATCCCTGTAATCTTCTCCAGCCATACAACCCCTCCCAAACTCTCCACTCCTCTGATTCAAGTCTCTTCTGGCTCCCCACTGTCCCTTTGCCCCACCATTAATGTGGCCGTGCCTTCGGCCACCTGGGCCCAATGCTCTGGAATTCCCTCCCTAAACCCTTACGTCTCTCCACCTCCCTCTCGTCCTTTAAAACCCACTTCTTTGATCAGACTTTTGCCTATTGCTCCTAAAACCTCCTTCTTTGGCTCAGCGTCTATTTTTTGATTATGCCTCTGTGAAGTGCCTTGGGACATTTTTCTGTGTTAAAGGCACTACATAAATACAAGCTGCTGTTGAATCTCTAACCAATATCCAGCTCCTAATTAATAATTCTTCTTTTTGCAACCGAAAATAGCTTTAATCGCTCAAGTTTAAAACAAAAAACAAGCTCCAAAGCAGGATAATGCCATTTCATAGCAGTCCGCTAACCAATTGGGAGGGATTATTAGAGATTTGTCACCAGATGATGATGTTACCATGCTGTCTACTGCTGGGTTAAATAAGAATGCCAATACATGAGGATTACTTAAAAAAAAAATAGATTTCACACAATGCATTTTTACTACAGTATTGACTAAAGGAGTGTTTTGTGGATATTAATGATCATCCTATATTTTGTTGAATTAAAAAAAAATTAAAGGACACAACTGCTAACAGGTGATGTCATCTACTGACTAAAGACCACTGATAATCTCTTCAGTACAATTCATAGAATTACACAGACATAGGATATACTGCACAGAAACAGGCCATTCGGCCCAACCAGTCCATGACGGCGTTTATGCTCCACTCGAGCCTCCCTCCATCTAACTATCAGCATAACCCTCTATTCCCTACTCCCTCATATGCTTGTCTAGCTTCCCCTTAAAGGCATCTATACTATTTGCCTCAACCACTCCCTGTGGTAGCGAGTTCCACATTCTCCCCACTCTCTGGGCAAAGAAGTTTCTTCTGAATTCCCTATTTGATTTCTTGGTGACTATCTTATATTGATGGCCTCCAGTTTTGCTCTTCCCCACAAGTGGAAATACTCTCTCTGTGTCTACTCTATCAAAACCCTTCATAATTTTAAAGACCTCAATGATGTCACCCCTCAGCCTTGTCTTTTCAAGAGAAAAGAGACCCAGCCTGTTCATGCTTTCCTGATAGGTATAACCTCGCAGTTCTAGTATCATCCTTGTAAATCATTTTTGCACCCTCTCCAGTGCCTCCAATACACAGTATCTTTCCCCATATCCTCCAATCCCTTTCAGATCAGGTAATAAATCAATGGTTGCTGTCAAACAGATAAGAAAAGATCCAGTTTACAACGTGTTTTATGTGAAGCTGGAATTGTATAAAAAATAGTGATAGAAACTAAGTTAAATGAGTGTCTGTTGGAAATTGTGCTAGATGAACAGCGACTTTATGACTTTTATTCACGTGGGCCCCATATCCCATTTGCATTGTTAAGCTTACATAGAAGTTAATTTGTTTGGCCTCCAGTTCAATATATGTGGAATGCAGTTAAGCGTCTTGGGACGTTTTACTACGTTAAAGGCGCTATATAAATGCAAGTTGTTGCAGTGCTTCCGATGTTGCTGAGCTCAATGCTACCTACAACGAGGTGTAATAGGCAGTATAGT
This sequence comes from Squalus acanthias, assembly GCA_030390025.1. Lineage (NCBI taxonomy): Eukaryota > Metazoa > Chordata > Chondrichthyes > Squaliformes > Squalidae > Squalus > Squalus acanthias. Next base: position 10,437,989 of record CM059434.1, on the reverse strand, counting down.
TTGGGGATGCTGGTTGTGCATCGCACTGTCCAGATCTTGGTCTCAGGCTGGAATCTACAGTATAATAGCGGCAATGGGATGTCTTGTGCATCTTCAAAAATAATTAACAAAAGTCTTTCAGAGAAACTGGCATTGTGTTAAGAAGCTCCCTGCAATCGGTCAATTTGCATAAGTAGCCAAGCTTGTATTTATCTACTAAGAATCTTCCCCCAAAATGGAGTTGATAACTGAAGAGGCAGGTTGTAGTAGTAATTAGATGAAATACAAATATACAACAAGCAACTTAAGAACACTGAATGAGAGTTGTGAGGCATGCTGATCAGGTTGTACACCGTGAAGTGGACTGGTGGGAAACTTTAGTAGCAACTCAATTGTTATCTGTTGCCGACAATGCTTGCTCCTCCCCACTAATCCCTTCCACCTCCTTCAAGATCTAATGAATTTGAAGTTTGCTGATCTCACAAGACCAGTTGGGTAAAGAACCCACACTGCCACTGTTAAGCAGCAGCAGCAGATGTGACTCCAGCATACAGGAAATAAATAAAAAGAACAGTCAGACACTGCACGAATCCTCAGAAGATCCCAACTTCACCAGAGCAGAATTCTTTCTCAAGTCACACTACATTAACACTTGAAAGTAGATGTCTTCAAATCAATTTTGCTCGGCCTTATGGCCGTTTGCAATTATAACTTGTTCCTCGTCCTTTTTTTATTAAGCAACTTGGTGGTAGGCTTAATCGGGTTACTTGTGTGCATGCATGTCCGCCCAGTCAAGCATGGAGCTGAAGGGAATGTTAACTACCCAACGTTGACAAGAGAGACAGCTACAGATCATTCACTACAGAGTAAAATTACACCTCTGCTGAATGATGCGTCATCTTGAAAGTAAATCAAATATAGTTAAATCAAAAAACATTTGCATTTCAGTATTTGTAACAGGATAAAGATTTAAAATGAGCTCCACCTAATGTCATAAACTGTACCGAGGCTATATGTGGAAAATATAGTCAGAAATGAATAGGAAAAATCTAACCGATATTGGTAGAATTTTGTTGGATTAACACAAAAAATCCTTTTTAAAGCAGTAGGGAATACTTACACCAAATTGCGTTAAAACATTAAAACGATGGTGCAGCAAATTCATTTGGTTTCTTCAATAGAAATTTAGAGATTTGCCATTTATGCCACATAAACTCTTTGAGGTTTTCCTCGCAGCTCAGGTGAGGACTTACCCAAATTCAGAAGCAGCTAAATCCAATGGAACTTCATCAGGTAGGAAAAAGCTGTGGCACTTGACTGAGCGCTGGAGCTCGGTACTCATTGTTTTAGATACATCGTAATAATGACCAAATCTTGAGGAGGACGTCAAGGCTGTCTGTCAAGTGAAGAACGCAACTTTAAAAGTCAAATAGAAATCACCCAAAACGTATCGGCACCGAATTGAATTTCAGGAAATATCACAATGGAATATTATTTGGAAGCAAAATTTTAGCATGCTTTATATAATCACACTGAATCTTGGTGTTATAATATCAGATACAAAGGCTTACTGCTGATTTATGACTCCCTTTGGAAGAAAAACAAGTCAACATAATAGTAACCACAGTAATGTATAAACGTTAACTTAACTTAATATTTATTTCATGGAAAGATAATGCCTTTACTGGTGCTCCCTTAGTGACTCAGTCGGTAAACGCAGGATGTTACCTACAGACCGGAAGTGCTGAGGTTCTGGGCTCAGTTAACTGACCTCAGCCAGGTTGCCAGTACAGAGACTGCAGTCTATGTCTCCGGAGTGGGAGAGAGGAATGTCAGTCAGGGTTCCCACTCACGGTGGGTGTCAGCCGAGGCTCAGCTGGTAGCACACTAGCCACGGAGTCAGAAGGTTGTGGGTTCAAGTCCCGCTCCAGCGACTTGAGCGCAAAATCCAGGCTGACACTCCCAGTGCAGTGCTGAGGGAGTGCTGCACTGTCAGAGGTGCCGTCTTTCAGATGAGATGTTAAACCGAGGCCCCATTTGCCCTCTCAGGTGGTCGTAAAAGATCGCATGGCGCTATTTTGAAGAACAGCAGGGGAATTCTCCCTGGTGTAGCGGCCAATATTTATCCCTCAACCAACATCACTAAAACAGATTATCTGGTCTGCGGTTTGTGAGACCTTGCTGTGCACAAATTGGCTGCTGCGTTTCCTACATTACAACAGTGATTACAGTTCAGAAAGTACTTAATTGTCTGTAAAGCGTTTTGGGACATCATGAGGTTGTGAAAGACGCTTTATAAGTGCAAGTCTTTCTTGCTTTCTGTCTATCTATCTAGTCCACCCCTTTGGAAAGAGCATGTGTGTGACAGATTGGGCTGAGGTGTGATGCACCTCTGTGGTTGAATAGCCTACTGGCACTCACTGTCTAGGCTTACACAAGTATAGACACTTGAGCAAGGCATCAGGGGTGACTAGTGCCTGTGGAATCAAGAGACTTTTAGGAGGGAACTGGCATAAATTGGCAAAAAATAAAATAAGGCTAATACAGGATGATGTATGATCTATAGAGTTTTAAAAACAATGCTAGCACTTTTAGGTGACAAGGAATGTTCTGCATTGCTTTACATGCATTGCTTCACAACTGTTTCAATTAAAAAACAGCAATGTGTGATAGAAACTGACTAGTCACTATTTTAACAACATCTTTACAATTGGATTATGAAGTTTTTAACAACATTATCCACTGAATTCACATTTGTTTTATCACCCTTGTGGTATAAATATAGAACAGAGACCCACGCTTTTCAGCAAGAAATGCTGTTGTAAACACATCCTAGGAGAGTGAATTTATTGTTGTACAAGCACTGAAAACAATTTATACAGGGGTTTGTCCTTTGGTCTGTATAATCTAGTCTTTATCTGGATTACCCATCACAATGTTTTTATTGCATTCTCTGCCAGGGCTCATCTTTTCATTGTGTACATCCTAGTCTCCTTAACATTTTAGCACGGCCCTGACTAACTGAACTTTGATCTGATGTCTTCATTCAGGAAAGCACCAGGTAGTCTATTTCAGATGCAAATCCTCACTGAGGCCCCAGTAGTGTTTTCTAAGACAGCAAAGAGAAGAAACAAGAAGTTTCCAGGGTCCACTCAGAGGATCCCAGGGCACACTGGTGTCCTTAATCCACACCGCTATATGGATTAAGGTGGGGGGGGATAACCTTTTTTTTTAATTCACAAGAAAGAGTATTGCTTCTACAAGCTGGGTGGAGACAGATCTTACTATAATAAAACAGTATGTAATAAAAGCATGGTCTGTGTCAGAGAATTGTGAATAGGCCTCGCTTTACAAATTCCCAGGCCCAGTGGGAAGCTTGCTAAGGCCTACCTGAACCAACTAAGTGTGAGTAATCTGGCTTAGTTGAATGGCTAGGGGAAAGCTTTTCTTTCCTCAGAAGTTGCAAAGTTGATAAATTTATTATCGGAGGCAACAGCGACTTGCGCTTGTCCCCCTCATTGCTTAAGCATGGATAGGCTGGAAGAGAGGAACAGGCAGAAACTGTCAGATAGCAGACTGCTGGCTTTCAGTCTACTGTCTGCTGCTAAATGTTTCTAATTGCAACACTAATGTGTTAGAAATCTCAGATTCAAGATGAACCTAGGCAGAAAATTGATTTCATGCTGTGACAGCTTATATATTGCCCCAAGTACACAAACATGTCATTGAGAAGCTTTTGCATCCCACAATTTTGTTTACAGATGAATTGCAGTTACTTTAGTAACCTTGGATAAAGGGACTTTTTTGGTTTTTAAGAGCTCCTGCAGAGTACGCTACTAGTGGACATGTTTCTGTCTGCATTATACAGCCATCCGCAAGATAATGTACAGCGTCGTTGCAATAAATGCCAATGAATCATTCACGTTTCAAGAGCTTATTTAAATTTTAAACCATGACATCGCTCCTGATTTGTGCAACAATCTGTAGAAATAACTGGGACTTACAAGCATGGAAGAACTAGCTGGTGGGCCTTAAGGGGGCTATTGACCCTGCGGTCATTTTGTGTCACTTGTACGTTAGCTTCACAATGATTAGATTGCTATGACAATGAAGCTGATACATTCTCAAGTGCTTTCTTTACTCATTTAGCACATGGATAAGCAAGTCAATTGCTTGATTCAGTGCTTTCCAATTGACAGATCATACTATCTCTGTGAAATCTTGTTCAACCATATTTGATTCAGTATTGGGATCCGTTGTCTTGTGGCAGTATATAGATTTTTGATGGAATGAATGCAAACACACTAATATACTTTTCACATGTTAACCCATTGCTTGTGTCAGAAAACTTCCACTAGGTATCATTAAAAATACTAGATAAATGCTTAACCTTCCTAGAAACAAGCTGAGAGATTCATCTGAGCCAAGACACAGAAGTGCATTTCTGAAGCATAGACAAACATTAGAGGCAATTACACATTGCAGCTGTAGAAACACTTGATTTTGATTGAAACACTTGAGTGATTTCAATTAGTAGTGGGTTGGGCAAGGATTATTATGAATTGGTTTAAGATAAATGCGATAATATGTACAGCAATCAGGTCGGCGGTCTCTTTATGCATTCTGCAGTACTGTGCAATCTCTAAGATCTTGCTTCAAAGTTAAGGAAATTAGGAACACAGAATTAACCTTTTGCCTTCTGAAAATCTCATTCATTTTTTTTATTCTGGTGACATCATGAAGTTCTATTCCACTGACATGAATGGAGATGGTGAACGGGAGGCAGAACTCCCCCTTTGATGTCACCTTAGGAGGAATTCTGCACAGATGTCTGTTCCCAGGCTTTTTATAAGCATAAAGCACCACTACGAGGCACTACTGAGAGATACGGAGAAATATGCAAGCATTTCTCTTTGGATCATTAAGGATTATTTGACAATCCAGTGGAAAACATTTCTCTGTTAACTGTATTCAATGTTTAGAAATGAACTTCATTCACCCGATTATCCACTTTGAAATTGCTGGAAACCTTGTGAAGTACCCAGCATCCTTTGAGTGCTAAAGTCCAGAGAGCTTCAGAGGTTAAGATATCTTTAAAAAAAACTAATTGTTCACTTATAAACTTGAACGAAACATTTTATTTTATGCTGTAACATACTGATATATTATTAGGTCTGAATAAACTGGATTATTTGGTTGGGAAGTGATTTTTTTATATGGTAATACATCAAGAACCCAAAAGCTATTAACATTTGAATAGAGCTTGTAGAAGCAGCACTCCTCTGCTAAATATGTACCAGTAACTTCACACTGTGAAATGGACTGAAGCCAAAGCAACGCAGGGATGAAATGTGACCTCGGGGACAAATTACAAGTTTGCCTTATAAATACTATAATAAAAAAAAAGTCTTTTTACCCTGAATTTTTGCACATTTGTAAAAGTCGTGCTTTGTTTTCTACCAGCTTCCAGAGGTTGTGATGCACAATGGCTTTTGATATCCTGATCTATGATCTTGGAAGATTGCTTAGCAATCGTATAATCTAGTTTATTTAGCCTTATTAACACAACAATGCACTGTAAAGTGAAATTAAATGATGAGTTCAAGTATGTGGAATACATTAACCTCTTAACACTCTGTCTCATTTTGCCCCAGCATTAAAAGGAGTTGGTTCCAGTGATTCTGAAGTGGATTGTTGCCACACAAAGTTAGAAAGAAAGGCAACTGCACACATTTACTTGCGTCTCTCAACCTTTCCTCAATTGAGCTTCCCAAACAACAACAGCAACTTGCATTTATATAGCGCCTTTAACGGAGTAAAACGTCCCAAGGCGCTTCACTGGAGTGTTATAAAACAAAATTTGACACCGAGCCACACAGGGAGAAATTAGGGCAGAAGAGGTAGATTTTAAGAAGCGTCTTTAAGGAGGAAAGAGAGGTAGAGAGGCGGAGAGGTTTAGGGAGGGAATTCCAGAGCTTAGGGCCTAGGCAGCTGAAGGCCGGCCACCAATGGTTGAGCGATTATAATCAGGGATGCTCAAGAGGGCAGAATTAGAGGTGCGTAGATCTCTCAGGGGGTTGTGGGGCTGGAGGAGGTTACAGAGATAGGGAGGGGGCGAGGCCATGGAGGGATTTGAAAACAAGGATGAGAATTTTAAAATTGAGGCACTGCTTAACCGGGAGCCAATGTAGGTCAACGAGCACCGGGGGTGATGGGTGACCGGACTTGGTGCGAGTTAGGACACAAGCAGCCGAATTTTGGATGACCTCAAGTTTACATAGGGTAGAACGTGGGTGGTCAGCCAGGAGTGCGTTGGAATAGTCAAGTCTAAAGGTAACAAAGGCATGAATGAGGGTTTCAGCAGCAGATGAGCTGAGGCTGGGGCGGAGACGAGTGATGTTACGGAGGTGGAAATAGGCGGTCTTAGTTATGGAGCGGATATGTGTAGAATATGGATCTCTTTACAGACTGGTTACCTGTTGGCTCCAAAAGAACTGCAACATTCATCTGGTAAGAATGAGTAACTTTAAAACAGCGACACAATTCCTTTACCAAAGGAGATATCAGGCACTATCAAAGGGTTTTGCATCAGTGTAGCGCTGACAAATTGTACCACGGTACACTCTTGCTTAGAGAACTTTTTAAAGGGATGAGAACTTGGTGCTCAAGGAAAAGTTTGTCTATTATTGCCAGCTATGAGCAGAACAATGATAAGTGAGAAAAACTCTCCCCAATGACTCAATTAGTAAAAAGATATGCATCTACCGGAGCCATACAAGCCAGAAGGTTCCAGGTTCAAATTTCTAGTCTGTGCTGAGTTGGCTAATCTAATGGGCCTCATCAAGCCTGGGCTAGAGAAAGAAAAATGTAGCCAGGTTTGGTAGGAGAATAATTGCCTGGGGTTTTCCCCTTCACGCCCTCCTGATTATTAGCCACCCTGCTGGAAAGTGTGCTTACTGAGTGAGGACAGGACTGGGCTCAGCTGCAATGGATCAGTACCCTGCTGTGTCAGCTGTGGCTCAGTTGGTAGCACTCTCGCCTCTGAGTCAGATGGTTGTGGGTTCAAGCCCCACTCCAGAGACTTGAGCACAAAAATCTAGGCTGACACTCCAGTGCAGTACCGAGGGAGCGCTATACTGTTGGAGGTGATATGAGACATTAAACCGAGGCCCCGTCTGCTCTCTCAGGTAGACGTAAAAGATCCGAAGAAGGGCAGGGGAGTTATCCCCAGTATCCTGGCCAATATTTATCCCTTGATCAACACCACTAAAAAAAAACGCAGATTATCTGGTCATTATCACATTTCTGTTTGTGGGAGCTTGCTGTGCGCAAATTGGCTGCTGCGTTTCCTACATTACAACAGTGACTACACTTCAAAAGTACTTCATTGGCTGTAAGCACTTTGGGACCTCCTGAGGTCGTGAAAGGCGCTGTAGAAATGCAAGTCTTTCTTTAACATTCACTGTCTACGGTTCATATATTGAGATTAGTCAATTGGTTAAGATCTCCGAAGGGGGAAGGGGGTGGGGAAGGATGGTGTCTGTAGAACTGCACCACAGCAGCAGTCAATGGTTTTTTGGAGGGGGGTCAAAACTGGTACCAAAAAAAAGCACATGCTCTACAGATCATGCAGTGTTGACCATTTTCATTATTCCTACACAGCTCCCCATGGAAACTGATTCCTAGTAGCAATGGTATGATTGGCTTCACATTTAAAATAGCTGAAAACACCATAGAAAATACAATCAGACCTCTCCAAAAGTTACTCGCAATCATTAAAAATGATTAAGTCATGGAATAACGTTATTTCTCTTTAAAATTATTCAGAGTGAAGAATGAATTTCAGATCAAAACAATTTAAGCGCAGGTTGGGCCATTACTGCATAAAAATGTCACGTAAACTAAACATCTCCAACCTTTATCATATTTCATGTTGTAAAATAGTGTGAAGCTACAAAAGAGCAAATGTAAAAAAATAATCTGGAAAACAAATCAAATCCCAATTTTCATTGTTTTCTACACATTTTCACATGTTGGGTACATGGTAAAGGCCCATCCTGCATACAAAGACAAAGCTTTCTTTTGATTTATTTCACATGGTTATGGTTTAATGAAATGCAAGATTGTACCTGTACTCTTGGTAAGTTCTGGTACCGCCATGCTATTGTCATGGAATTCTGGGATGCAGTGGTAGAACTATTGATACCCGCTGAACTGCCTTCTGTCTCTCGGATAGCTTCGTCGATCTCTATCACATCGTCAAGCAAAGGGGCAGGAAGCTCCTATTCAAACCAAAATGGGAATAATTTATTTTTAAAATATACATATTTTGGCGCAAAACACACCTATACTGAACATGTCAATGTTTATATAATCATAGAAATTTACGGCACAGAAGGAGGCCATTCTACCAGGGTAATGTAAAATGAAAATACTCTAAGGGAGAAACAGCTGCAGTTGGAAATGAAAGTAAACTTTACTAGAACTTGAAACTGTGACAGTAGAATGAGGCTAAAACCCAACAAGTCACGACCAAGTCAGTCACCTGCACCGTGTTTCCCATTTTAAGTTCCTGCTATTATTTATAAAGCTCATTGCTAAATGTTTTGGGAATTTAATGTGGAGCACCATGCCATCATGCATTCAGAAATGAAAAATGTACTTGGAACCACTGTGTTTTCCCTTTATTTTCTCCACTCGCTGAACTACAATAAGTAAAACTAGTGAAGCAACTATAATTTGGAATTTGAGAGAAAAAAATCTACATATTGGTTTAAATCTTCTACATCCTGCAATTTGAAACAAGGAGTTCCTGTCCTCCTACATTCAATAAAAAAAACAAGCTATTGTCTTCAAAATAACACAAATTAACACCTGCAACGTTTTCAGGCAGTGTTATCTTCATTAAACTTGATTATCCAAATGCCAATCAGTGATCCTTACAGATCACTTTTCTGGCAAAGATCATTAGGATAATTCCTACTTAAGCACTCACCTAACTCCCAGGGCTGGTCATTGTTTCAGCGTTTGCTACTGACATAATCAGTGACACCTGTTGCTGCCGCCTTGTACTGCACCAGCACTGTACAACATTTGCAGCAAAGAAACCTCAAGAGTGGATTAACTATTTCACACCAGTCACCTTCAATATCACAATCGGGATGAATCCAGCATCCCTTCTGACAACGCGGCTCTGTGCAACCCCTTTTCTCCAATACACTGGATATCAATTTCGCTTTAGAATCTGTGGTGCTTCACACTTGTTCATTCATCTGTGATAATATCTTTGCACTAACTAATTGGCTACTTTCCGTTAATATCTGAGTGACATGGTCACGTTGGATGAAAAATAAATCCAAATGTTTGCAGTCTATTCAAAATATAAAACAAGAATTGAAATAAAGTTTTTGATAGAAAATAGTATTCCTTGAGCTAATTATTTCTTATAACAACAGTCATTGTACTTCAAAATTAATGGTGTGAAGTGCTTTGAGACATTTTGACATGATAAGGTATTACATAAATGCTACTATGCTCCAAGTAGCATAATTAATAAAAAGCATTTTCAAGATATTAATAATAGATCAACCTAATTATATGACAAAATAAGTTAGTCAATAAGACTCAGATTAAACCTCATAAAAAGAAATATAAATGAGAGATTAAGAAGCTGCCTGAAGGAGCAGTTATACTGGCACTTTCAGATCAGTGCAAAGCAGTTTCAGGGGTGCATTGATGTGAAAGTGACAGCATAACACCAGAATCGGATCCCAATCTGGAACATACTAAAGCCAATCGATAGAAGACCTCCCCTCCCACCTCACAGGGAAGCTGTCTCACGCCATTTGGGCTTGGCACCATGTGAAGTATAACTGCAATGTGAAGCTGGACTTGGAAAGTGCTCAAGCGGTTTGCTGAAACTCCTGGGCACTCGAAAAACTTATTCCTGACAAAGTATGATGAGCAGCCTGCAATATAACATGGGTCTCGTCTGCTGAGATTTGCACATTCTAGCTGAGGGTCTTAGACCAACAGTGTAATATAGCTGCAGACCTAATTTTGCAATCACATTACTTGAATCCCTGTGCAAATCATTTGCAACTACTCACTATTTATTATGTTGCCCGTCTGAATTCATACATTAACCGGCTTACATCATTTTGTTTTGACAGAGAAGGAAATCATAGGCACTGTTACAATCTGACCCTTCTTACAAGCGGAATTCTCCAGAGTATAATAAAACCCAAGGTACCCCATCCCACAGTTAATGAGGCTTAACCTCACACCCTTCTAAGCTAGCTTAATTGCTTGCGCATTAAGCCAAGTAAAGACATCACATACCACTCTATTCTATTTACAATAAAAGGAGAAAAGACTTATATTATGTAGCAGCTAAACTTCGATCATTGGCATATCAGTTAGGGTAATCCATACTTCATAAGCAGCACTACTGAGAAAAGCACTTTGATCCTCACAGTCATCCACTTTCAACTTTTCAGTAATGAATGTATGGGAGACTTTTGAATTAGCAGTCGATTTGGACCACAATCTTGGTGTAGAAGTAGCAATTAATTAAATAAAATGAGAATCAAAGTAGATGCCAGGTTTCTCAAGGAGTAAACTCAATAAATATGTCTGTATTTACTGAACTGCAATTCAGTGAAGTTCAGTAATGTGTTGCTTTGTGACCATCTGTCTGAATCCCCCGCCGCAAAAAAAACCTATCTATAATAAAATAAAAATCTTACGTTTACGTGCCATTGCTGTCAACTTTTTCCATTATAAATTCCTTATCCTTCATTTTAGAATTGAAACTTGTACTCAAAAAGGCTAAATCCTACATTACAACAGTGACTGTACTTCATTGGTTGTAAAGGGCTTTGGGACATCCTGAGGTTTTGAAAGGCACTATATAAACAAGAACAACTTGTATTTAAACAGCGCTTTAACGTAGTAAAATGTCCCAAGGCGCTTCACAGGAGCATTATAAAACAAAATTTGACACAAACACATAAGGAGAAATTAGGGCAGATGACCAAAAGCTTGGTCAAAGAGGTAGTTTGAAAGAGCGTCTTAAAGGAGGAAAGAGAGGTAGAGAGGCGGAGAGGTTTAGGAGGGAATTCCAGAGCTTAGGGCCTTGGCAGCTGAATGGTTGAGCGATTAAAATCAGGGATGCTCAAGAGGGCAGAATTAGAGGAGCGCAGATATCTCGGGGGGATTGTGGGGCTGGAGGAGATTACAGAGATAGGGAGAGGCAAAGCCATGGAGGGATTTGAAAACAAGGATGAGAATTTTAAAATCGAGGCGTTGCTTAACCAGGAGCCAATGTAGGTCAGCAAGCACAGGGGTGATGGGTGAACGGGACTTGGTGCGAGTTAGGACATGGGCGGCAGAGTTTTGGATGACCTCAAGTTTACGTAGGGTGGAACATGGGAGGCCAGCCAGGAGTGCGTTGGAATAGTCAAGTCTAGAGGTAACAAAGGCAAGTCTATCTTTTTTCTTTCTTTCTGACCTATTGTGGGCAATAACAAGGAACACCAGCAATAATATTTTGTTGATTGATTCTAAAAGAAATATATGAATTATATAGTTTTCATGACTCTATATGGCATAGGCTCTGAGTTACTGGATGTGGGTTTATGATAATGCGATACAAGACAAAGGATATTACTCGTGCTTTGACAATGGACCTGAAGCTATACAGTGTTATGTGACAGAACTGTAGTATTACAAGATTTACAGGTTTATGAAGCACTATATGTATATCTAAATATTATTCCAATTCAATTTATATACTATAATAATCAAAATGGATTCTTTCTTTAAAAGACACTGCATGCTTAGGAACTACATTATCTTGAGCACCCATAATCTCATACAATGGGAAATAGACCACTATATTTAGTATATTATGCAGGGCTGGGTGCATGTTTGTGTTCTTTATATTAATTGCAGAAATCCTAAACAATGATGTTAAATGCCTGCATGTTCCAAACAAATGACTGAATGTTACCAAGCAGTAACAGAGGAATAATTAATTGGATACTCGGGATGTCTCTGGAATTTCCTCCTTAAACCTCTCCGCCTCTCTACCTCACTTTCCTCCTTTAAGATGCTCCTTAAAACCTACCTCTTTGACCAAGCTTTTGGTCACCTGCCCTAATTTCTCCTTATGTGGCTCGGTGTCAAATTTTTTGTCTTATAACTCCTGTGAAGCGCCTTGGGATGTTTTACTACGTTAAAGGCGCTATATAAATACAAGTTGATGTTGTTGTTGTCTCAATAATATTATTGTGATCTTTAAGAATCATTCCCAAACATCACAGCATGGCAGGGACCTGTTGCTCTGACCCTTTCCCCCCCAGGAATTGGCCATGTCAGCCGTGGCTCAGTTGCTAGCACTCTTGCCTCTGAGTCAGAAGGTTGTGGGTTCACATCCCATTTCAGAAACTTGAGCAGATAAATCTAGGATGACATTCCAGTGCAGTACTGAGTGCTGCCCTGTCAGAGGTGCCATCTTTCGGATGAGACGTTAAACCGAGGCCCCGCCTGCTCTCTCAGGTAGACGTAAAAGATCCCATGGAACTATTTCGAAGAAGAGCAGGGGTGGATGAGTGCAGCTCCAACAACACTCAAGAAGCTTGACACCATCTAGGACAAAGCAGCCCGCTTGATTGGCACCCCATCCACCACCTTAAACATTCGTTCCCTCCACCACCAGCGCACCGTGGCTGCAGTGTGTACCATCTACAAGATGCACTGCAGCAACTCATCAAGGCTTCTTCAGCAGCACCTCCCAAACCCACGACCTCTACCACCTAGAGGGACAAGGACAGCAGACGTATGGGAACACCATCACCTGCAAGTTCCCCTCCAAGTTACACACCATCCTGACTTGGAAATATATCGCCGTTCCTTCATCGTCGCTGGGTCAAAATTCTGGAACTCCCTCCCTAACAGCACTGTGGGAGTACCTTCACCACACGGACTGCAGCGATTCAAGAAGGCGGCTCACCACCACCTTCTTAAGGGCAATTAGGGATGGGCAATAAATGCTGGTCTTGCCAACAACGCCCGCATCCCAAAAACAAATAAAAACAAAAGTTATTCCCGGTGTCCTGGCCAATATTTATCCCTAAACAAACTTCAATAAAACAGATTACTGGTCATTATCACATTGCTATTTATGGGAGCTCGCTGTGTGCAAATTGGCTGTGCATTTCCCAAATTACAACAGCGACTACACTTCAAAAGTACTTCATTGGCTGTAAAGTGCTTTGGGACGTCCGGTGAAAGGCGCTATATAAATGCAAGTCTTTTTTTTCTTCTTGGGAGTTAAGTTCTTTACTTCCTTTCCTATTGCTCGGTTTTATTACTCTTAAAAGTATTATTGCAAGAGTGCGTCACAATAAGCCAGTACCAATTCCAACCTGGCCATTCTATTATTGTGGTCTTTAAGTTTTTTTTGTAATTTACCAATTACTGCATCTGTATTCACCCACTGTGCTATCAATGAGGAATGAAAATGTTGGCTATCAGCATCTTCTCATCTCCTTCCTGTTCTAAATTTGATGATGTGCTTAAAAAAAAACTGCTTTCAAATCGGCCGAGGTGCTTCAAGGATACCAAGTGAATGTAATGATCAACATTTATAGGCAAAATATACTAGCACAATAATTGATGCAAAATACCTTCCCACAACATCTTCATCAAAAACAGTACCTGTAATATTTCCTCGGGATGATCTCTGGCAGATGCTAGGAAAAGCGAGTGTCCGCAAACAACACCTTCGGCTACAAAATACTTCAGCAACATCCGTGAGTAGCTTTCGTACCTATCCTCCTCTGCAAAAATAACCACAAACAGCAATTTGTTAAGTATTAATAGATAAAAAATTCAAATAAATATCACAGGATAATTAAGCTATTAAAATTATAGATCTTTCTCTGCAGGGCAACTGCGTAATTCCTCGCTAAACTATCCCCACCTTGGGGCTTCTCATTTCTGCATGGCATACAGTTTTAAGATCAATTTATCTGGAAACAATAGTTAATGATTTGTTCTGTACCTTGTAATACGTCCTCAGGTTCACGAGTTTTCAATGTTGCACCATAATTAGACCAATTCAAAAGGTCTGACAGCTAACAGAAGGTGGTCTTGTAACAAAGCTGAGCGCGCGTTTACATCTTTGAGGAATAGATTTAGCATTTAATGCTAGCCAAGCTGGTTAGTAGGCAGTGAACCAAGTTCTTTGTAAAGTTGACCCTGTCAGTAACATTCCTGTCTTAAAATTTTAATTCACATTATAAAATTACTTTATCTCTACAAATAATTTTATCCCCAAATTGAGTCATACCAATCCCACCATCTCCAACATATTATTTATACCATAAGTGATGACATCATCTCCCTACTTTTTAATGCAGTTCACAACTCAATTGAAGAGGGAGAAAGTTTCATAGTGATATCACCAGAATCAGTAATGATTAAGTTCACATTTAAAATTTGCAGGTATTTCTAATCTTTACCATCTCATTTACTTAACCCAATTCACGGTACAAACTCACTTGCTTGTGAGTTATCAGGTCAGTCCATTTGTGGAATATAAATTGTATCCCACTGTTCATTAGAAATGCTCCATTTAACTTTCATTAGAGCAGCAAATATCCTTTGTTAATTTAAAAATACACAGATTATGTTTGGACTGCTCCATGGAAAAAATGTGGAAATTCATAGTGCTAAATTTAGAACGCAGATTTAGTGGAATTAAAAAGCCCCACACTTTTTTATTTCAGGACACTTAGAATAAGCTTAAAAAAACATTGATTTTTTTCCTCCCCCCCCCCTTGCGTGACAGAACACTGCTTCTGTATTCAAAAGGTTAACAATCAACTCGAAGTCAATCTTGTTAAAAAAAAACTCCACAAAAACGCACTGACAATATTTTTGATGACTGTCAGCAGCTTCTGTAAAGAAAATGACAGCTCTACAATTTGTCATTTTTCGAATTGTCTATTAGTAATTGAATTTAAAAAAGGTTTAATGACCTAGAAATCAGAGGACCAAGTAAGCCCCCAGATGGCATTCTTTTAGGCCTTTTGATGGTATCAAAGTTAACAATAACAGATCACAACTGAAAGCCGCTGCAAGGGTCTGACACATTTTTGGGTTAGAGGCCACTGCTGTAGCCCCTTTCCTTAGGCTGACTGGCACTAAAGATATTCCGTTCAATGAAACAACAATTGCTTTAAAGCAGTCGGTGGCTGTCTCAAGCAATTTTTATGAGTCACAAGCACAAGTAGTTTATGTAATGTAAAGGAAATGGGAAGATCTCAAAGGAGGCTTCCGACTAAATGCTGGTAGCGCTCAGCATTTGCCTAACAATTCATCAAACTACTTAATATCATTGTATTTTGTTTAGTATTTGCTTATTTTGTCGTTGCTTGACTTCTTTAACTAGAACTAGGTTCTGCCGAGTCATCGAGTCAATTAATTAAAAAAATTAGGTTGGAAGAGTTCAAATAAAATTCCGGATGGTGTTTGATATTTTTAACACATCAGATCTGCATGTTAGAGAAATGATAATGATATGCATCTGTTTATTGTCTTGCAAAGATCATTGTGTACAATTTTATAATGTGGTCCTCTTACTGTACATGATTTGATTTTCATGTTAATAGTATTCAGTCAGACAATGACATGTAGCAGAGAAAGACAATGGGAGAAACAGCATTCAATACTAAATCAGGAGAAAACAATGTGAGGCAAAAACTGCTTTTATATTATACAAGGTTCATTTAACCAAAACAAACGTGCGTGTCCCCTATCAACTTTAGCGAATCTGGCAAGTTTATTTTGGGGTTGCCACCGGTGCTGCGCGAGACCTGCACTTAACCCAATGCAAAAGCAGCAAAATATTCTCCAAGGAAGTAAAATTAAGAAAAGGTTAAAGATATGTTGCAAAACAGGTGCGAAGAGATTAAAGGATTAACTCAATGGCCAGGGTTTACTTACATAACAATGTATTCCTGAAGCTAATGACAGAGTCTTCATACCTAAGCCAGCTGCACATTTAAGTGTAAGTAGGTTTGTATGCCAAATTCAGTTTTGTGAATACCAGCAGATGAAGCAATTTAACGTATAAATACCTACAGCATTAAATACTCTTGGTTGTTCATAGGATGGGATAAAATTGAGAACAAATGATGGCATGGAGTGTGTTAACAAGAGGTTTCAGATACCATAAACTGCAAGGCCGAAGCTCTGGCAAATTAGGCCTCTGAAACTTGAGAGTGTATTAGATCCTTGAGCACACTGCCAGGTATGTAATGCATATATATCACAAGATCATTATGGATGGAAAAGCCATTCGGCCCATCTTAGTTCTTCCTTCCAGAAAGACCCTACGTTCTCCCCATTGTAGCATCCAATTGTTTCTTAAATGATTCCGGAGTTTTCACTTCCACTATTTTATCTGGAAGCCCATCCATTTGTTGAGATTGAACAAGAGCTTCCTGATATGTCTTAAATTTACCTTTTACTACAACAACAACTTGCATTTATATAGCGCCTTGAACGTAGTAAAATGTCTCAAGGCGCTGAACTAGTATTAATCTCACAATTTAGTTCAAAGTAATATCCAGATTCATCTTTCCCACACCCTTAACTATATTGCATACCTCTATAAAATCACTTATCAGACACCTTCTTTCCATCCTCTAAAGCCCAAGGGGGAAAAATTCGATTGCTTTTGCGCCTACCATTAGCGTCCTAAGAGGGCGCAAAGCAACTAGCGCCTGGGCGCGGCACCGCCAACGCCTCCCGCGAAATTCAGCGGGAGGTTAGCGGTGGCGGTAACCGTTAGCGCCCCGCGGCGCTGGCGATGACATCATCGCCGTGCGCAGCACCCCGCTCGCGATCTTCGGTAGCGCCCCCATGACTTACCGCCGGACGCTATGTCCAACGGGGTCAGGGGTGCCTACCTGCGGCTGGGGCGGTGCTATTTAAAGGCGAGGTGCCGGGCGGTCATTTTTGTTGCTGGCTGCCTGCCAGCACCTGCCTCCGCTACCGTCCCTGGCCTCCTGAGCACTCTCCCCCTGCAGAGTGCCGGCTGCGCTCCATGAGCCCGGCACTTCTCTTGAGTGCCGGGCTCTTTTGCCGGCACTCCGATCCTGGTGGCCCAGCTGGGCCCCAGGTCGCGCTGCGCAAGGCCCCTCCCCTTTAAGGAGAGGAAGGCCTGCAATACCGCGGCGCGACGTGCCGCAGCGCCCTGTTCCCTCGCAGCGCCCTAAGAGGGAGGCGGGGCGCTTCCAGTGTGTGTTTTACAGTGGTATAATGCTTCTCTATATATTAAAGGCAAGGTCACTAGCTTAGGATGATCTACGTGGCTCCCAGCTCTTGACTGGTACTTTTGTGATTGCATTCCGTCCATTTTTTTGTGAAAACCACTGCATCACTGTGATTTCATGCATGCAAGAGACCCAAAATTCTTCGTGGGCAGCAGCACAAAAGAAAGAAGACTTGCATTTATACAGCGCCTTTCACGACCACCGGACGTCCCAAAGCGCTTTACAGCCAATGAAGTGCTTTTGAAGTGGAGTCACTGTTGTAATGTGGTGAGCCGCCTTCTTGAATAAGTGGGGTATGAGGTCTTTATCTAGTTAATTACACCTAGTAACCCACTGAAACTAGTGTGATATGTAGTCAACAAACTTTTTTCCCAAAAAATATGTTGTTCGAGGATCTATGCCATTTTTGGTTGCCAATGCTCTTCTGATGTAATGGGAGCACGTGTGACAAATATGAGGCATTTTTTGTCTCAGCTACATATTATGTAGTGCCTTTTTTCTTACTGCCATGGCACATAAGGATTAAAAAATCAGCTTCACTCAGAATTATTTTATTATAATAATATATTACTTTACATATTAAGATCAACCCTATATTGCATATTAGGATGAACAAGTAATGACTTGTTCATCTAATAATCAGATGAAGAAAAAGGGGGATAAAGTGATATGGAAACATGGAGGGTAAGTGGACTATGCTTGCATGGAGGGTAAACACCAACATGGTTGGTTGGACCGAATGGTCTGTTTCCGTGGTGTAAGTTCTATGTTTTGTTTTATTCATTCACGAGATGGGGATGTCTCCGGCAAGGCCAGCATTGCCTGACCCTAACTGCCCTCGAGAACATAAGAAGTAGGAGCAGGAGTCGGCCATACGGCCCCTCGGCCTGCTCCGCCATTCAATAGGATCATGGCTGATCCGAACCTAGACTCACGTCCACTTCCCTGCCCGCTCCCCATAACCCTTAATTCCCTTATCAGCTAGGAAACTGTCTATCTCCGTTTTAAATTTATTTAATGTCGCAGCTTCCACAGCTCTCTGAGGTAGCAAATTCCATAGATTTACTACCCTCTGAGTGAAGAAGTTTCTCCTCATCTCAGTTTTGAAACGGCAGCCCCTTATTCTAAGATTATGCCCCCTAGGTGATGGTGAGCTGCCTTCTTGAATAAGTGTCTTGCTAGGCCATTTCAGAGGGCAGTTAAGAGTCAACCACATTGCTGTGGGTCTGGAGTCACACAGGGGCCCAGACCAGATAAGGACAGTAGATTCCCTAAAGGACATTAGCGAGCCAGATGGGTTTTTACGACATTCCAGTAGTTTCAGTTGGGATTTGAACTCATGTCTCTGGATCATTATTCCAGGCCTCTGGATTACTAGTCCAGTAACAGAACCACTGTGCTACCGTAGCCCTATATATATGTAATGAAGTTAAAGCTCCTTCTCAGGATTCAGCTGGCATTCAACAATTACTTCAGCTTCATTCTCTGAGCTGAATCACAGCCTTGTGATTCCTTGTCAAAATTCTGACATGATGAAAGCCTTATTCAATTGTAATTCTTAAAAAAAACCTTAGCCGACTGGCACAGGGGTATTGATGATTCCTCCACAGGCATTTAATCACAACACAAAACTGACCAGTCAAAGCTCAGAGCCACTCAGCGATCGGATGCCCATAACCAATTAAAAAGCACAGCTCCTCTCACTATTAGAATTGCAACCCAAAAGTGATGAGGTCATCAGCAAACAATGCAGCCACATATAAATGAATCTAAAACCTTTACTCTGAAGCAATAATCTCTCTTATGTGAGCTTTTAATATTATTTCTTCAGTGCTGCCCCTTATTTCATACACTCAGAAATGGCTGTGGTCTGTACTTAAACAAACACACCCAGTAAGGAAAGTTTCATCTACTTAATTAACTTTCAACATAGTAAAACGCAGGTCCAACTACCACGCAATATAACTGTATGTTAGAGATTTAGAGATTGTTCAGCAAAATTGGCTGCGGCACACTTGAAATTATTTTGTGCCCTGTTTACTCAGTATCCGGGTGCTATGCACTGCCTTGAAATTGAACTGTTGCCATCAATGTTCCCCCGAATTTCTTTTTTTGGTGCGTGGCCCCTTTACAGTTTCGCGCATGTGCTAAATTTAACATTGAAAATTCCAGTGTCCGGCTGCGCAGCTTATAGGGAACGTTGGTGGTCATACTGTAAAATTGAGCATCGATAGAATGGTTATATCTTGAAATGAAAAGTTGCCTTACAGTATATGCTGTGCTTGATACAAACAATAACTTTTATAAAGATATTGGAGCTGAATTGCTTGGCCACTTCAGCAGACTATTGCCGTAGAACAGCTGCAAACTCCGCCGAATTTCCTGGAGTCTTGTTTCCGGGCAGAGCTTCCGACCCGCTCCAGATAAGACCACTGCCAAGAAGGGGGTGGGGGTTGCAAGGGTGGAGACTCCCTACACTGGGAGTTTAGGCATTATTGGGCTCACAGAGATCTGGCGTACGTTTGGAGTCTGGTGCGTCAAGGGGAAAGAGGTGTACCGCATTTGTAGAAGGGTGGAAGTGGGCCCCACTGGGGAGATCCAGGCCGAAATCGTGGATGCGCACAGATAATAGGGTCTTTTTAAAAATGTTTGGAACTGCGGCCCCCTAAAAAAGGGGGGCTGCTGGAGGCAATGGTAAATGTTTTCCTGGGCGGACCCCCTTCTCCCTTGGAAAAGGGAAGCCTTGCTAGATTTTCCAGCCTGCAGGACAAGGGTGGGGGGGGGGGGGCACCCACTGAGGGAATGCAAATTTGATGCCCCCCACTCCCCCACATACTCTGGTGCGGTCAGAAATGAAGAGCAACTGTGCAAGTGCCTGAATTGGAACCCATGTAAATGCGGAGCCACATTTTCTAGTGTGCGAAGCCATTCACGTTAAACATGCTCAGTGTCAGCCGTAGCTCAGTGGGTAGCACCCTCACCACTGAGTCAGAAGGTTGTGGGTTCAAGTCCCACTCCAGAGACTTGAGCACAAAAACCTAGGTTGACACTCCAGTGCAGTACTGAGGGAGTGCTGCACTGTCAGAGATAGTCAGAGTCATAGAGTTTTACAGCACAGAAACAGGCCGTCAAGCCCTGTCTATTCTAATCCCATTTTCCAGCACTTGGTCCGTAGCCTTGTATGCTATGGCGTTTCAAGTGCTCATCTAAATGCTTCTTGAATGTTGTGAGGGTTCCTGCCTCTACCACCCTTTCAGGCAGTGAGTTCCAGACTCCAACCACCCTCTGGGTGAAAAAGTTTTTCCTCAAATCCCCTCTAAACCTCCTGCCCCTTACCTTGAAACTATGCCCCCTGGTTATTGACCCCTCCATTAAGGGGAAAAGTTCCTTTCTATCTACCCTATCTATGCCCCTCATAATTTTGTACACCTCAATCAGGTCCCCCCTCAGCCTTCTCTGCTCTAAGGAAAACAACCCCAGCCCGTCCAGTCTCTCTTCATAGCTGAAGCGCTCCAGCCCAGGTAACATCCTGGTGAATCTCCTCTGCACCCTCTCCAATGCATCACATCCCTCCTATAGTGTGGCGACCAGAACTGCACACAGTATTCCAGCTGTGGCCTAACTAGCGTTTTGTACAGCTCCATCATAACCTCCCTGCTCTTATATTCTATGCCTCGGCTAATGAAGGCAAGTATCCCATATGCCTTTTTAACCACCTTATCTACCTGTCCTGCTGCCTTCAGGGATCTATGTACATGCACACCAAGGTCCCTCTGATCCTCTATCCTTCCTAGGGTCCTACCATTCATTGTGTATTCCCTTGCCTTGTTAGTCCTCCCAAAATGCATCACCTCACACTTTTCAGGGTTAAATTCCATTTGCCACTGTTCTGCCCATCTGACCAACCCGTCTATATCGTCCTGTAGCCTGAGGCTTCCCTCCTCGCTATTTACCACTCCACCAATTTTCGTGTCATCTGCGAACTTACTGATCATACCTCCTACATTCATATCTAAATCATTAATGTACACTACAAACAGCAAAGGACCCAGCACCGATCCCTGCGGTACACCACTGGACACAGGCTTCCAGTCACAAAAACAACCTTCGACCATCGCCCTCTGCCTCCTGCCACAAAGCCAATTTTGGATCCAATGTGCCAAATTGCCCTGGATCCCATGGGCTCTTACCTTCTTGACCAGTCTCCCATATGGGACTTTGTCAAAAGCCTTACTGAAGTCCATGTAGACTACATCAACTGCACTACCTTCATCCACACACCTAGTCACCCCTCGAAAAATTCAATCAAATTTGTCAGACATGATCTCCCCCTGACAAAGCCATGCTGACTATCCTTGATTAATCCTTGCCTCTCCAAGTGGAGACTAATTCTGTCACTCAGAATTTTTTCCAATAATTTCCCTACCACTGATGTTAGGCTCACTGGCCTGTAATTCCCTGGTTTATCCCTACTACCCTTCTTGAATAATGGTACTACGTTAGCTGTTCTCCAGTCCTCTGGCACCTCCCCTGTGGCCAGAGAGGTTCTGAAAATTTGTGTCAGAGCCCCTGCAATCTCCTCCCTAGCCTCACACAGCAGCCTGGGATACATCTCGTCAGGGCCTGGGGATTTATACACTTTTAGGCCCGCTAAAACCGCTAGTACCTCCTCCCGCTCAATACTAATTTGTTCAAGTATATCACAATCCCCCTGCCTGATTTCTATGCCTACATCGTCCTTCTCCATAGTGAACACAGATGCAAAATATTCATTTAAAACCTCACCTACATCTTCCGGCTCTACACACAGATTGCCACTTTGGTCCCTAATGGGCCCTACTCTTTCCCTGGTTATCCTCTTGCCCTTAATATACTTATAAAACACCTTGGGATTTTCCTTTATTTTGCCCGCCAGTGTTTTTTCATGCCCCCTCTTTGCTCTCCTAATTTCTTTTTTAAGTACCCCCCCTGCACTTTCTATACTCCTCTAGGGCTTCCACTGTTTTTAGTCCTTTGTATCTGTCAAAAGCCTCCCTTTTTTTCCTGATCCATTCTTGTATATCCCTTGACATCCAGGGTTCCTGGGTTTGTTGGTCCCACCCTTGACCTTTACGGGAACATGTTGGAGTTGTACTCTCTCTATTTCCTTTCTGAAAGACACCCACTGCTCTGATTGGATTTTCCTACAAGTAGCTGATCCCAGTCCACTTTGGCCAGATCCTGCCTTATCATATTAAAATCGGCCTTCTCCCAATTTAGAACCTTTATTTCCGGTCCATCTTTGCCCTTTTCCATGACTACCTTAAATCTCACCGAATTATGGTCACTGTCACCAAAATGCTCTCCTACTGACACTTCTACCACTTGCCTGGCTACATTCCCTAGAATTAGGTCCAGTACCGCCCCCTCTCTTGTAGAACTTTCTACATGCTGGCTCAAAAGCTCTCCTAGATGCACTTTAAGAATTCTGCAGCCTCTAAGCCTTTCACACTCTGACTATCCCAGTTAATATTGGGGAAGTTGAAATCCCCTACTATTATTACCCTATTATTTCTACACTTCTCTGAGATTTGCCTACATATCTGTTCCTCTATCTCCCCCTGACTGTTTGGGGGCCTATAGTACACTCCCAGCAAAGTGCTTGCCCCCTTTTTGTTTTTAAGTTCTACCCATATGGCCTCATTAGAGGAACCTGCTAAGATATCATCCCTCCTTACACAGCAGTAATTGACTCCTTGATTAATATTGCGACACCCCCTCCTCTTTTACACCCCCCTCTGTCTCGCCTGAAGATTCTATACCCCGGAATATTGAGCTGCCAGTCCTGCCCCTCCCTCAACCATGTCTCTGTGATAGCAACAATATCATACTCCCATGTGTTCATCAACACCTTCAATTCATCTGCCTTACTCGCAAGACTCCTTGCATTAAAATAAATGCCATCCAGCCTTGCCATACTCCCTTGTGCCGTTACATATTTGCTCTGCCTTCCAGGCTAACTTGTTTTTTCCTCTATATTTGGCTGTGCATCACCCCCTACTATAGCTCCACTCCGTATCCCATCCCCCTGCCAAGTTAGTTTAAACCCCCCCCAACAGTACTAGCAAACCTCCCCGCAAGGATGTTGGTCCCGTTCCGGTTCAGGTGCAACCCGTCCGACTTGTACATCAGATGCCATCTTTTGGATGAGACGTTAAACTGAGACCCCGTCTGCCCTCTCAGGTGGACATAAAAAATCCTATGGCACTATTTCGAAGAGTTGGGGAGTCATCCCCGGTGTCCTAGCCAACATTTATCCATCAATCAACATTACTAAAAAACAAACTATCTCGTCATTATCACATTGCTGTTTGTGGGAGCTTGCTGTGCATAAATTGGCTGCCGCGTTTTCTACATTACAACAGTGACTACACTTAAAAAAGTACTTCATTGGCTGTAAAGAGCTTTGGGACATTTGGTGATCGTGAAAGGCGCTATATAAATGCAAGTCGTTCTTCTTTCTTAATTGCTGAAAGTTATAAATAAATTTACCAGTGTAACAAAATGAATGTCTTAGTGGTCTCAGCTTGGCTCATTAACAGTACTCTCAGAGTCAAAAGATTGTGGGTTTGAGTCCATTACCAGGAGTTTGAGCTCATACTGTAAGCTACTAAAGGAGTTCTGCATTGTTAAAGGTACAGTCCTTTGGATCAAACATTCAACCGTGGCCTATTTCAGTGGTTCAAGTGCACATTAAAGATCCCATGGCGTGATTCAAAGAGCAGGAAGTTCCCCTGGCATTCTGGCCAATATTCCTCCCTCAAGCAATATCAAAAACAGACTAACTGGTCATTCACTGGCGACTGTAGGATTTTGCTGAGCCCAAAATGGCTCGGCATTTGTTTGCATATCAATCATTGAATTGGAAAGCAAATTATTGTACATAATATTATATAGTGCCTTTAACATAGAAAAACGTCTCACAGCGTTTCAAGGAGGCATAATCAGGTGAAAATGGACACGAATAGAAAGAGCTATTAAGAGCATGACCAAAAGTTTGGTGAAAGAGTTGGGTGTTAAGGAGGGTCTTCAAGTACGAAAGGGAGGTGGAGAGACATTGGGGTTTAGGGCGGGTATTACATAGCGTTGGGGTTTAGACGGCTGAAGATGGCTGTCAATTATGGAGCACATGGAAGTGGGGGGGGGGGAGGGTACTGCATAAAAGGTCAGAGTCAGAGGAACAGAGAGTTGAAGGGGCATTGTAGAATGGGAGGAGGTTACAGAGATAGGGAGAGACAAGGCCATGAAGGGATTTAAACACAAGGATGCGAATTTTAAATTTGAAGTGTTGTGTAGTGGGAGGCAAAGTAGGTCAGCAAGGACTGGAGCGATGAGTGAGCGGGACTCGGTGCGGAATAGGATACGGGCAGCAGAGTTTTGGATGAGCTAAAGCTTAGAGGGTGGAGATGGGAGGCTGGTTTGGATGCTTAGCACGGGGTCAAATCGGATGCCGAAATTGCCAACAGTCTGGTTCAGCCTGAGGTAATGGCCGGGGAGGAGTATGGAATTGGTGGTGAGGGTCCGAAGATTGTGGCGGGAACCAAAGATGATGGCTTTGGTCTTCTCCAATGTTCAACTGGAGGAAATTGTGGCTCATTCAATACCGGATATTGGACAAGATTGAAAAAAAGATCAAACACTAATGTGTGAGTCTGTCTGAGCTATCCTTGTGTACATCCTGGTGCTCAGTTCAAGAACCACAGAGACCCGGTAGGAGGTCGGCACTCTGCCCAAATTAAAAATAAATTACTGAGCAAACGCTGCAGAACTCAAGAGATCTGTGACACCCTTATTTAAAAAGGGCAGTAGACAGAAGGCTGGTAACTATAGACCGGTTAGCCTAACATCTGTGGTAGGTAAAATTTTGGAGTCCATTATTAAGGAAACAGTAACAGGACATTTGGATAATCATAATTTAATAGGACAAAGTCAGCATGGTTTTACGAAGGGGAAGTCATGTTTGACAAATTTGCTGGAGTTCTTTGAGGAAGTAACATATAGAGTGGATAAAGGGGAACCAGTGGACGTAGTGTATTTAGACTTCCAAAAGGCATTTGACAAGGTGCCACACAAAAGATTATTGCTTAAGGTAAAAAATCACGGGATTGGGGGTAATATTCTGGCATGGATAGAGGATTGGCTATCTAACAGAAAGCAAAGAGTTGGGATAAATGGTTCATTCTCAGACTGGCAATCAGTAACTAGTGGTGTTCCACAGGGGTCAGTGCTGGGTCCCCAACTCTTCACAATCTATATTAACGATTTGGAGGAAGGGACCAAGTGTAACATATCAAAATTTGCAGATGATACAAAGATGGGAGGGAAAGTAGTGAGTGAGGAGGACATAAAAAACCTGCAAGGGGACATAGACAGGCTAAGTAAGTGGGCAGAGATTTGGCAGATGGAATACAACACTGGAAAGTGTGAGGTGATGCACTTTGGCAGGAAAAATCCTAGAGCAATTTATTATCTTAATGGCAAGAAACTGGAGAGTACTGAAGTGCAAAGGGATCTGGGGGTCCTGGTGCACGAAACTCAAAAGGTTAGTATGCAGGTGCAGCAAGTGATTAAGAAGGCAAATGGAATGTTGGCTTTCATTGCTAGGGGGATAGAATATAAAAATAGGGAGGTATTGCTTCAGTTGTACAAGGTATTGGTGAGACCGCACCTGGAATACTGCATACAGTTTTGGTGTCCTTACTTAAGGAAAGACATCCTTGCTCTCGAGGCAGTGCAAAAAAGGTTCACTCGGTTAATCCCGGGGATGAGGGGGTGGTCATATGAGGAGAGGTTGGGCAGATTGGGACTCTACTCATTGGAGTTCAGAAGAATGAGAGGCGATCTTATTGAAACATATAAGATTGTGAAGGGGTTGGATCGGGTGGATGCGGGGAGGATGTTCCCGATGACGGGTGAGACGAGAACTAGGGGACATAGTCTTAGAATAAGGGGCTGCTCTTTCAAAACTGAGATGAGGAGGAACTACTTCACTCAGAGGGTGGTAGGTCCATGGAATATGCTGCCACAAAAAGCTGTAGAAGCTACAACATTAATTAAATTTAAAACAGAAATAGACAGTTTCCTAGAAGTAAAGGGCATTAAGGGTTACGGGGAGCGGGCAGGAATTTGGACATGAGTCTAGGTTCGGATCGGTCATGGCCCTGTGGGTAGTGGAGCGGGCCCAGGGACTGTGTAGCCTGATTCTGCTCCTATTTCGTGTGTGCAATTCTGTTAGATGCAGGAGATGGTTCTGTGATAGATAGTAGATTGGCGGTTAGGATCAGATCAGCCATGATCTTATTGAATGGCGGAGCAGGCTCGAGGGGCCGATTGGCCTACTCCTGCTCCTATTTCTTATGTTCTTATGTTCTTATGTAGATTGGCAGCTATATCTGCGACAATAACTTCTCTGGGTACCAAACTTTTTGACAATTATTCATGCACGTCCGTGGGTAGTTAAAAGACTGGCAGACACAGGAAAGGTCTGGGTGCATGCAGAGAAGAGGAGGAGGTCAGTGCAGCAACCAAGAAAGGCAAGTAATGAAAGACTTGCATTTATATAACGCCTTTCATGACCTCCATTCGGCAGGTCAATATTACTGATTATATTAACATCTCCGCAAGAATTTGTTTGTCAGTCACTATTAGCATTGCTGGGGCACCTCAAAATATGTACATCAATTTTTCCTCAGAGTTCACTGGCTATGTCACAATAAAATGCTCGCTGGAAAAATTAACGTTCAAAGATTATTCAATGGCTGAATAATTCCACATTGTGATTAGCTGGTCAAACACAGCTGAGGACACGCAGACACGACCAAGCATCCCATGGCAAAAGAGACTGCGTCTCTGTTGTTACCAGTCTGAGGGTAAACTAGCACCATTTCAAACCACAATTGTTTCATAAAACCAAAGGGGTAACTTTTATCAATGTTTTAACAGCATAAAATAATGTCTGTGGCATTTGAACAGTATAGCCAACTGAAAGCTTTGATGGTGAATCCACCCTTAATTCCCCAATACAGTACGCACGACAGTATACCATTATTAAAGTAAAATATATATATTTTAAAGAAAGAAAAGACTTGCATTTATATAGCGCCTTTCATGACCCCAAAGCGCTTTACAGCCAATGAAGTACTTTTGAAGTGCAGTCACTCACTGTTATAATGTAGGAAACGCAGCAGCCAAATTGGCACACAGCAAGGTCCCACAAACAGCAATGTGATAATGACTAGATAACCTGTTTTTTAGTGATGTTGATTGAGGGGTAAATATTGGTCAGGACACCTGGGAGAACTCTCCTGCTCTTCTTTGAAATAGTGCAATGGGATCTTTTACGTCCACGAGAGAGCAGACAGGGCCTCGGTTTAACGTCTCGTCCGAAAGACGACACCTTTAACAGTACAGCACTCCCTCAGTACTGCACTGGAGAGTGTCAGTCTAAATTTTTGTGCTCAAGTTTCTGGAGTGGGACTTGAACCCACAACCATCTGACTCGGAGGCGAGAGTGGTACCCACTAAGCCACGACTGGTATAATACACACATACACACACAACAGCTAGAACTAGTTGTAATATAGTTTACAGAAACACCATAGCTTGTTCAGCTGAAGTACCAAGCATTGATGTTCACTGTTCATGATTGATTATTCTGTTAAAAAAATTGGATGCAATTTAAAATTTTCAACTACGTCGCAGTGTGTTTGGCTGTACACACAAAAACATGGCAAAAATCTACACAACACAAAAAAAAGTTACTTAATTTCTCACTGAAAAAAACTCATCGCTAACCCTGCAGGGCAAACAGGAATGATTGTATTAGATGGCATCACACTTTATGGCTAATTACAACAAATGAGGTGCCATTTCGACAAGTGTAATCCTGTTCTTGTTTCAAATGGAGCCAAGTCGCAACAGTTCTTTCATCTGCTCCCACTCCAACAGCAGTGGAAGAAGTGCCTCCAGTGATCAGAGCTGGGTTTTACAGAATTTTAGCTGGAGCCGAAAAGAATCCTACTTTTGGAAATAAAACAATGAAAACGTACCTTTCCCGACAGTGCAAGTGCAGCCGTCTCGAATAGGTGAACACAGAGTAGTGGGAGACTGGTCTTTTTGAAAAGTGCTGCAGCATGCGAGAGCTCTCTTGATTAAACTAACTGGTTTTATGTTTAAAGGACAGAAAATTAGTGTTTCATGCTTTGGAGGCAATAAGTGAGAAATAATGGTTAAAGCTAGTCTGAGAGATTATTGATTTAACTCTGCCAAAGTATCTCGACAAGTAATGGATCCAAAGTGCCTGAGAACAAACAAAATCTAGGACGCTGGGGGCGATTTTGCCAGCCCTGGGGAGGCGAGTATGGAGGCAGGACTGTCGGGAAAATGGCAGAATTTGGGGGCGGGTGCCCAACCTGCCCCATGCCATCTTGCCAGGAGGCGGGTAGCCGTCCCGCGCTGGGTCCCGTCTCCTTGGAGGCGGGAGGGATTAAAGCCTATTAACTGCCTGTTAACAGGTAGTTAACAGGCAGAAAATAGGATTATCCCCTAATTGCCCTCAGAAGTGCGGGCTTCCTGAAGCTCCGAAACCCGCCAGGTCAGCGAGGTGAGTACTGGGTCTGCGGGGGGTCCAAAAATGTGCTGTGAAGGGAAGTGATGGGTGCAAGAGTGGAGAAGTGAGTATCTGAGGTAAGTGCAAAGTGTTAGTAAAAGTGTACTTACCTTTGTTTCTTCCTGCAGGCTTCAGTCGGTGTGTATGCGGAGAGTCTCGGACCTCCGTGTTGGAGATGAGAGATGGCCGTTGCATTCTCAGATGCAACAACCATCACATTTCTGTAAAAGAAAGATGTTTGATGAGGTCTTGAGTTCAAGACCTCATCAAACTACAGAGAATGTCACTGTTTGACAGCTTCACAGAGCTGTCAAACAATGACAATTCATCTGTCAAAAATTTTTGACAGATGAAACGTCATACGTTGACGTTCTCTACAACCGGCTTTCCCTTAATTGGCCTGCGAAGCCCGCTGGGCGGGCTTAACAAGGTCAATCAAGGGAAAATAGCGTGGGTTGGCCAGAAGTTGATGGAGGCGGGACTGAAACCCGACAAGTAGGAGTCCCGCCTCCAAAAGCTCCCCATTGAGAAAATCACCCCCTAAGTGTTTAAGTTCAATTAAAAATATGATTGGAGGACTTGGCTTTCTTTAGTTAATTTCAATCATGCGATTTTTCAGTGTTGTGGTTTACCCAACTGCACTAACTCTCTTTTAGCAAACTTCGCTCGCACACTTTTAGGATGCATATACACTACAACTTACAGTTGATTTTTTTTTAATCGTTCACAGGATGTGGGCGTCACTGGCAAGGTCAGCATTTATTGCCTATCCCTAATTGCCCTTGAACAACTGAGTGGCTTGCTGGGCCACTTCAGAGGGCAGTTAAGAGTCAACCACAGTGCTGTGGGTCTGGAGTCACATATAGGCAGATTTCCTTCCCTAAAGGGCATAGTGACAATCTGGTAGTTTCATGGTCAACATTACTGATACTAGCTTTTTTAAATTCCAGATTTATGTTAATTGAATTCAAATTCCCCAGCTAGGCCAGTAACATAACCACTACGTTACCGTTCCCTTAATGATGTGAAGCAGTTTCCAATACCAACCCCAGGTTGTAGTGTAAATGTGGAGTTAGGGCTTCCCTCGACTCTGGAGTGAGACTCCGCGGAGGGGCTGCGCTCACAGCTCTTCCATTTATTGTAGCTTGGAATGTAAATTCAGTGCGGTGTCAAACCAGTTGTAAAATATCCAGGACCCTTTGCAAACTTACCTGGAATTAATTTGAATCGTCCCAATATTGCCTCAGCTTGTAGAATTAAACTGCTGGGAGAGGAGCATGTAAGCCCCGCAAACGCAAGACACTCTCCTGGCAGCAGAATTCACCGGGGCACTGTAAACAGGCCTGGTTAAAACCTGAATGCACCCTTAGACTTCTGTATCCTATCACGTCCAAGTGTCATACTGTGCCCTCCCTATAGCAATAAAATAACAAGTTGTTTTCACAAACATATGTTGCACATTAGCTTGACGTCTGTTCCAATTACTGTGTATGAAACTGCATTCTGCAACGTGAGATTTTCTGAATCAAAATCTAATTGTGCGCCCAATAAATTCAATATCACGTTTCAGTGTTTGGCAGACCAATGGCAAAGAAGTCACTTGGCATCGCTCTCGTAGATCACATCACACAGCTTTTAGTGCTCAGCGGGGAACTAACCTTGTAACTTAACTACCCTGTTTTATTTGTTCGATGGCTCTCTTTCTTTTGAGGTCATCACCTCTGCTGATGCACACCTTCAGCCAAAGCAGAATGCAAGTGGGCATTGTACACACCATGTACTTCACCGGTGGTGGATCATTATTGGATCATCTTTCCCAAGTGCAAAAGACCAGTCACTCACTGCAGGAGCACATGAATTAAATGGGCTAAAAATGAAATCTAACCATGTTTTCGCCATAAATTTTCATTTTATCAATTTCTAGCAAGAGATGGAGCAGAAAGAGGGAAGCTGGATTTTTCTGTCCACTCACGGTCAATGGGCAGAAAATCTAGCAGAGAGAGAGAGAGAGCGAAAGAAAGAAACAGAAGAATTAAAGAAAGAAATGAGTGTTTTGGCTCTGACTTCTGGCTTGATTACACAAAGCCAGGAACAGCTGCTGCCATTGCTCAAAATGGTCAGCTGCCAGGATGGTAGAAATTCAGTGGTGAAGTTGTAATTGATGATGTTAAATACGTTGCTGGTGCCTTGGTGCTCATGGTCAGTTCAATAACCTCTCCACTCATTTAAAATAACATTCCCTCACCACCTCCCCTTTACCCTGGATTGTGAGCTATAGCCCTATTCGGTTAATCCTTCGTATTTGCTCTTTTTATCGCATCTCATTTTATCTGTTGCACCGACACAACACAGCATGGATAAGAACTAAAATTTAAGATGGTTTCTTTCGCAAGACCTGGGAAGATAGTGATGCTGGGAAAATCCGTTTTAGTGGGTTTTGAGGGCCGCTGGCCTTAGTGAGTCTCAACAGTTTAATATTTGGTTTGCTTTTGAGAACCTTTAAAAGATTAAAGAACAAAAAAAAGGAAAAATAAAGAAAAAGATTAAAAAAGTGATATCCATCCACAGAGGGCCAGTGACCTAGAGCTGCTCTCTCACTCATGTAAACAGCGAGCCACAAAGTGGTACTGGTGGAGCCCTAGGACTGTGGCTACAAGTAATTTTAAGAAAATAATGGCCCAGAATTTGCGGTCCGGATGATGGCGAACTGGCAGCGTTCACCGTCATTCCGCCTGTGATACTGACCGCACCTTTGGGATTGCTGAAGTTGCGGTCTAAC
This sequence comes from Squalus acanthias, assembly GCA_030390025.1. NCBI lineage: Eukaryota > Metazoa > Chordata > Chondrichthyes > Squaliformes > Squalidae > Squalus > Squalus acanthias. The sequence continues at coordinate 10,406,236 of CM059434.1, read as the reverse complement.
ATTCACAACTCCAACACAGGCTGCGCTGTGCCACCACCCCCCCCCCACCCCACAGAGCCGGCAATCTGTAAAGTCACTCAAATCAGGGAAACTGACGAAAACTTCGGCTCTTCCGCAGTAATTACGCTGTTAAATTCCCCACTAAAAGTTAGACCCAAAGGGATTAGGTGTAACTGGAATTTTAACAGCGTATTGACTGCTAAACAAAGGTTAATGGGTCTGAAAAACTAATTTTAATTTTGTGCATAGTATGAAATTTATCCATTTTAATAAAAATTTAAATTAAGAAACTTTAAAAAAATGTTTTTTTTTAAAAGTTTGTTCATCTTTGTTTCAGGTTTGCCTTTTCCTCATGAGAGCCCCAATCTTTGTTTTGCTCTTTTTAATATTTTTAAAAAGTTAGAATTTTAAGAGCTTACCCACTTCCTTGTTCGCTGTCTGTGAGAATTCTGCATTTTTATTGGCTACTTAGACAGCTTATTGACATCACAGCAGCTCGCACTATGGGATCCCCACTATACTCCGGTGACTTGAATTGAACATCGGAAAACCCGAACTTCTTGACACAGAGTTAGCGATATCTTTGTACGAAGCTTACTTAGGGGCCAGCAGCGAACACCTTCACTTTGCCACTGACTGCATATTCCGTGCCATTAAATTAATGGGATTCAGGTTTGCACTGTTATGCACGGATACTAATTTCAAGCTTTGACATGTTAGTGATTCACTGTACAACCTTCGGTCTCAAGTTGATCTGTCTCCCAGCTGCTTTTTCAGGCTTAGCCCAGAGGTACATATTACTTATTCACGAGCTGGGTGGCCTGCCCCCACATCCTATGTCATTTATACCACTTTATTTCACCTCTGCAACATCAAGTGCCTACACCCCTTTGCCATACTTTTATCACCTCGTAGTTTGACTTTTCCAACGCTCTCCTTGCCATCTTCCCACCTTCTAAAATTTGTAAATTACAAGTCATCTAGAAAGTTGTGGCCTATGTTCTGTTCCACACTAAGGCCCACATCCCCATCACCTCTGCCCTCGCCAAGATCCACTGGCTTCCCATTTCCCAGAGAGTCAACATTAAAATCCCACCATAGCCTCATCCTTTCTGACCTCTGTGACCTCCTCCAGTCCTATGTCCAAGTGTACCCTCTGGTACTCCAACACTGGCCGACCTGTCCCATCTCCTCATTCGCTAGTTCACCATTGGTGGCCGCTCCTTAAGCCTGCATTCTAGATATCTCGCCTTTAGCATCTCCATCTTGCTGCCTCCCTCGCTGCCATCAAAACCCTCCATAAGACCATCCCCTCAACAATGTATTTTGCACCTCCTTCTCAGGCTTGGTGTCCACTAACTATTCACTGCTCTATAAAGATCTCCGGAATGTCTCTGCACAGAAGGAGCACGAGAGAACTAAGTTACTGTTGTCAATGTCCTGCGTTCTCAAGTTAGGCTGAGACCATTAAGGATCCTCTTGAGTGAGGGAGCCCAAAATCTAAAGTTCTGCTATGTCACTTTCACATGTCCCCTCAACTACCCAGTTCAGAGTTTCAGGAGCTTCAGTGAATTCCACTCTGATGGCAACATCGTGCATTCCACAGAAGGCATAGTTCAAATCGGGTTCGGAAGAGAATAGAAGTAAATCCAGAGTGGCTAATATTAGAATTAAAGACTTCTTTCGTTACAGTTTTGTCACATTTTCTCCCCTTGGCCCCTGAAGGTTTTGAATCCTCGGCAGGGTACAGTTTCAAGGTTGGCAGACGCCCTCCACTACATTGGTCCTGAATCATTATAAATGTGTGAGCCTTTGTCCTCATCCCACGTTAAAAAGAAATACAAAAATAGTCTTTACTCAAAGTCTGATAAACATTTGATATAATCTACCAGGTAAGGTAGTAGAGTCAAGTACGTTAGCAGTGTTTAAAATGCAGTGGTGATGCCATACTGGGTAAACTGGAATAATAAAACGATGAACTTTGATGACATAAACAGCCTTGACTTTTTCTTTATCTAAGAGTAAATGTTCATCATTAGTAGCACGACCGAGCCAACTGCCTTTAATCAGTTGTTCTAGCTTGGATTCATTGTGACTATAAATAGATCACTTTGCAATTAGTATCAATGACTATCACAGCATTGTAAAACTCCTGTCATACTCACTCGGAACATTCACTGCATGATAACTGCATTCTTTGTGCAAAACAGTTGTGTCCACTACCTGTGTCACTAACTGTCATTCTAAGTTTAGACTAATTTTTAAATTGGTTAGGTGAGTGTTTTATCTTTTTGTTTTCCAATAATTTTCTCCTTCCCCGCCCCACCCCCGCCCCCACCTTCTCAAGGGTGTGGGCTCTTTCCTGGGTCACTGTTCCCGGAGCATCCCACCTCACCCAAGAAGCCATTATTCATACATGAGCACGGGCAGAGTGCTGGGAGAGTATTCGACTGTGGGGGGGCATTATTAACAGCCAAATCGTACCTGGCCCTCACCCAATGTTCACACATGCACACTTCCAGCAGGGGTTTGTAGATCAGAAGCAGGAACCCTTGCTGATTTCATTTGCTCAGTGTAGTGCTGAGGCAATGCTGCATTGTTAGAAGTGCTGCCTATCAGATGGGGTGATAGGAGATTCTATGATGCTATCTGAAGAACAGAGTATAGTAGTTCTTCCCAGCGGCCAACACTTATCGCTTAACCAACACCTCCAAAACATATTAACTGGTCATTTAACTCATTTGCTGTTTGTGGGACTTGGCTGTGGGATGCTGCATTTGCTGACATACCAATTACTACACTTCAAACGACTGGAATGTAGCATCTTGCTGGATAGATGAACTATGTTGTCAGTCGCGGCTCAGTGGGTAGCACTCTCTCGCCTCTGAATCAGAAGGTTGTGGGTTCATAGTCCCACTCCAGAGACTTGAGCACAAAAATTTAGGCTGATACTTCAGTGTAGTGCTGAGGGAGTGCTGCACTGTCAGAGGTCCCGTCTTTCGGATGAGGCATTAAACCAAGGCCCTGTCTGCTCGCTTGACGTAAAAGATCACACGGCACTATTTTGAAGAACAGCAGGGGAGTTATCTCCGGTGTTCTAGCCAATATTTATCCCTCAATCAACATCACTAAAACAGATTATTTGGTCATTATCACAATGCTGTTTGTGGGAGCTTGCTGTGTGCAATTTGGTTGCCACGTTTCCTACATTACAGCAGTGACTACACTTCAAAAAGTACTTTATTGTCTGTAAAGTCCTTTGGGACGTCCGGTGGTCATGAAAGGTGCTTTATAAATGCAAGTCTTTCTTTCTTTCATGGAGTTCCATGCATCCAATTCACTACCATGACCTGCAACAGTTTGAGTTAGGTAGAGGTGCATGGATTATGTTTTTAGGTGCATCTCAGTCAATACCATCTGGCTTATCCCATTCCTTACACGTTGTCTCCAACACTATCATAAATATGCACAAGCTACCAAGATTGACCTATCCACCTTTAAGTTTCTTCAGTGCAAAATAGAGACGAGTATGGGATCTTCCGTGCTAGAGCCAGAAGCTTATGAAAGCACGGACGAATCTGCAACAACTCAAAATGTTCATTTGCTAAATCATACATTTTTCTCTGAGCTCATCAAATGCAACCAGCATCAGGTTTATTTCACCTCCGTTTGGTCGAAACCCACAACTTAAATAGAGAGACTACATTTATGAAGTATTTTATGACTTTCATCCATTTATCCACGCGCTTTCAGCATATAAAAAATGAGTCTCAGGATAATTAAAAAAAACAATGGCATTGCATTCGTGTAGAAACTATTCAAAAGGACAGAGGATACTTTAATACTCCCAGTCCCAGGTGATTTGCTCCATTTGAAAATCACTTCATAAGAAAACTCATGAGGCTGTTTCAACCCCAAAGCTACTGTATTTATCATTTACTCAGTGAGCTGGCATCAATATTGTATTAAAAGCAGAAAATGCTGGAAATACTCAGCAGCAACATTCACTTTAAGCTGCGCAGCGCTTCGGGGTACCCTGCAACTGTTGAGCCGGTTTTTAAATTGGAAAAAAATGTGCATGCGCGGACTTTTGAATGGGTCGTGCAGCTCGTTAAAGGGACCGCGCGGCCCAAAATAAAATTACGGCGAGCATTGCTCAGCAGGTCAGGCAGCATCTGTGGAGAGAGAAACAAAGCTAACGTTTCATGTCGATGAACTTTCGTCAGCAAAAGGTCATCGACCTGAAACGTTAACTCTGTTTCTCTCTCCACAGATGCTGCCTCGCCTGCTGAGTATTTCCAGCATGTTCTGTTTTTATTTCAGATTTCCAGCATCCGCAGTATTTTGTCTTTATATCAATATTATATTGTACACCACAATTTAACTACAAAAAGGTTTTTTCCTGTTTTCTGAATTTGCTGTCGGCTGTTATAGAAGACATTTCATTACAGGCATTCTTAATTCTTAAGTGCAATTGTACCACTGTAAAGCACCTGAATATGACAGATTTAAGGCAGTAATTGGGGGGAGAGCCGTAGTAATTCTGATTTCAATGTTATTACACAAGTCTATGTGATACAGGATAATGGATACTTAGGAATGTATGACAGAGCTGTAATTTTTATTTCGATTGATGACGTGCGCTGAGATACCCAAGTTTTCTTTAAGTATTGGTCTGTAGCCTCCCTAGTGTCACCCCTTCTGTTCCTCAACAATCATTTACCTATAGTAATGAATGCAAGAACATGCACCATCTCCACTGGCATACCACTAGCTCCTTGGCATAGGTGAAGGCACGTTGTAATTATGGTGATTTACCTAGAATAATCAGGTAAGAGTATGGGCTGTAGAAAATGAAACAGACACATCATAGTTAGAATGTAGCCCTCAATACAATGCGAGTTTTGGCTGGATCCGAAACACTTCAAGAGCTAATGTAATAATTCATTTGTAAACATGAATCAGAAAATTACCACATATGTAACAAAAATCTAATTTTATATGCATAACCATGTATAGTTTCTAAAATGCGACATTCTGGATCCATTCCAGCAATGAATATACTGAACTCCCTATAGGCATCTCAGGAGGATTTCAGTACTGAAGCAAACTAATAGTTTAATAACACTCAAATTCACTATTACTTGATTAAATTAACCAGTTAATGCATTTGGAAGGTTAAGCACAGTAATTCCTCCATAGAAACTAATTTGAGGAACGGTGGAATTGATTGAAGAGGAAGTTTACTCACTAAAGTGTAATGTTTCGTGAAAAGGTGAGCGTCGCCCTGTTTGACCTTTTGCAATGCACCTGAGCTCGTAACACAGCAGAATAACAACATACCAAGAATAGCAAAACACGAGGTGTGTTAGAAGCCGTCCATAATTAATGTTCACATGAGGTCAAAGATTCTGGTAATCTGGGACATGGCAATGTTTCAGATAAACTTTATACATTAAAAAATTGCAATCAATTGTTCCCCTTTTTGGGGGGGAGGGGGGGCGGTATTCTCGCATGATTGGTCTTGACACTTAACTTTGATTTCTCAGTAAAAACAAAAACACTTGCACCCTATTTTGTTGCTTGTAATTTAGTCCCCTTCCGTTGTCTTGGGTCTCCCTGTACCACCCACCATCAGTATAGAGCTAGTCCTACTCCCTGGCTTTCCCAATGCCACTCTGAAACAAGGTGCTAGGAAATATGGGCTACTGTCCCTGTATTTTTGTGGAGAGGCAGCTAACCCCAGCATCTCCCTACAGTGGTACAAGTGAGGACATAACTGAGCAAGTGGAGGACTGTGCAAATCCACATCCTACCGCTCAAGGGTAGAGCATACTGTCCCACCGTGACTGTATTCTTAAACAGAAAATAAAACAACGGCCTATAAAGAAAGACTTGCATCTATATAGCGCCTTTCACGACCATCGGACATCCCAAAGCGCTTTACAGCCAATGAAGTACTTTTGAAGTATAGTCACTGTTGTAATTTAGGAAACGTGGCAGCCAATTTGCGCACAGCAAGCTCCCACAAACAGCAATGTGATGGTGACCAGATAATCAGTTTTTTTTTGTTATGTTGATAGTGGGAAAAATATTGGCCAGGACACCGGGGATAACCCCCCTGCTCTTCTTCGAAATAGGGCCATGGGATCTTTTACGTCCACCTGAGAGAGGATGGGGCCTCGGTTTAACGTCTCATCTGAAAGACGGCACCTCCGACAGTGCAGCACTCCCTCAGCACTGCACTGGAGTGTCAGCTTAGATTTTTGTGCTCAAGTCCCTGGAGTGGGTCTTGAAACCACAACCTTCTGACTCCGAGGCAAGAGTGCTACAGCTACAGCTGACACTAAGTCCAGATTAAAGTTGAAGAATTTTGAAACGGAATTCCAACATCACCCCGTGACTCCCTTGAAAGAGACATGTTGGTTGAACACTGAAGAGGAGTGACTCCATTTCACTTATATAAACAGAACTTCTGTTAAATCCAGATGATTTCAGAAGACACAGTGCTTTATTTTTATTTCATTAACGTGACTGAGCAATTTTACGTGCCAATGATGCGATACTTCACTGCAGTGGAATTAAAAACACTGCAATGCAGTGAATAATCACTTAAAGCAATGGGCTGATCTACCAGGCGTGTTTCCAAATCAAAACCGGTCATCCGTGGAATAAATGTGTTATCAAAGCATCGAAAGTATGCAACTGACATCCATGTGGAAAAAAAACCTATGGTGCCTGTGGGTTGTGGATAATTCACATGCATAAAAGAACTTTCAGAATATACTGTCACCAGAACAATAGCTTACATTTCTTCTAAAATGGTCTAAATTTTTCCTCACAAATGATTATAGTAAGCATGCTTTTTCCGTTTAAAGCAGGTACACTGAGAATCCTGCTTCACCATTCACATGTACAATGCAAAATAAGTTTGTAAAAGACAAAATCGCAATCAATAAAGCAGAAAAGAAAACTATTACCAAATGTTAACAGATAGATGTGGAAAATGAACAGCAATCATTCCTTCGTCTTGGAATTCATCTTCTTGCTGCTTTCGCCGACTGAAATTACTACATTAACGTTACGGTCCTGGCAGTTAGACGCTTCTATATGGTATGATGAGGCAGCTCTACTGCAAATGCCCTACTGTGGTACACTGTATAGAATCATAGAAATTTATGGCACATATGGAGGCCATTCGGCCCATCATGTCTGTGCCGGCCGAAAAAGAGCTACCCAGCCTAATCCCACTTTCCAGCTCTTGGTCCGTAGCCCTTAGGTTACGGCACTTCGAGTGCATATCCAAGTACTCTTTAAATGCGATGAGGGTTTCTGCCTCTGCCACCCTTTCAGGCAGTGATTTCCAGACCCCCACCAACCTCTGGGTGAAAAAAGTTCTCCTCAACTCCCCTCTAATCCTTCTACCAATTACTTTAAATCTATGCCCCTTGGTTACTGACCTCTCTGCTAAGGAAATAGGTCCTTCAATAGGTCTATCAAGGCCCCTCATAATTTTATACACCTCAATTAAGTCTCCCCTCAGCTTTCTCTGTACTAAGAATAAGGGTCACAGGAGATTTTTTTTACATAGGAAATTATATTCTTCAACTATATTGTGAAGCATTTGGTAATGTTTGAAGGGTTGCTTGAAGTACAGGAAACATTTTATTCAAGGAAATTGCTATCTATAATGTTTAAATCATGTATATAGGGGACAACTGTTCCCTCCAGAGTATGGGTACTTGATGTTAAAAGTTGAATTCAGCGAGTCAAATGCTAGTCCAAGTAAAAAAAAAATCAAAGGGCTGTGAGAAAATGGAATGCACCTCAACTGAGGTCATAGATGCAAAATCAACTGAGGTGTTTAAAAGGATGCTGGACACTAACCTAGGAATTGAGGTTATTAAGGGATATGTAGAAAGGGCAGGAAACTGGGATTAAAAAGATAGAGCTGCCATAGCTAACTAAATGGTGGAGCAGGCCTGATGGGCCAAATGATCTGCTCCTATTCCTATATCCAGGTCACATTCTGGGATTTTTGACTGTTTGTTCTAGGAAGAATTTTGATAAATTTATACTGTTTCTTTTAAGTTAAATTCAGCTCAAAACAGGTTAAATCCACACAACACACAAGCTATCTGGAAAAGCATATGCATCTGTCAGAAGTGCCCATATCAGCTTCAGACAATAGGGTTCCCTTTACATTCTAGTAACATTCAGAGATAATGGCCCAGATTTTGCGGTGGTAACGACAGCGAAACTGTCAGCGTTCGCTGTCATTACCCCTCTGGAACTGACAGCAACTTCAGGATTTAGCGCATGCCCAGATAATTGTGGAAATCCAGAAGTTGCAGTCAGTCATTCCCTGCTCTGCCACAGGTTGCGCTGTGGAACTCCCCAGAGCCGGTAATCAATTCCTATATCCTGGTCAGAGTTCCTGGCTAAAACTTCTCCGATTACGCTGGAATATCGATGTTAAACCCGCCCCCACACCCTGAAAAAGTTAAGCCTTGCTGTAACTGGGCTTTTAACGGCATATTGACTGCTGAACAATCGCTCTAGCCCTGAAAAACTAATTTTATATTTGTGGAATGTCAAAGTTTTCCATTAATATGATTAAGAATTACATGGTTTTTAAAATAGTTTTTTTTAAAGTTTGTTTCTGATCGTTCAGATTCTACCTTAATCCTATGTGTATGTCCCAATCTTGATTTCGCTCTCTGTAAAATTTATAAAAAGTAAATTAGAATGTGCATTTTACTTCCTGGTTTGCTGTCTGTGAGAATTCTTCAATGTGATTGGCTGCTCAGCTTGCTTGATGACATCACCGTTGCTGGACGCTGGAAATTCGCTTGATTTGACGCCAGATTCAAACTAAGGTCAGGAGAGCTGAAATCGACACCACAGAGATCGCTAGATCTTTGTGGGCAGCTTTCTTCGAGGTCAGCGGCGAGCACTGTTGCTTCGCCGCTGACCACAAATTTCGGGCTAACATGTTGGCTCTATTCGTTTGAGCCGAGCAAGTGGGTGGGGGCCGCTGCCAGGGGCCCACACCTAGGAGGGTGGTCGCAGGTTTGATTGGCTGCTCAGCTGGCCAATCCCTGATACAGAGAGCTGGAGGGTCAGAGGTCAAGTTTTTGGTTTCCTGTCTAACTGAAGCACAGGCTCAGTTTGCAGTAACGTGGAGCGAAAACAGTCACAGAGGAAGAGAACTAGCTTCCTACGGTTAAGAACAAATAGTTTCAGAGATTTTCTGATCTGTAAGGCAGATTCAGCCCAGAAGCAGGGATATAGTGGCATTATTTCCTGTCATGAGGAGTGCTATGCATTGAAATGTACTGTTTGTTCATACATGAGATGTAAAATAAACTAGCTTGCTGGTTTACAATTGGCCTTATCTCACTAGAGTTTATTGGTCTGCCTTCCAGAAGATAGGAGGAACACACTTGGGGGCATGAGTGAGATTACAGTATCCAGAGTGAAGGGTTTCATTGTTGCGACTCCCATGTCACATTATCGTCTGGCTAGCTATTGGGCAGTAAGGTAAATGCCAGATTGTGGGGAACACAGGGTCTGATTATGGGAGAGACCGTTGACGCTGAACTGAAGAGATTATCTAGTCATAGAATCTTAGAATGTGACAGGGATATCGAAATAGAAGGTCATTTGGCCCATCAAGCCTGCTCCACCATTTAGTGTGGACTGAAATTTCTAACAGTTCCTGTGACAAAATGAAAGACCTATTTCACACAGGCACAAAGTCTTATGTCTGCATGCGCATCCTGTCAACTTTTCCCATTCTAAATTTGTATCTCCACACATATAATGGAAACTGCCTTCAAAAATTTGTCATGCTGTAATTGCACCCTCCCACCAGCAGAAGTGCTGCAGCGCCACCACTGGCAGGAGAGTGTAATTACAGCATAACAAGTTTACATAGGCAGTTTCCATTACAAATGTGGACATAGGAATTTAGAATGTAACATAAAAATATGGACAAAATGTACGACTTCAAAATGGAGACGGAATTAGGTCAGTATGCTCTGGTACAATTATCCCTGCCCTCTAACTTAACTTCACCTGAAGACTACACTTTGTCTTGACTCCACGTGTGCAACACCATGGGACAATGACTAGTAATATATTGATTTTGCAAAAGGGATATATAAAACGCGCGCTTAAATGTTGGATTCTCCATTCTTTAAATAAAGATTTACTCAATACAATACCGTTAGTGGGGAATTATCATGTTTTTCTGGTGTAATTTTTTTACGAACCTCAGCTTCTTCCACCACTTTGCTGTTACCAGTTATTTTCTTCCACCTTTGTAAAATTGCTCGCTCCTGCCTCTAATCTCCCCCCCGCTCTGAAACCTTAGTTCATTTCTTCCTCACTTTGAGGCTTCACCTCTCTAACGCTCTCTTAGCCAGCCTCTGTGCCTCAATGCTCCATAAGCCTTAACTTATTCAAAATGCCGCAGTCCATATTCTCACCCATATAAAGTCCCGCACTTCCATCATCCCCCAGCTCTCCAAATTTCACTAGCTCCTTGTACTTCAGTAAGTTGACTGAAAAATGTTCGCCTTTGCTTTCAAATCCCTCCATGGCCTCCCCCTGCCCGATTTCAGCAATCTTCTCCTGACTTGGAAAGCAACTATATTAAGCAATATAGAAAAGGCATTCTGTCCTCCTCTGACACTAAGCTACTCCTTGTCCACCACTCACTCCACTTTGTCACTGGTGGCTGCTCATTCTCTAGAACTCCAAGCCCAATTTCCTCTGCCTTGCCACCTCCCCCCTTTAAAAAAAACCCTCTTATAACAATTCTCTTGACCTTGCCTGTGGTCTCCCCTCCTAACCTTCTACATTTTTTCCCCTTTTCTTCTGTTCAGTTTTGCCTTCCTTTTGAAAAGTACTGTCTTCCTGCAAGTGAAATGTGCTATTCAATTTGATAGCACCCAAGATTGAGTCCAGTAACCTTTGAGCTATCAATCCTCTTATGATTTTGCTTCTGGGCAAAAAGGTAAACCAAGATGTTGGGTGAATTTTACAATAATTTGAATTGCATAAGATACATAAGAAATAGGAGCAGGAATAGGCCACTTGGCCCCTCAAGCCTACTCCGCCATTCAATAAGATCATGGCTGATCTTGGGCTCAAAGCCACTTCCCTGCCCGCTCCCCATAACCCTTCACTTCCTTATCTTGCAAAAATCTGTCTATCTCCACCTTAAATGTATTTAATGACCCAGCCTCCACAGCTCTCTGGGGCAGAGAATTCCACAGATTTATGACTCTCTGAGAGAAGAAATCCTCCTCATCTCAGCCTGCACAGCAACAAAAGTCAAGACAGAACATGAAGTCAAGACAGAACATGAATTCCACTTTATTTTTATCGGAATGGAGACATAGATGGTACTGTGATCTCTTGGGCTACATCAGACACCAGTAACTGTATATAAAAGAAAAATAGTGTGTTGTGGGGAAAAAAATGTCTGTTTATTCAGAACTGTCATCCTCCAGAAATCCACCAATTCCAGTTCACCCTATATAAAAAGGGTGTAATCACTTCACCATTGGTGGCCGTGCCTTCAGCTGTTTAGGCCCTAAGCTCTGGATTTCCCTCCCTAAACCTCTTCACCTCTCTCTTCTCCTTTAAGACGCTCCTTAAAACCTACCTCTTTGACCCACCTGTCCTAATATCTCTTTATGTGGTTCAGTGTCAAATTTTGTTTGATAACCTGTGAAGCGCCTTGGGACGTTTTACTACTTTAAAAGCGCTATATAACTGCAAGTTGTTGTTGCGTTACAAAATTTACCAAGATAAAGGACATGATTGCCAGATTGGCCCAAATAATAGGTGAAGATTTTATTTAAACCTCTATTCTCAGAGTGACGGTGAGCTACTAAAAATGTAATATTTCACTTACCAACGAGGAGAAGAGTTCCAACTGCCAGGCCTCCTCCTAAAAAAGAAATTAAAATTATGAATACATTTTCAATTTGCTCTCTCTGATACAGAAGGTTTTAAAATGGTGACTTAGGGGGCGATTTTCTCAGCCCCGAGGAGGCTGGTATGGAGGCGGGACTGTCGGGAAAATGGCAGAATTTGGGGGCGGCTGGCAAACCCGCCTCCATGCCATCTTCCCAGGAGGCGGGTTGCCGTCCCGCGCCAGGTCCCGTCTCCTTGGAGGTGGGAAGGGATTAAAGCCTATTAACTGCCAGCTAACAGGCAGAAAATAGGATTATCCCCTTTTTGCCCTCAAGTGTGGGCTTCCCGAAGGCTCCAAAACCCGCCAGCTCAGCGAGGCGAGTACTGGGTCTGCGAGGTGCAAAAGTGTGGTGTGAAGGTAAGTGATAGGCGCAAGAGTGGAGAGGTGAGTATCTGAGGTAAGTCCTAAGTGTTTTTGAACGAGTACTTACCTTTGTTTCTTCCTGCAGGCTTCAGTCGGTTTCTATACAGAGTCTCGCACCTCCCTGTTGCAGATGAGAGATGTCCGTTGCATTCTCATATGCAACAAACATCTCATTTCTGTAAAAGAAAGGAGGTTGATGAGGTCTTGTATGCAAGACCTCATCAAACTGCAGAGATTGTCACTGTTTGACAGCTTCACAGAGCTGTCAAACGATGACAATTCATCTTTCAAAAATCTTTGACAGATGACACGTCATACGTTGACGTGCTCAGCAACCGGCTTTCCCTTAATTGGCCGGCTAAGCCCGCTGGGCAGGCGTAACAAGGTCAATCAAGGGAAAATAGCGTGGGTTGGCCACAACTCGATGGAGGCGAGACTGAAACCCGACAAGCAGCAGTCCCGCCTCCAAAGCACCTCCATTCACAAAATCGCCCCCTTAGAGTTTGTTTCACAAGGAACAAGTTTAACATATGAGGTCACAAGTTATGATGAGAAATATTACACCGTGGAAGGTTTCTTCTGTAGATAAAATCACACACAAAGGAAATCCCCAATAAAGGGCATGAGTGGGAAGTCACAAGGAATGTTACTGAGATTGTTACTGTCTTTAAAAAGTTGATGGTAGATCAATAGGAAGACAAAAGAAAAAACATGGCCAGATTATGTGATGGGATGGGCAGGTATAACATTGAGGGCTGACGGATAGGGTACAGTGGCATAGTGGTTATATTACTGGACTAGTAATCCAGAGGCCTGGACCAATGATCCGGAGACAAGAGTTCAAATCCCACCACGGCAGCTAATTAAATAAATCTGGAATAAAAAGCTAGTATCTGGTTCACTAATGTCCTTTAGGGAAGGAAATCTGCTGTCCTTACCCGGTCTGGCCTATATGTGACTCCAGACCCACAGCAATGTGGTTGATTCTTAACTGCCCTCTGGAATGGCCTAGCAAGTCACTCAATTGTACCAAAACTGCTACAAAGAAGTATACTAAGCAGCACCGTGGGGGTACCTTCACCATGCGGACTGCAGCAGTTCAAGAAGGCAGCTCACCACCTTCTATGGTAATTAGGGATGGCCAATAAATGCTGGCCTTGCCAGCGACGCCCACATCCCATCCATGAATGAATTAAAAAAACAGGGCAAAGATGTGGAGCGCTCTGGTTGCCCATCGATACAGCAAAGAAGAGAGAGCGGGGGTGGGGGCAATAAAGAAAGAGAGAGATCATAAGTTTACTGGGTCTTCCTGGTCACTGGCCTGAGTGAATCTGGCAAATTTACTTTTGTACTGTTGTCAGCTGCAATAGGCCCTGTGCCTTGGCAGTACTAGCACAGCACTGGAGAAAATATAAAAGCAGATTATCACTGTGCATAGACCTTGATGATCTCTGTGCATGTCCCCAAGCATGCACAGAGATCATCAAGAAAGAATGTGCCAGGATATACAGCACAGAAACAGGCCATTCGGCCCAACCAGTCCATGCCGGTGTTTATGCTTCACTCAAGCCTCCTCCCGTCTTTCCTCATCTAACTCTATCAGCATAACCCTCTATTCCTTTCTCCCTCATATGCTTATCTAACCACCCCTTAAATGCATCTATACTATTCGCTTCAAACACTCCCTGTGGTAGCAAGTTCCACATTCTCACCACTCTCTGGGTAAAGAAGTTTCTTCTGAATTCCCTGTTTGATTTTTTGGTGACTATCTTATATTGATGGCTTCTAGTTTTGCTCTTCCCCACAAGTGGAAATACTCTCTCTGTATCTACTCTATCAAAACCTTTCATGATTTTCAAGACCTCTATTAGGTCACCCCTCAGCCTTCTCTTTTCAAGAAAAAAGAGACCCAGCCTGTTCATCCTTTCCTGATAGATGTTCCCTCGCATTTCTGGTAGCATCCTTGTAAATCTTCTCTGCACCCTCTCCAGTGCCTCTATATCCTTTTTATAATCTGGCGACCAGAATTGCACACAGTACTCCAAGTGTAGTCTAACCAAGGTTCGATACAAGTTTAGCATAACCTCTCTACTTTTCAATTCTATCCCTCTAGAAAAAAACCCTTGTGCTTGGTTTGCTTTTTTTATAGCCTTGCTAACCTGTGTCGATACTTTTAGTGATTTGTGTGTTTGTACTCCTAAATCCCTTTGTTCCTCTACCCCATTCAGATTCTTATTTTCCAAGTAATATGTGACCTCCCTACTTTTCTTACCAAAATGTAATACCTCACATTTATCTGTGTTGAATTTCATTTGCCAATTATATGCCCATTCTGCAAGTTTATTAATGTCTTCTTGTAATTTGTTGCAGTCCTCCTAAGTATTGGCTATCCCCCCCAATTTGGTGTCGTCCGCAAATTTAGAAATTGTGTTTTTGATTCCAAGGTCTAAATCGTTAATATAAATTGTGAACAACAGTGGTCCCAGCACTGATCCTTGTGGAACACCACTTCCCACCTTCTGCCACTCTGAAAAGCTACCCTTTACCCCTGCTCTCTGCTTTCTGTCTTGAAGCCAGCTAGCTAGCCATTCTGCTACTTGTCCCCTGACTCCGCATTCTCTGACCTTATTCATTAGTCTATTATGTGGTACCTTATTAAAGGCCTTTTGAAAATCTAGATAAATTACATCTCCTACATTACCCTTGTCTACTCTCTCTGTTACCTCTTCAAAAAATTCAATGAGGTTGGTCAAGCAAGTCTTTCCCTTTTGAAATCCATGCTGATTATTCATTATTATATTTTTGGTTTCTAGATGTTCTTCTATTTTCTCCTTTGGTAGGGATTCCATTATTTTTCCTACTGCTGATGTTAAGCTGACTGGCCTATAGTTCCCTAGACACGTTCTATCTCCCTTCTTAAATATAGGTATTACGTTAGCTATCCGCCAGTCCTCTGACACTACATCTTTTTCTAACGAATTACTAAATATGTGTAGTAATGCCTCTGTTATTTCTTCCCTAGATTCTTTTAAAATGCGCAGATGTAATCCGTCCGGACCAGGGGTTTTATCCTCTTTGAGTTTCATTAGTTTATTTAGTATATCTCCTCGTTTTATTTTAAATGCAGTTAACTCATTACTTATCTCATCATCCAATGTCATCTCCACCTGTTCTATCTCCCTGGTAAATACTGAAGCAAAGTAATTATTTAATATCTCTGCCATCTCTCTATTGCTGCCTGTGGTATTATCCTCTCCATCCCTTAGTGGCCCTATTCCCATTCCGACCTTTCTTTTAATATTTATGTGCCTGTAAAATATTTTACTATTTTGTTTTATGTTCCTTGATATTTAATTTCATAGTTCCTCTTTGCCTTCCTAACTGTTTTTTTGACTTCTCTCCTAATCCCTTCATATTCTCCCATATCATGCTCTCCCCTGCTGTCCATGTACTTAATGTATGCCTCTTTCCTTACCCTCAATTTTTCCCTTATGGCTTTATTCATCCACGGTGTCTCATTAGTGCTTAGCTTGTTCTTGTTTATTAGCGGAATATATTTTTCCTGGACTCTGTTGAACACCGCTTTAAATGTTCTACATCACTGTTTGCCAATACTGTTGACCATTTTATTTTCCCAAGTTCTATTCTCAGCCCCTCAAAATCAGTTTTTCTCCAATCTATTACCCTGGTCTTTGTCATACCTATGTTCTTCTCAATTATTATCTTAAAGCATATTATATTATGGTCACTATTGCCTAGATGTTCCCCTACTTTTACTTCTCTTATCTGTTTTGGTTCATTCCCTATTACTCGATCCAATAGCGAATCCTCCCTCATTGGGCTTTTTACATATTGGGTTAAAAAGGAGTCCTGTACACATTGTAGGAACTCCATTCCCATATCCCCTTTACCTACCTCTTCTGTCCAATTAATATCTGGGTAGTTGAAATCCCCCATGATTATTATTCTATGTTTTTTACGCACTTCCCTAATTTGTCTGCATATTTTTTCCTCCACCTCCCTTCCACTATTAGGTGGTTAATCCTTTATTATCTTTTATCTCTATCCACATGGATTCTATTTCTGTCTTGCTGATAGCTGTGTGACTTTTTTCTACTGCCATTATGTTATCCCTAATAAGTACAGCTACTCCACCTCCCCTTTTTCCTTCTCTATCTTTTCTAAGTATGTTATACCCTGCAATGTTTAATTCCCAGTCCTGATTTTTCTGTAGCCATGTCTCAGTAATCCCTATTATGTCTGGTTCCTCACAACGCATGATTGCCTCCAGCTCCCCTGTTTTATTACGGACACTGTGTGCATTGCTGTACAGACAGATGAACTCATTTTTAATAGCAGTTCCTCTCACTTTATTTTTAACCATCTTTTTAAACTCCTATTCTACAACTCTATTTATTCCCTGGCCATCAATGTCCCCCTTACTTTACTCTTTCCTATGCTCCCCGTTCCCGTTTTGTTTATATTTAGGCTGGTTTCATTTCTTGTATATATATCCCTCCCCCCGTCTTACTAGTTTAAAGCCTTTGTCACCTCCCTATTTACCCTTTCTGCTAGGACACAGGTCCCATCCCGGTTCAGGTGGAGCCCGCCCCATTGGTACAGCTCCTTCCTGTCCCTTTAGCCGTGTGTTAATTCTCCTGATCTGACTGTTTCTATGCCAATTTGCACGTGGCTTGGGCAATAATCCAGAGATTATTACCCTCGAGGTCCTGCTTTTTAATTTCGCTCCTAACTCCTGATACTTCGTCAGCAGGACCTCCTCCCTGTTCCTACCTATGTTATTTGTTCCGACATGGACCACGACAACTGGATTTACCCCCTCCCTTTCCAAATTCCTCTTCAGCCGCCTGAAAGCAATTCTGACGAAGATCATTGATCTTGAGGTTATTTGTTAGCCTAGACATTATACCCAAATCATAATGAAAATATTTTCATGTGATTTCATAACTATTCATCTGTACAAATTGAGGTTACGGTACTTTCTTCAAACCAGTTCCCCCTACAAATGAGTTCCATCTCTGCAATTATACTTGATTGAGCTACATCAAGACACAAATATAATACTTCTTTCAGCAATGAGTCATGCAGTTAATATGAATTTTTAGCTCCATGACTCAACAAACAGACACCAAAGAATATAATACTTCTACTCGTTAATCATCAGCTGTTAGGTGGAAATAAAACCCACACTTATTGCTTCAATTCCTGATTTCATAGGATAAAAGTTTTGTAATAATTGATGAACAATGTAATTAAACCCAAGGCATGTCATGGATGGGCTTACAATACTGTGCCATTTGTTGCAACTCCAACAAAAGGAAACTGTTTATAAACGTACAACTTAGCGACATAAAGAAATGATTCTTAATTATTGTGCTACAATTCCAGTGTATCAAAATACTGGCACAATGGAAGAAAGAACACATCACAAGCCCCAGTCCCACAGAGTATCTATTCTGCTGCAATGCTGAATAGATGTTGGTCCTGGCTCAGTGATAGCACTCTTGCCTGAGTCAGAAGGTTGTAGGTTCAAGTCCCACTCCAGAGACTTGAGCACATAATCCAGGCTGACACTTCAGTACAGCACTGTGGGAGGTGTCATCTTTTGGATGAGACATTAAACTGAGGCCCTGTCTGCCCTTTCAGGTGGACGCAAAAGATCCCACGGCACTATTCCAAAGAAGAGCCGGGGAGTTCACCCTGGTGCCCTGGCCAACATTTATCCCTCAACCAACACCTGATAAAACAGATTATCTGGTCATTATCTCATTGCTGTTTGTGGGACCTAGCTGGGCACAAATTGGCTGCCATGTTTCCTACATTACAACAGTGACTACATTTCAAAAAAAGTACTTAATTGGCTGTAAAGCGCTTTGGGACATCCTGTGGTCGTGAATGGCGCTATATAAATGCAAGTCTCTTTCTTGTCTTTTGAATCAGTACCCTCGAGGGAGGATATTTAACATGATACACGTTTCTTACTCAGATACAGGATTCTGCATATAGCCTTACGTTACACCAGGTCGAGGGCAACAAATAACCTCAAGATCAATGATCTTCGTTGGAATTGCTTTTAATATCTGGCACATTCTTTCAGTATGCATGCTTGAGGAGATGCACAGAGGTCATCAAGGTCTATGCACAGTAATATAACTGCTTTGATATTTTCTCCAGTGCTGTGCTAGTACTCCCAAGGCACAGGGCTCATGCAGCTGGCAGCAGTACAAAAGTAAATTTGCCAGATTCACTCAGGCCAGTGACCAAGAAGACCCAGTAAAAATAAAAACAGATATTCCGAGCCACCAGCCTTAGCAAACCCAGCAAGATAATTTACGCCGTTTGTACCAGTTGCGTGAGATGAAATGCAATCATTGGGAGTGCTAGCATGGCACCACAGGAACATAAAGGCAGCTGAACTGAGGACATGTTACAATTCCACAAATCAGTTTGGAGAACAAACGGTACAAACTCCACAAAACGTGATTTTGCATTGCTGGGGTGGGGGAGGCAATTAGAACATAAGAATTAGGAGCAGGAGTAAGCCATATGGCCCCTCAAGCCTGCCCCACCATTCAATAAGATCATGGCTGACCTTAGACCTCAACTTAACTTTCCTACCCGATCCCCATATCCCTTGATTCCCCATGAGTCCAAAAATCTCAGCCTTGAATATACTCAATGACTGAGCATCCACAGCACTTTGAGGCAGAGAATTCCAAAGATTTACAACCCTCTGAGTGAAGAAATGTCTCATCTCAGTCTTAAAAGGCCGACTCCTTATCCTGAGACGATGCCCCCTAGTTCTAGATTCTCCAGTCAAGGGAAACAATCGCTCAGCATCTACTCTGTCAATCCTCCTCAGAATCTTATATGTTTCAATGAGATCACCTCTCATTCTTTGAAATTCCAGAGAGTATAGGCCCAATCTACTCAATCTCTCCTCATAGGTTGAGCCTATACTCATTGGAATTTAGAAGAATGAGAGGTGATCTTATTGAAGCATATAAGATACTGAGGGGGCTTGACAAGGTAGATGCAGAGAGGATGTTTCCCCTCATGGGGAAATCTAGAACTTGGGGGCATAGTTTCAGAATAAAGAGTTGCCTTTTTAGAACTGAGATGAGGAGGAATTTCTTCTCTCAGAGGGTCGTAAATCTGTGGAATTCTCTGCCCCAGAGAGCCGTGGAGGCTGGGTCATTAAATACATTTAAGGTGGAGATAGACAGATTTTTGCAAGATAAGGGAGTGAAGGGTTATGGGGAGCGGGCAGGGAAGTGGCTTTGAGCCCAAGATCAGCCATGATCTTATTAAATGGCGGAGCAGGCTCGAGGGGCCAAGTAGCCTATTCCTGCTCCTATTTCTTATGTAACCCTCTCATCCCAGGAATCAATCTAGTGAACCTTCAATCTACCCGCAATCCCCCAAAACTCTTTCCGTTCATTAGTAGATGTTAATTGGGCAGCAAAGATATTATAGAAACCCTCATGCTCCCCAAATGATAATCATCTCAAACTTAGGACACCTGAAAATATTCATAAGCCAAGACAAATTTGAAAAGCACTGGAGCACAGTAGAAGATCCTCCCCTCCTCCATGCTTAGAATTTGAATACTTATACATACAGGAAACACAATGAAAAGTCCAGCAAGAATCTCAAGCCACACAACCATATTTCAACTCCTTCCAATCACAGTAATTCAATGTGCCAGTGCGATCATGGAGATGAATCACATTCTACTCACTTCTGAACCCGAGTTAAACAACTGATCCAACTCAGTGAGCTCACCATCCTCATGATACATAGTGAATCAGTATTTAGTCATGCCCTATTGGGCTCGGGCATCCTGTCTAAGGCCGGGTTTCCTCCGTTCAAAAGTCATAGTCAGGTCAGTCCTAAACAGGCTGTGCTACTTAAGTGGCAACTGGAGTTGTTAGATTTCAACAGAAAATAACTCCGGTATTGTACAGTCTTCATAGAAACATAGAAACATAGAATCTAGGAGCAGGAGTAGGCCATTCGGCCCGTCGAGCCTGCTCCACCATTCAATACGATCATGGCTGATCATCCAAGTCCAGTACCCTGTCCCTGCTTTAATCCCCACAGGTACATATCCCACCCTACCCCCGTAGCCCCACGTATTTAATTCCCCCTAACATATCCCATCCTATCCCCATAACCCCACATATTTAATCCCCCCCTAACACTAAGGGTCAATTTATCATAGCCAAATCAACCTAACCCGCACATTTTTGGACTGTGGGAGGAAACCGGAGCACCCGGAGGAAACCCACGCAGACACGGGGAGAATGTGCAAACTCCACACAGACAGTCACCCGAGGTCAGATTCGAACCCAGGTCCCTGGCGCTGTGAGGCACCAGTGCTAACCACTATGCCACCGTGTTGCCCTAATTAAGTTCCTCTATTAAGTACATTTTTTTAAAAATGGACATAGTTAATGTACCCTGTATATCTGGAGAGTTCAAGCTTCTTGTCTTTGTGGGATACTTACCATGGGGCCTCGTAGAACACACATAATGTTTATAATCCATGTTCGCATTAATTTGCATATGTCTCAAGCGCAAATACTAACAGTTCTTGGTTTTCTAATTTGGGATTTATCCACCAATGAGGCAACAGTACTAAGAAAATCCCTATCCAAATTGACAAGCCCCAAAATTCAAACAGGGCAAACCAGCAAAAGAGA
This sequence comes from Squalus acanthias, assembly GCA_030390025.1. Classification (NCBI taxonomy): domain Eukaryota; kingdom Metazoa; phylum Chordata; class Chondrichthyes; order Squaliformes; family Squalidae; genus Squalus; species Squalus acanthias. The sequence continues at coordinate 10,385,155 of CM059434.1, read as the reverse complement.
CATACAATTGCAAGTTGCCTGGGCTTTGAGTGCTGCATTTCAGAGTGGGAGATAGTCCTATGAGAAATGGGTTATAGAATCATAGAAATTTACGACCAGAAGGAGGCCATTCAGCTCATCGTGTCTGTGTTGGCTGAAAAAGAGCTATCCAATTAGTCCCACTTTCCAGCTCTTGGTCCATAGCCCTGTAGGTTTCGGCACTTTAAGTGCATATCCAAGTACTTTTTAAACGCGATGAGGGTTTCTGCCTCTACCGCCCTTTCAGGCAGTCCGTTCCAGATCCGCACCACCCTCTGGGTGAAAAAATTTCTCCTCAAATCCTTCTACCAATTACTTTAAATCTATGCGCCTTGGTTATTGACCTCTTTGCTAAGGGAAATAGGTCCTTCCTATCCACTCTATCTAGGCCCTTCATAATTTTATACACCTCAATTAAATCTCCCCTCAGCCTCCTCTGTTCCAAAGAAAACAACCTCAGCCTATCTAATCTTTCCTCATAGCTAAATTTCTCCAGTCCTGGCAACATCCTCGTAAATCTCCTCTGTACCCTCTCCAGTGCAATCACATCTTTCCTGTAATGTGATGACCAGAACTGTACCCAGTACTCTAGATGTGGCCTAACTCGTGTTTTATACAGTTCTAGCATAAAGGGTTACTTTTAAATGTTAAAGGCAATGGGAACGATGAATCATGTCAACAGAGGAATCTTAAGTAACTAAGACCACAAAATAAATTCTGTAGGTGAAATCTAAATCTTGAACAGGTTTTCTAACCTACCAATATGAATTTAAACTATCTGTACCTTCAAACACTATTTTCATCGCTTGTAATCCGAAAATAAACTGAAAACTTAAAAGAAATGTAGTTCTTTAAACATAATCTATCTTTATTATCAAAAATGTTGGGTCTTTAAGAATGTAAAATTGCATGAAAGCGTAGGATTGGACAGCATCTCCAGGTTTGCGAACAAAACATATGGCCTTAATGATCATAGTTAGCACAGAGCAATCTGATTTCAAAACCATAACAGAGATGCGTCATGACAGTTACCTGTCAACTTCACCATCAGTCTCTACAGAAAGCTCTAGATAAATAACCAAAAAGAGGCGAATGCTATAAAATAGCTCACTTCCTAGCTCTGTATACATGTCCTGTGACACTGGACACTCAACCCCATGGCCAAGATCCACCCTGTCTTCCACCTGCTTCTTCTCTCCTCCGTGCTTTGAGCCCACCTACCTCCCACTTGCTCCTTCTCATCATAGGCACAGCTTTCCTCTCACCTGCTTCCCCAGTCCCTCAGGCACAGCCTGCCTCCCACCCGCCGCCAGCTCCCACCCGTTGTCTCAGTGGCTAAGGCTCCCCTCGGAGCCACCTTATTTCTGCTTTGGAGTCAGGGGAGCAATCCCCGTGTCTAAGTCAGAGACACAACAACCTACTGCTCCAGACAGAGATTTGAGCTGCCTGCACAGGCTTGGCCACCATTGGGACCAACCCATTAGCTGATTTCCTGGGCAAGTTCTGCCGCTTCAAAAGAAAACAATGAAACTTAAAAAAAAAATAGCAGGATCCATGCTCTGCAATTGAGCTGGGCCCCATCCCATGACAGCTGTGCTGTTGTTTTAATTTCTTGCTCCCCAATATTAGGACTGCAAACAATGAGAGAGACTTGCTAGTCTGAATTAAACAAATATTTCCCTTCACCATTATCTGGAATTTGTGCTATTTTTATGCAAAGCGAATTCAATGCATAAATGCAAGCACAAAATATCAGTCAACAAATTCACGCAAAATTAATTTAAAAAAACTCCCCCTGCAAAACAATGGAGCGAAAATTCTGATTATTTTGCCGATTCCTAGCGTTACTAATTTAAAATGGATGTGCAGCATTAAACACAACAAAATGCAGCACTAATTTACAGCATAGTGATATATTACCTAACTGACTCTCATATCCATCCAGTCCAATTCACTGTTTCAGGCCTAACTTCGCAAATTTCTCACAATATTACACCATTGCTGTAATCCACAGAGGTTGGCTTAGTGTGAATATAGCGGTGAATGGAATTTATGTTATCGTTTTCTAAGCAGAAACATGCATATTCATGAATCACTTTATATGCAAGAAATCAAAATTACATACTGGAGCAAGTAATCAACAAATTTCACTGGATCATAAGAAAGAAAAACTTGCATTTCTACAGCGCCTTTCACGACCACCAGACGTCCCAAAGCACCTTACAGCCAATGAAGCACTTTTTGAAGTGTAGTCACTGTTGTAATGTAGGAAACGCAGCAGCCAATTTGCACACAGCAAGCTCCAACAAACAGCAATGAGATAATGACCAGATAATCTGTTTTTCAGTAGTGTTGATTGAGGGATGAATATTGGCCCAGGACACCGGGGATAACTCCCTTGCTCTTCTTCGAAATAGCACCATAGGATCTTTTATGTCCACCTGAGAGCAGACGGGGCCTCGGTTTAACTTCTCATCTGAAGGATGGCACCTCCAACAGTGCAGCACTCCCTCAGTACGGCACTGGATTGTCAGCCTAGATTTCTGTGCTCAAGTCTCTGGAGTGGGACTTGAACCTGCAACCTTCTGACTCAGAGGCGAGAGTGCTACTAACTGAGCCACAGCTGACATCATGGCTGCTCTTAGCATTATGGACCAGCTTAGAAAATGGGAGGAACATTAAATAAATACAGAGAAGTCACTTTGGGTGTAAAGGAGCTGTTTTCTTTCTAAAGTTGAGTCTATCATTGTACAATGCAGCTGGTTTTATAGATTCCCTGTTCATGTCTAGTTTAAAGAGGAAATTTTGCTGTTTTGTGGTGGGTGAATGACATGACATTACAAGCAAGTGACTCAAATACATAACTTCAGTGATGCTTACACTATTATGTCATGTTTATATAAACAAATTTGCCGACTGGATTTCAAGGTAAACAATACCCTTTAAAATTAACACTGGTTCATGTGCTGATGCTACTGGACCATCAGCACATGAATGCTGAGACTGGGAGGAAATAGAGATGTCAAATGCCATTTATTTGGATGCCCATCATGGTTGGATTTTAAAAGTGACCTACTTCATCGTAACCTCACTCTGTAAAGTCACACAAAGGTCAGATTGGGTAATGACAACAGGTTTCCTTCCCTAAGGACAGTAATGAACCAGATGGGTTTTTACGACAATCAGATAGTTTCATGGTCACCATTACTGATACTAGCTTTTTATTCCAGATTTATTTAATTAACTGAATTCAAATTCACAAACTGCCATGGTGGGATTTAAACTCATGTCTCCAGATTATTAGTTCAGGTCTCTGGATTACATAACCGCTATGCTACCATACCCCGGATAGACAGGAGCAATGTAGGTTTTTCAGCCTGGAAAGGAGGTATCCGAGAGGTGATCTGATAGAGATACTAGTCAATCTCCTGTGGCATTGCACATGGAAAGCCAAGAACAAGTGACGTTGGGTGAGGATGGGAGTGCTGCACTGTCGGAGGTGCTGTCTTTCGGATGATACGTTAAACCGAGGCCCCGTGTGCCCCCTCAGGTGGACATAAAAGATCCCATGGCACTATTTCAAAGAGCAGGGGAGTTATCCCTGGTGTCCTGGCTAATATTTATCCCTCAATCAACATCCTCAAAAATTGATTATCTGGTCATTATCACATTGCTGTTTGTGGGAGCTTGCTGTGCGCAAATTGGCTGCCACGTTTCCTACAGAACACTGACTACACTTCAAAAAGTACTTCATTGGCTGTAAAGCACTTTTTGATGGCTGGTGGTTGTGAAAGGTGCGATATATATGCAAGTCTTTCTTTTTCAAAGAAAATGGAATAACATTTTTTAATGTTTAAATCATTTTAATGTTCCCTATGATTTTTCTCCCGGGTGTTTATCTTTAATTCCTGGAGTGTTGGCAACCCTTCACCGTCTAGATAGATGGACGAACTAAGATGGGGCTGAAGGGACTTCCTCAGTTATCCTGTGTGTGAGTGAGTGAAGTTGCTCGGGCTCTTCTCCACCGTGAGGGGTGCTGCTTCAGTGACAACTAGAAAGAAAGAAAGATTTGCATTTATATTGCGCCTTTCACAACCACCGGATGTCCCAAAGGGCTTTACAGCCAAATTAAGTACTTTTTGAAGTGCAGTCACTGTTGTAATGTAGGAAACACGACAGCCAATTTTCACACAGCAAGCTCCCACAAACAGCAATGTGATAATGATCAAATAATCTGTTTCAGTGATGTTGATTTAGGGATAAATATTGGCCAGGCCACCGGGGATAACTCCCCTGCTCTTCGAATAGTGCCATGGGATCTTTCACCTGAGAACAGACGGGGCCTCGGTTTAACGTCTCATCCGAAAGACGGCTCCTCTGACAGTGCAGCATTCCCTCAGTACTGCACTGGAGTGTCAGCCTAGATTTTTTTGCTCGAGTCTCTGGAGTGGGACTCGAATCCACAACCATTGTGACTCAGAAGCGAGAGAGAGTGCTATCCACTGGCTGACACACTGTGACTGTCACTGTCAATGCTTTGGTGAGGGGTTTACAGTGTTTAGGTGTCAGCTGTGGCTCAGTTGGTAGCACTGGCACCTCTGAGTCAGGAGGCTGTCTCGAGACTTCAGTACAACAATCTAGGCTGACATGCCAGTGCAGTACTGAGGGAGTGCTGCACTGTCGGAGGTGCCGTTTTTCGGATGAAACGCTAAACCGAGGGCCCGTCTGCACTCTCAGGTGGACGTAAAAGATCCCATGGCACTATTTTGAACAAAGAGCAGGGGAGTTATCCCCAGTGTTGCTGGCCAATATTTATCCCTCAATCAAACAAAAAAAACCTGATTATCACATTGCTGTTTGTGGGAGCTTGCTGTGCACAAATTGGCTGCCGCGTTTCCTACATGACAACAGTGACTCCACTTCATTGGCTGTAAGGTGCTTTGGGATGTCCCGAGGTCGTGAAAGGCGCTGTAAACATGCAAGTCTTTCTTTCTACCGAACCTAAATCTCACCCAGTTTAACGCCTCATCCCAAAGACATCCGGCACCGCCGACAGTGCGGCACTCCCTCAGCGCTGCACTGGGAGTGTCAGCCTGGATTTTTTGTGCTGGAGTCTTGGAGAGGGACTGGAGCCCACAACCTTCTGACTCAGTGGCCAGAGTGTGTGCTACCCACTGAGCCACTGGCTGACACACTGTGGCTGCGGTTGTTTTTTTAAAAAATCACCCTGATTCCCCACTCCCTCCCCGGGGCCGCACTGACCTATGAGGTAGTCGAGGGACGGCACCCCGGTGGAGAGCAGCAGCAGCTGCCCGCCGTGCAACGACGGCCGGGTTCCCGGCGCCGGCGCCGACGCCCGTTTGCTGCTTCGCGCCCTCGGCTGGAAGCTCGTGCCCGCGCGCGCCGCCATCTTGCCGCGGCCGTTGGCCGGGTTGCGTGGTGGGTAACGAAGGGGGGGGGAGGGAGGGGCGGGGCGGGAGGGAGGGGCGGGGCATGAAAAGCAGCACCAATCAAAAGCCAGCCTCGGAAGTTCCACCCAGTCAGAGACAGCGTTACAAAGCGACAGCCATCAGCAAGGCGTGATAGCTTCGGTCCGATTGGCTGCTTCTTACACCTCCCCGCACGCTTCCACCCTGAGCCTGAGAAATTCTACCCAATCAGAGACAGCGATACAAATCGACAGCGTCCGCAAGTCGTAAAAGCTTCGTTCCGATTCGCTCCTCCCCCCCCCCTTTCATCGCCCCGTGTCTTTGAGGGGAACGCACGGTTGACATTGTTAAAGCGATGAGTTTGTCTTCCGTTTAGGGGGAAAAGGTATAGATTTGTACTTTATTTTTTAAAACATGTTTGAAAGCGATGTTATTGTTTTATACGTCCTTTTTTGTTTTATAAGAGTTGGACATTTAAAAAAACCGCCGGAACTTCCGAGTCCGCCGACGGTTACCAACTGTCAGCGGAGGCCGGCCGGTGGGCCGGCGTTTGTTAAGCCAAATGCGCATGCGTGATGCTGCAGTGGCTGCTGGGAATATCACTCAGGGAAACTACAAATCCCAGAATGCACTGGGGACTGTCAAGAGAGATTTAGGTTCAGTACAAAGAAAGACTTGCATTTATATAGCGCCTTTTACGACCTCAGGACTTCCCAAAGCTCTTTACAGCCAATGAAGTACTTCTTTTGAAGTATAGTCACTGTTGGTAATGTAGGAAAGGTGGCAGCCAATTTGTGCACAGCAAGCTCCCACAAACAACATTGTGATAATGACCGGATAATCTGTTTTTTAGTTATGTTGGATTGAGGGATAAATATTTAGGTCAACTGGGCCACGGCTGACACCTCCAACCTCGCGTAAGATTTTGGTTCAGTAGAAAGAAAGACTTGCATTTATATAGCGCCATTCACGACCTCAGGATATCCCAAAGCGCTTTGCAGCCAATTAAGTACTTTTTTTGAAGTGTAGTTACTGTTGGTAATGTAGGAAACGTGGCAGCCAATTTTCGCACAGCAAGCTCCCACAAACAGCAATAATGACCAGATAATCTGTGTTTTAGTGATGTTGATTGAGGGATAAATATTGGTCCAGGACACTGGGGATAACTCCCCTGGTCTTCTTCAAAATAGTGCCATGGGATCTTTTACATCCACCTGAGAGAGCAGACGGGGCCTCGGTTTAACGTCTCATCCGAAAGACGGCACCTCCCGACAGTGCAGCACTCCCTCAGTGCTGCACTGGAGTGTCAGCCTAGATTTTTGTGCTCAAGGCTCTGGAGTGGGACTTGAACCCACAACCTTGAACAAGAAAATGCACGGATTGCAAGTCCTTTTAAACAAATAGAATTGGGTAAAGTTGACTCTGCGTGCATTTCAACAGTTGAATGTTGTGCAGTATAGATTGGAAGTGCGTTTAGACTGATTGAAAATAAAAACAGAATATGTTGGAAACACTCTGCAGGTTAGGCAACATTTGTGGAGCGAGAAATAGAGTTAATGTTTCAGGTCGGTGACCTTTCATCTGAGCTCTGATTGAGTTGCATTGATTGCAAGTCCTTTTAAACAGTTGGGATTGTGCAGCATAATTTGCAAGTACAATTAAACTGTGAGAATTGTGTTACTTAGATTGCAAGTCCTTTTTTAAAAAAAAGTTGGAGTTGTGTCGTGCAGACTGCAAGTCCATTTATGCAGATTGAGTTGTATTTTAAGAATGGCCTATATCAAGCCAAAGTAATATTTTTGATTCAAAACAATCAGTGTCACACTAGGGTGGCAACTAGTCCATCAGGTGTGTTCCAATATTTAAAGAATGAAAGCAGATTAGTTTTCCAATGCTGGATTTTTTAACAAGATGATCAAAACTTGGGCTGGTCACTCACGCACAAATAGTTCACTCACATGCATATACATGAATGCGGAATGGAGCGATTTTAATTACCCTGCCCCATCTGGATTTGGACTGGGCAAAAAAGTTCTTGCCTTACTTTACAGGTCTTGAACTTGGCATGCATCAAAGTTATAGAAATGATTTGTTTTTGTCTTCACTGGGTAATATTGTTAGAAAAGACAAAAAAAATGAATTTGTTAAGTAGGCATCCATATTTTCACATTTTGATGTTTATGCATTACTGTTACAATGTAAAATAAGTTCAAGTAACCCAGGAACTCAGATGTATGGGCTTGAAAAGTCCAGTTTGCAGTTGGACCGTAAAAACAATTAAAAGAGCACCTAATTTACAGAGAAAATCCATGAAATTTGAGTATTTGTACTCTATGCTTTTCAAAGCAAAATGATCTGGACAATTTGTTGAAGCTATTTCATATTCAGTGCAGTTTTCTTTAAATTGTTTACAATTATATTTTCCTACAAAGTATTCTTCTAATCCATGGAATTCACACAGTAAATACTGAGCGTATTTCTAGGATTAAGAAAATGTATTTTAAACATATACATTGTGTTTAATTAATCCAAAAGTGGCTTTTTTTATTCCAACTTGTTAATTTAGTTTAAAGTTTACTTTTAGTACTAAAATTATGCAGAGTAAACCTACTGAAAATAGTCGAGTGTAAAACCCTAGCGTTAGAATACATTTGAAAGACTACAGGGGTGAAATTCCACTTCTTCAGTTGTGCAAAACAGGTGATAATGAATCAGCAGCTTGTTTTACCTGCCGCCCAATTTTTTTTTACATTGAAGTCTCTTTCATTTTTGTTTCCTAATGTACTTGTATATGAATTCAATTTATTATATGGATATTACCTATGTGCAATTTTTAAAAATTTTGAAATGAACTACACAAAAATTATAATAGCATAATATATCAGAATCATAGAATCTTGCAGCACAGAAGGAGGCCATTCGGCCTGTCGTGCCTGTGCCGGCTCTTTGAAAGAGCTGTCCAATTTAGTCCCACACCCTAGCTTTTTCCCCCATAACCCTGCAAATTAGTTCTCTTCAAATACATGTCCAATTGCCTTTTGAAAGTTCCTATGGAATCTGCTCCCACCACCCTTTCAGGTAGTGCGTTCCAGATCATAACAGCCCTCTGTGCGAAATAATTTCTCCTCATTTCCCCTCTAGTTCTTTTGTCAATTGGAACATAAGAACATAAGAAATAGGAGCAGGAGTCGGCCATTCGGCCCTTCAAGCCTGCTTCACCATTCAATAAGATCATGGCTGATCTTCTACCTCATCTCCACTTTCCTGCACTATCCCCATATCCCTTGATTCCCTGAATATCCAAAAATCTATCGATCTCTGCCTTGAATATACTCAACGACTGAGTATCCACAGCCCTCTGGGGTAGAGAATTCCAAAGATTCACCACCCTCTGAGTGAAGAAATTTCTCCTCATCTCAGTCCTAAATGGCCGACCCCTTATTCTGAGACTGTGACCCCTGGTTCTAGACTCCCCAGCCAGAGGAAACATCCTCCCTGCGTCTACCCTGTCAAGCCCTGTAAGAATTTTGTATGTTTCAATGAGATCACCTCTCATTCTTCTAAATTCCAGAGAATATAGGCCTAGTCTACTCAATCTCTCCTCATAGGACAATCCCCCCATCCCGGGAATCAGTCTGGTGAACCTTTGTTGCACTCCCTCTATGGCAAGTATATCCTTCCTTAGGTAAGCAGACCAAAACTGTACACAATACTCCAGTTGTGGTCTCACCAAGGCCCTATATAATTGCAGTAAGACGTCTTTACTCTTATACTCAAATCCTTTTGTAATAAAGGCCAATATACCATTTGCTTTCCTAATAGCTTGCTGTACCTGCATATTAACTTTCAGCGATTCATGTACAAGGATCCCAGGTCCCTCTGAACACCAACATTTCCCAATCTCTCACCATTTAAAAAATACTCTGCTTTTCTACTTTTCCTACCAAAGTGGATAACTTCACATTTCTCTACATTATATTCCATTTGCCATGTTCTTGCCCACTCGCTTAACCTGTCTATATCCCCTTGCAGCCTCTTTGCATCCTATTCGATTATTAAATCTATGACCTCTGGTTACCGACCCACTTGCCAGAGGAAACAGTTTCTCCCTCATAATTTTGAATATCTCTATTAGGTCTCCCCGTAACCTTCTCTGCTCTGAGGAGAACAATCCCACCTTCTTCAGTCTCTCCACGTAACTGAAGTCTCTCATCCCTGGTATCATCCTGGTAAACCTCCTCTGTACCCTCTCCAAGGCCTTGAAATCCTTCCTAAAGTGTGGTGCCCAGAATTGTACACAATACTCCAGCTGAGGCCTAACCAGAGATTTGTAAAGGTTTAGCATGACTTCTTGTTTTTGTATTCAATGCCCCTATATACAAAGCCAAGTATCCCATACGCTTTCTTAACTGCCTTATCAACTTGCCCTACCACCTTCAAGGATTTGTGAATATGCATCCCCAGGTCCCTCTGCTCTTGCACCCCCTCAAAATAGTACCATTTAGATTATACTGCCTCTCCATGCTGTTTCTCCCAAAGTGCAGCACTTCACACTTACCCGCATTAAATTGCATCTGCCATGTGTCCGCCCATTTCACCAGTCTGTCCATGTCCTCCTGAAGTCTGCTACTATCCTGCTCACTATTTACTACATTGCCAAGATTTGTATCATCCGCACACTTCGAAATTGTACTACTCCCTATACCCAAATCCAGGTCATTTATTTATTTATTATTTATATATATATATATATATAAAACAAGAAAAGTAATGGTCCTAATATCGACCCCTGGGGGACCCCACTGCATACTTCTCTCCAGTCCTTAGCCAATTACGTACCCAAGTTACCCCGTCCAATAAATACCATGTGCTTCTATTTTCCGAATAAATCTATTATGAGATACTTTATCAAATGCCTTTTGAAAGTCCTTGTATATAACATCTACTGCACTACCTTCATCAACCCTCTCTGTTACTTCATCATAGAAGTAACATTGGTGAAGGATATTTTTCACTTCATCATGAAAAGGTTTTAGCCTCTTTGTTAGAAGCTGCTGAACTTTTGCCCTTGATATTTCTATTTAATGTTTTATGCCATGTGTTGGGATATTTACAATAGCCGGCATCTTATTACAAATGGAAAATGCACAGTTCCCAAAGACTTTTGTAGTGGAATGTACTTTAAAATACACATTATAACTGCCAGCAGAGATTTTTTTGATACTACATATGAACTGATCTACTTCAGTACAACATTGTGAGCTAGTTATGCTTGCTCACGAGAGAATAAAAAACATTTGCAGCATTCTATTTTCTCTTTTATTTTTCTCTATTTTATGCGTGTCTAAAACCTCATCTTGGTGTATTATTTTCACCACATGCCTACACGTTACAAAGGTAGGATGAAATAATTTTTAAAGTAACTGGTGTTAAAATATAAGTGTGAGGAGTTGAGTGGCTGCTTAATATCAGGATAATTTAAAACATACTTGAGCCTTTTGATGCTTTTTAAACCTTAAGTGTGATGGAATACTCTCCACTTGCCTGGATGAGTGCAGCTCCAACAACACTCGAGAAGCTCGACACCATCCAGGACAAAGCAGTCCGCTTGATCGGCAGCCCAACCACCACCTTAAACATTCACTCCCTCCACCACTGGCGCACCGTGGCTGCAGTGTGTACCATTTACAGGATGCACTGCAACAACTCGCCAAGACTCTTCGACAGCTCCTCCAAGACCCGCGACCTCCACCACCTAGAAGGACAAGGGTATCCGGCGCAGGGAAACACCACCACCTCCAAGTTCCCCTCCAAGTCACACACCATCCCTACTTGGACATATATTGCCGTTCTTTCATTGTCGCTGGGTCAAAATCCTGAAATTTCCCCCCACCCCACTCCACCCCATAATAGCACTGTGGGAGCACCTTCACTACACGGACTGCAGCAGTTCAAATAGATGGCCCACCACCATCTTCTCAAGGGCAACTAGGGATGGGCAATAAATGCTGGTCTTGCCAGCGACATCCACATCCCGAGAATGAATATTAAACAAAAATCACGCACATCCCATCTCTGTTGTGGCACCTTCGTGAGAGGTAATTGCACTAAGACAGGAAGTTCCTGGTGCAAGCAGTTTATGTTCTGGCAATTACCGGTGCAAGCTGCATTATTATTTGTCCCTTTGAATAAAAGTTGTTATGGAAATTATTTTGTGTCCACAATGGTGTATTTGCAGCAGAAACTTCAGATGCATCATCACCTCAAAAGGTATGAAGTCTACCTTTTGAGAATCAGGATGGGCAGCATAGCGTCTCCAGCACCTACAGGATTGAGTTTCACTTTTTATGAATTAAAAATCACAATTGAAATTTCCGTAATTTGTTATGAGAATGTTGCATAGGTTTACTGCTAGGATTCAGAAATAGTTCATTAAAAAAATATAAATTAACATTTGTGTGATTTGTTTCATTTTTGCTTTCATTAGTCTCTGAACTTCTGAAATATTGAAAACAACTGGGAAATACGGGACTGGTAAGTAAGTTGAATAAGTCATTATTTAAAATGAGCTATTACTGTTGCTAATTGTTACTGTTTATTATATGAGGATAATTTTGAATTGGAATGTGAAATAAGGGAGAATATTGGCAATTAGCAGTTCTGAAAACACCATGGATCTTCTCAGACCTGAAATACTTAAAATTAGAACATAAATGTAAATTATAGTTAATAACAGATCTAGGGGGTAGAGTTTCCGCTTTGGGCGCACTCGGGAACTTGCACCCAAAATGCACTCGAAATTGCACTGGTTAGGTTCCAGTTCAAGTTTCCAATAAAATTTATTTCCATAATCACAAACGTAAAATCTTCCATGTACCAGCTCAATCGAGCAGCATTCATATTTCCTTTAAAAAGTATTCCTTGATGTATGTAAGAGTGATAAACTGGTGCAGTTTTATTAATTCAGCTGAAGATGGGTTTATCATCAAAAGTAAGCAATTTTAATAAGTGCCCAGTCCGCCACCTGTGAGTAGCCTGTTTTAAAAATCACTGAAAATGACTTTTAAAAACTGTACTGAACCATTCAGTAGTTTCATTTTTGTACACTAGTCAGTTTCTCAGCACATTAAACATTTTTTGATATGAAAAACTTTTAGAAGGTGCCAACTGGTGCCTGTGCGCCGAAGAAAATGAGCGCAATTTGAAGAGCCTTCCCGAACCAGCGCAATTATTGGAATCTCACAATTTCGATCTGGGGGCATGGCCAGTTTTGTGGGCGGAGCCAGATCAGAGTGAATTGAATCTAAACCAGCGTAAAAGATCGCGGAAAACTCAAACGTAAGTAGTTTTGGGCGTAACTCACTTACGTTTAAAATTTCCTGATATTTTGCGCTGGTTTGCTGATTTCACAAGGATTGCGCTGATATTACGAGTGGAAACTCTACCCCTTGTTTATCCTCTCGGATGTGTCTATTAATATATTGCATTGAATCATCTCTACCATGGCCTGAAACTATCTAATTAATGTTAAGGTTTTTTTTGTCCAGCACATGTCAAATTTCAGGTAGCACATTTTGTCACACATGCTTACTTCTGTCACTCTTGCACCTGATTGGGCTAAATTTCATATTCCTAAGTCAGCACGAAATCACAGCGGAACAGGTAGGCAACATAGCAATTGCTGAGCAGGACTGAAAGCTACTAGTCAAGTACCAAGGAGCTATGGAAACTACTAATAAGCAATTAGAAGTGAGTAGACAGCTATTAATAAAACATCTAGCAAGGCGCAGAAGAGGAATCAATGAAGTCAGTCAAAATATTTTTGAAAATTCCGTCAAATGTAAGTAACCTGAGAACATACCATTAAAAATAAGGTTTGTAACATAATAAACACATTAAATAGTTCATAACTAAATCAGTAAACTTGTTATCTTTATTATATTTGAAATGCTTGAATAAATGTTTCCATTCAGTATTCCCCAAGTCTTTGAGTAAAGAGGCTCAATCAAATAGCAGACTCTCAGAAGGCATCAGTGTCACTCTGTGCCTATCATTGGGGACTGCAATGCCCAAAATATATCCGTGTCGATGTGCATGTCACCTTGATTATTGGCTCCACGCTCAGGTATCGTTTTTTTCAACTCACATGTTTGTGGCGGTCTGCAGCGGCCCCTTTAAGAATCGCTGTTAGAGGGATAGAGTTAACCAGAACTTCAGGCGTAACAGAGAGTTTAAAAGAGGAAGGAAACGGTCAGCCGTGGTTGAACCAAATTGAAATCTCAAATTTGTCATGGGGACACAACATGAAGTCTGAAGCTTTCTGCACCATTTAGAATAGAATATACGTCCCTGGCGTAGATATGAATGAACAGTCTCAGATAAGTAGTAATGCACAACAGAAAGAGAAGAGAGTCGAAACACAGATTGAGGAAAACTGGGTTAAATTTAAATGCTGGCGGACATATTATTTCATCACATAGTGTAATTCACCGGAAGTGCATGGGCTTCTGTCAAATCCACCTGCTCCTTTTTGTTGGAGCCGTAGAGGTAGATTTTATTTCACTGTGTATGGGGGGCTAATACCAGAGCCCGTGCAGAGCAGAATTCATGTAGGAGTATTTTCCTCTTGGTCCCGATTAAACATTTCAAGCTTGGTGCTGACAAGGATTGGGAAATTTTTAAAAACCAGCAAAGGATGACGAAAAAAATAATAGAGGGAGACAATATGAATTATGAGAGTAAGCTGGCAAGAAACATTAAAACAGATAGTAAGAGCTTCTACGGCTATATAAAAAGGAAGAGGGTGCTAAAGTCCCTTAGAGGATGAGACTGGGGAATTAATAATGGGGAACGGGCAAATGGCAGAGACTCTGAACAAATATTGCGCATCTGTCTTCACTGTAGAAGACACTAACAACATCCAAATAATGGATAATCAAGGGGCCAAAGGGTATGGGGAACTAAAGACAATCACTATCACTAAGGAAATAGTACACGGTAAAATAATGCGACTAAAAGAAGACAAGTCCCCTGTACCTGATGGCCTGCATACCAGGGTCTTAAAAGAAGTGGCTGCAGAGATACTGGATGCATTGGTTGCAATATACCAACATTCCCTGTACTCTGGAGATTAGTAAACCGTTAATGTAACACCCTTATTAAAGAAAGGAGGGAGACAAAAAGCAGGACACTATAGACCAGTTAGCCTAGCATCTGTCGTTGGGAAAATGCTGGAGTCACAGAATCCCCACAATGCAGATAGAGTCCATTTCGGCCCATCGAGCATGCACCGACACATATCCCACCCTATCCCCGTAACCCCACGTATTTAATCCCCCCTATGCATTGGTGAGACCGCACCTGGAGTACTGCATACAGTTTTGGTGTCCATACTTAAGAAAATACATACTTGCTCTCGAGGCAGTACAAAGAAGGTTCACTCGGTTAATTCCGGGGATGAGGGGGTGGACATACGAGGAGAGGTTGAGTAGATTGGGACTCTACTCATTGGAGTTCAGAAGAATAAGAGGCGATCTTATTGAAACGTATAAGATTGTGAAGGGGCTTGATCGGGTGGACGCGGTGAGGATGTTCCCAATGATGGGTGAAACTAGAACTAGGGGACATAATCTTAGAATAAGGGGCTGCTCTTTCAAAACTGAGATGAGGAGAAACTTTTTCACTCAGAGGGTAGTGGGTCTGTGGAATTTGCTACCCAAGGAAGCTGTGGAAGCTACTTCATTAAATAAATTTAAAACAGAAATAGACCGTTTCCTAGAAGTAAAGGGAATCAGGAGTTACGGGGAGCGGGCTGGAAATTGGACATGAGTTTGAGTTCGGATCGGTCAAGGCCCTGTGGGTGGCGGAGCGGGCCCAGGGGCTGAGTGGCCGGGTCCTGCTCCTGCTTCTTGTGTTCTTTAGATTTGAGGTTGGATCAGATCAGCCATGATCTCATTGAATGGCGGAGCAGGCTCGAGGGGCCGATTGGCCTACTCCTGCTCCTATTTCTTATGTTCTTATAATACCCAGAATGCAATTAAGGCTGCCTCTTTCTCCACAATTTAATACATTATTGGAAAGGTGCATATAAACTAGTGCTGGAAAGGTGCATAAACTAGTGCAGTGTTGAGGGAGTGCTGCACTGTCGGAGGTGGCGCCTTTCAGATGAGACGTTAAACCGAGGCCCCGTCTGCTCTCTCAGGTGGATGTAAAAGATCCCACGGCACTATTTCGAAGTAGAGCAGTTGAGTTATCCCCGGTGTCCTGGCCAATATATATCCCTCAGCCAACATAACAAAAACAGATTATCTAGTCATTATCACATTGCTGTTTGTGGCAGCTTGCTGTGCGCAAATTGGCTGCCACGTTTCCCTACATTACAACAGTGACTACATTTCAAAAGTACTTCATTGGCTGTAAAGTGCTTTGGGCCGTCCTGAGGTTGTGAAAGGTGCTATATAAATGCAAGTCTTAATTTTTTTTTCTGGAAAGGTGCATATAAACTAGTGCTAGAAAGTGTATATAATCTAGTGCTAGAAAGATGCATCTAAACTAATGCTGAAAAGGTGCATATAAACTAGTGCTGGAAAGGTTCATATAAGCATATAAAGGGAATTAGATAAGTAACTGAAGGAAATAAATTTGCAGGGCTACGGAGAAAAGGTGGGGGATTGGGACTCGCTGAAGTGCTTTTGCAGAGAGCTTCCACAGCCTCGATGGGCCGAATGGCCTCCTACTGCGTGTGCTGTGATGATTCTATGAAACTATTGCTAGAAAGGTGGATATAAACTAGTGCTAGAAAGGTGCTTACAAACTAGTGCTGGAAAGGTGATTATAAACTAGTACTAGAAGGGTGATTATAAACCAGTACTAGAAGGGTGATTATAAACTAGTGTTGGAAAGGAGATTATAAACTAGTGCAAGAAAGGTGATTACAAACTAGTGCAAGAAATGTGGATATAAACTAGTGCTAGAAAGGTGATTATAAACTAGTGCTGTAAAGGTGATTATAAACTAGTGCTGGAAAGGTGCATATAAACTAGTGCTTGAAAGGTGCATATAAACTAGTGCTAGAAAGGTGATTATAAGCTAGTGCTGGAAAGGTGATTATAAACTAGTGCTGGAAAGGTGATTATAAACTAGTGCTAGAAAGGTGCTTATAAACTAGTGAAGAAAGGTGGATATAAACTAGTGCTAGAAATGTGATTATAAACTTCTGCTAGAAAGGTGGATATAAACTAGTGCTGAACAGGCACTTATAAACTAATGCTAGAAAGTGGCTATAAACTAGTGCTGGAAAGGTGGATATAAACTAGTGCTGGAAAGGTGGATGTAAACTAGTGCTGGAAAGGTGATTATAAACTAGTGCTAGAAAGATGATTATAAACTAATGCTAGAAAGGTTGATATAAACTAATACTAGAAAGTTGATTGCCTGTCGAGCACTCATTTACAATCAACTTTCTAGTATTAGTTTATATCCACCTTTCTAGCACTAGTTTATATCCACCTTTCTAGCACTAGTTTATAATCGCCTTATAACACTAGTTTATAATCACCTTTCCAGCACTCGTTTATATCCACCTTTCTAGAACTGGTTTAAAATCACATTTCTAGCACTAGTTTATAATCACCTTTCTAGCACTAGTTTATATCCACCTTTCAAGCACTAGTTTATAAACCGCTTTCTAGCACTAGTTTATAAGCACCTTTCAAGCACTAGTTTATATCCACCTTTCTAGCACTAGTTTATAATCACCTTTCTAGCACTAGATTATATCCACCTATCTAGCACGAGACTATAATCACCATTCTGGCACTAGTTTATAATCACATTTCCCGCACTAGTTTATATCCACTTTCTAGCACTAGTTTATAAACCCCTTTCCCGCACTAGTTTAAAATAACATTTCGAGCACTAGTTTATAATCACCTTTCTAACACTAGTTTATAGCCATTTTCTCGTACTAGTTTATTGCCACTTTCTAGCACAGGTTTATGAACACCTTTCCAGCACTAGTTTATAATCACCTTTCTGGCACTAGTTTATAATCACCTTTCTGGCACTAGTTTATAAGTGCCTGTCAAGCACTCATTTACACTTATAAACTAGTGCCAGAAAGGTGATTATAAACTAGTGCTCGAAAGGTGTTCATAAACTAGTGCTAGAAAGTGGCAATAAACTAGTACTAGAAAATGGCTATAAACTAGTGTTAGAAAGGTGATTATAAACTAGTGCTCGAAATGTTAGTTTAAACTAGTACGGGAAATGTGATTATAAACTAGTGCCAGAATGGTGTTTATAGTCTCGTGCTAGATAGGTGGATATAATCTAGTGCTAGATAGGTGGATATAAACTAGTGCTAGAAAGGTGATTATAAACTAGTGCTAGAAAGGTGATTATAAACTAGTGCTAGAAAGGTGGATATAAACTAGTGCTAGAAAGGTGATTATAAACTAGTGCTAGAAAGGTGGATATAAACTAGTGCTGGAAAGGTGATTATAAACTAGTGCTGGAAAGGTGGATATAAACTAGTGCTAGAAAGGTGGATATAAACGAGTGCTGGAAAGATGATTATAAACTAGTGCTATAAAGGTGGATATATACTAGTGTTAGAAAGGTGATTGTAAACTAGTGCTAGAAAGGTGTTCATAAACTAATACTAGAAAGGTGGATATAAACTCGTGCTGGAAAAGTGATTATAAACTAGTGCTGGAAAGGTGGATCTAAACTAGTTCTAGAAAGGCGATTATAAACTAGTGCTGGAAAGGTGATTATAAACTAGTGCTATAAAGCTGCATATTAACTAGTGCTAGAAAGGCGATTATATATTCGTGCGAGAAAGGTGATTATAAACTGGTGCTAGAAAGGTGGATATAAACTAGTGCTAGAAAGGTGGCTATAAACTAGTGCTAGAAAGGTGATTATAAACTAGTGCTGGAAAGGTGATTATAAACTAGTGCTGGAAAGGTGATTATAAACTAGTGGTAGAAATGTGATTATAAACTAGTGCTGGAAAGGTGGATATAAACTAGTGCTGGAAAGGTGGATATAAACTAGTGCTATAAAGGTGTGTATAAACTAGTGTTGGAAAGGTGATTATAAACTAGTGATGGAAAGGTGGATATAAACTAGTGCTATAAAGCTGGATATAAACTAGTGCTAGAAAGGTGGATATAAACTAGTGCTGGAAAGGTGATTATAAACTAGTGCTGGAAAGGTGGATATAAACTAGTGCGAGAAAGCTGGATATAAGCTAGTGCTGAAAGGTTATTATAAACTAGTGCTAGAAAGGTGGATATAAACTAGTGCTAGAAAGGTGGATATAAACTAGTGCTGGAAAGGTGATTATAAACTAGTGCTGGAAAGGTGATTATAAACTAGTGCTGGAAAGGTGATTATAAACTAGTGCTAGAAAGGTGATTATAAACTAGTGCTAGAAAGGTGATTATAAACTAATGCTAGAAAGGTGGATATAAATTAGTGCTTGAAAGGTGATTATAAACTAGTGCTAGAAAGGTGGATATAAACTAGTGCTAGAAAGGTGGCTATAAACTCGTGCTAGAAAGGTGGATATATACTAGTGCTGGAAAGGTGATTATAAGCTAGTGCTAGAAAGGTGATTATAGACTAGTGCTAGAAAGGTGAATATAAACTAGTGCTAGAAAGGTGGATATAAACTTGTGCTAGAAAGGTGGATATAAACTAGTGCGAGAAAGGTGGATATAAACTAGTGCTGGAAAGGTGATTATAAACTAGTACTAGAAAGTGGCTATAAACTAGTGTTAGAAAGGTGATAATAAACTAGTGATCGAAAGGTTATTTTAAACTAGTGCTGGAAAGGTGGATATAAACTAGTGCTAGAAAGCTGGATATAAGCTAGTGCTGAAAGGTTATTATAAACTAGTGCTAGAAAGGTGGATATAAACTAGTGCTAGAAAGGTGGATATAAACTAGTGCTGGAAAGGTGATTATAAACTAGTGCTGGAAAGGTGATTATAAACTAGTGCTGGAAAGGTGATTATATACTCGTGCTGGAAAGTTGATTATAAACTAGTGCTAGAAAGGTGATTATAAACTAGTGCTAGAAAGGTGATTATAAACTAGTGCTAGAAAGGTGGATATAAATTAGTGCTTGAAAGGTGATTATAAACTAGTGCTAGAAAGGTGGATATAAACTAGTGCTAGAAAGGTGGCTATAAACTCGTGCTAGAAAGGTGGATATATACTAGTGCTGGAAAGGTGATTATAAGCTAGTGCTAGAAAGGTGAATATAAACTAGTGCTAGAAAGGTGGATATAAACTTGTGCTAGAAAGGTGGATATAAACTAGTGCGAGAAAGGTGGATATAAACTAGTGTTGGAAAGGTGATTATAAACTAGTACTAGAAAGTGGCTATAAACTAGTGTTAGAAAGGTGATAATAAACTAGTGATCGAAAGGTTATTTTAAACTAGTGCTGGAAAGGTGGATATAAACTCGTGCTAGAAAGGTGGATATATACTAGTGCTGGAAAGGTGATTATAAGCTAGTGCTAGAAAGGTGATTATAGACTAGTGCTAGAAAGGTGAATATAAACTAGTGCTAGAAAGGTGGATATAAACTTGTGCTAGAAAGGTGGATATAAACTAGTGCGAGAAAGGTGGATATAAACTAGTGCTGGAAAGGTGATTATAAACTAGTACTAGAAAGTGGCTATAAACTAGTGTTAGAAAGGTGATAATAAACTAGTGATCGAAAGGTTATTTTAAACTAGTGCTGGAAAGGTGGATATAAACTAGTGCTAGAAAGCTGGATATAAGCTAGTGCTGAAAGGTTATTATAAACTAGTGCTAGAAAGGTGGATATAAACTAGTGCTAGAAAGGTGGATATAAACTAGTGCTGGAAAGGTGATTATAAACTAGTGCTGGAAAGGTGATTATAAACTAGTGCTGGAAAGGTGATTATATACTCGTGCTGGAAAGTTGATTATAAACTAGTGCTAGAAAGGTGATTATAAACTAGTGCTAG
Source organism: Squalus acanthias (assembly GCA_030390025.1). NCBI lineage: Eukaryota > Metazoa > Chordata > Chondrichthyes > Squaliformes > Squalidae > Squalus > Squalus acanthias. The sequence goes on along the minus strand of CM059434.1, from coordinate 10,364,699 downwards.
AAAGGTGATTATAAACTAGTGCTAGAAAGGTGGATATAAATTAGTGCTTGAAAGGTGATTATAAACTAGTGCTAGAAAGGTGGATATAAACTAGTGCTAGAAAGGTGGCTATAAACTCGTGCTAGAAAGGTGGATATATACTAGTGCTGGAAAGGTGATTATAAGCTAGTGCTAGAAAGGTGAATATAAACTAGTGCTAGAAAGGTGGATATAAACTTGTGCTAGAAAGGTGGATATAAACTAGTGCGAGAAAGGTGGATATAAACTAGTGTTGGAAAGGTGATTATAAACTAGTACTAGAAAGTGGCTATAAACTAGTGTTAGAAAGGTGATAATAAACTAGTGATCGAAAGGTTATTTTAAACTAGTGCTGGAAAGGTGGATATAAACTAGTGCTCGAAAGGTGTTTAAAAACTAGTGCGAGAAAGCTGATTATAAACTAGTGCTGGAAATGTGGTTATAAACTAGTGCTAGAAATGTGATTATAAACTAGTGCTGGAAAGGTTGATATAAACTAATGCGAGAAAGCTAATTATAAACTAGTGCTTGACAGGCACTTATAAACTAGGGCTTGAATGCTGATTATAAACAAGTGCGGGAAATGTGATTATAAACGAGTACAAGAATGGTGATTATAAACTAGTACTAGAATGGTGATTATAATCTAGTGCTAGAATGGTGATTATAATCTAGTGCTAGAAAGGTGCATATAACCTCGTGCTAGAAAGGTAATTATAAACTAGTGCTACAAAGGTGGATATAAACTAGTGCTAGAAAGGTGGATATAACCTGGTGCTAGAAAGGTGAATATAACCTGGTGCTAGAAAGGTGAATATAACCTGGTGCTAGAAAGGTGGATATAACCTACTGCTGGAAAGGTGGTTATAAACTAGTGCTGGAAAGGTGGATATAAACTACTGCTGGAAAGGTAATTATCAACTAGTGCTAGAAAGGTGGATATAACCTACTGCTGGAAAGGTGATTATAAACTAGTGCTGGAAAGGTGGATATAAACTAGTGCGAGAAAGCTGGATATAAGCTAGTGCTGAAAGGTTATTATAAACTAGTGCTAGAAAGGTGGATATAAACTAGTGCTAGAAAGGTGGATATAAACTAGTGCTGGAAAGGTGATTATAAACTAGTGCTGGAAAGGTGATTATAAACTAGTGCTGGAAAGGTGATTATAAACTAGTGCTAGAAAGGTGATTATAAACTAGTGCTAGAAAGGTGATTATAAACTAATGCTAGAAAGGTGGATATAAATTAGTGCTTGAAAGGTGATTATAAACTAGTGCTAGAAAGGTGGATATAAACTAGTGCTAGAAAGGTGGCTATAAACTCGTGCTAGAAAGGTGGATATATACTAGTGCTGGAAAGGTGATTATAAGCTAGTGCTAGAAAGGTGATTATAGACTAGTGCTAGAAAGGTGAATATAAACTAGTGCTAGAAAGGTGGATATAAACTTGTGCTAGAAAGGTGGATATAAACTAGTGCGAGAAAGGTGGATATAAACTAGTGCTGGAAAGGTGATTATAAACTAGTACTAGAAAGTGGCTATAAACTAGTGTTAGAAAGGTGATAATAAACTAGTGATCGAAAGGTTATTTTAAACTAGTGCTGGAAAGGTGGATATAAACTAGTGCTAGAAAGCTGGATATAAGCTAGTGCTGAAAGGTTATTATAAACTAGTGCTAGAAAGGTGGATATAAACTAGTGCTAGAAAGGTGGATATAAACTAGTGCTGGAAAGGTGATTATAAACTAGTGCTGGAAAGGTGATTATAAACTAGTGCTGGAAAGGTGATTATATACTCGTGCTGGAAAGTTGATTATAAACTAGTGCTAGAAAGGTGATTATAAACTAGTGCTAGAAAGGTGATTATAAACTAGTGCTAGAAAGGTGGATATAAATTAGTGCTTGAAAGGTGATTATAAACTAGTGCTAGAAAGGTGGATATAAACTAGTGCTAGAAAGGTGGCTATAAACTCGTGCTAGAAAGGTGGATATATACTAGTGCTGGAAAGGTGATTATAAGCTAGTGCTAGAAAGGTGAATATAAACTAGTGCTAGAAAGGTGGATATAAACTTGTGCTAGAAAGGTGGATATAAACTAGTGCGAGAAAGGTGGATATAAACTAGTGCTGGAAAGGTGATTATAAACTAGTACTAGAAAGTGGCTATAAACTAGTGTTAGAAAGGTGATTATAAACTAGTGATCGAAAGGTTATTTTAAACTAGTGCTGGAAAGGTGGATATAAACTAGTGCTCGAAAGGTGTTTAAAAACTAGTGCGAGAAAGCTGATTATAAACTAGTGCTGGAAATGTGGTTATAAACTAGTGCTAGAAATGTGATTATAAACTAGTGCTGGAAAGGTTGATATAAACTAATGCGAGAAAGCTAATTATAAACTAGTGCTTGACAGGCACTTATAAACTAGGGCTTGAATGCTGATTATAAACAAGTGCGGGAAATGTGATTATAAACTAGTACAAGAATGGTGATTATAAACTAGTACTAGAATGGTGATTATAATCTAGTGCTAGAATGGTGATTATAATCTAGTGCTAGAAAGGTGCATATAACCTCGTGCTAGAAAGGTAATTATAAACTAGTGCTACAAAGGTGGATATAAACTAGTGCTAGAAAGGTGGATATAACCTGGTGCTAGAAAGGTGAATATAACCTGGTGCTAGAAAGGTGAATATAACCTGGTGCTAGAAAGGTGGATATAACCTACTGCTGGAAAGGTGGTTATAAACTAGTGCTGGAAAGGTGGATATAAACTACTGCTGGAAAGGTAATTATCAACTAGTGCTAGAAAGGTGGATATAACCTGGTGCTAGAAAGGTGAATATAACCTGGTGCTAGAAAGGTGGATATAAACTAGTGCTAGAAAGGTGAATATAACCTAGTGCTAGAAAGGTGGATATAACCTACTGCTGGAAAGGTGGTTATAAACTAGTGCTGGAAAGGTGGATATAAACTAGTGCTGGAAAGGTAATTATCAACTAGTGCTGGAAAGGTGCATATAAACTAGTGCTGGAAAGGTGCATATAAACTAGTGCTTGAAAGGTGATTATAAACTAGTGCTGGAAAGGTGTTTATAAACTAGTGCTAGAACGGTGATTATAAACTAGTGCTAGAAAGGTGCATATAAACTAGTGCCACAAAGGTGATTACAAACTAGTGCTAGAGAGGTGCAAATAAACTAGTGCTAGAAACATAGAAACACAGAAGATAGGAGCAGGAGTAGGCCATTCGGCCCCTCGAGCCTGCTCCGCCATTCGATGCGATCATGGTTGATCATCCAAACTCAGTACCCTGTCCCTGCCTTCTCCCCATATCCCTTGATACCTTTAGCATTAAGAAATATATCTAACTCCTTCTTGAATATATTTACTGACTTGACCTCAACTGCCTTCTGTGGTAGAGAATTCCACAGGTTCACCACTCTGGGTGAAGAAATTCCTCCTCATCTCTGTCCTAAATGGCTTACCCCTTAAGAAAGGTGGATATAAGCTAGTGCTGGAAAGGTGCTTATAAACGAGTTCTTGAAAGGTGAGTATAAACTAGTGCGAGAAAGGTGATTATAAACGAGTGCTGCAAAGGTGATGAAAAACTAGTGCTGGAAAGGTGATTATAAACTAGTGCTAGAAAGGTGATTATAAACTAGTGCTGGAAAGGTGATTATAAGCTAGTGCAAGAACGGTGATTATAAACTAGTGCTAGTAAGGTGATTATAAACTAGTGCTAGAAAGGTGATTATAAACTAGAGCTAGAAAGATGGATATAAACTAGTGCTAGTAAGGTGATTATAAACTAGTGCTAGAAAGGTGATTATAAACTAGAGCTAGAAAGGTGGATATAAACTAGTGCTGGAAAGGTGGATATAAACTAGTGCTGGAAAGGTGATTAAAAACTAGTGCTGGAAATGTGATTATAAATTAGTGCAAGAAAGGTGATTATAAACGAGTGCTAGAAAGGTGATTATAAACTAGTGCTAGAAAGGTGCTTATAAACTAGTGCTGGAAAGGTGATTATAAACTAGTGTTAGAAAGGTGATTATAAACCAGTGTAGGAAAGGTGGATATAAACTAGTACTAGACAGGTGGATATAAACTAGTGCTAGAAAGGTGCTTATAAACTAGTACTAGAAAGGTGATTATAAACTAGTGCTAGAAAGGTGATTATAAACTAGTGTTGGAGAGGTGGATATAAACTAGTACTAGAAAGGTGGATATAAACTAGTGCTAGAAAGGTGTTTATAAACTAGTACTAGAAAGGTGATTATAAACTAGTGCTAGAAAGGTGATTATAAACCAGTGTTGGAGAGGTGGATATAAACTAGTACTAGAAAGGTGGATATAAACTAGTGCTAGAAAGGTGTTTATAAACTAGTGCTAGAAAGGTGATTATAAACTAGTGCTAAAAAGGTGATTATAAACTAGTGCTGGAAAGGTGCAGATAAACTAGTGCTAGAAAGGTAGATATAAACTGGTGCTAGAAAGGTGGATATAAACTGGTGCTAGAAAGGTGGATATAAACTAGTGCTACAAAGGTGGATATAAACTAGTGCTAGAAAGGTAATTATGAACTAGTGCTGGAAAGGTGGATATAAACTAGTGCTAGAAAGGTGATTATAAACTAGTGCTGGAAAGGTGATTATAAACTAGTACTGGAAAGGTGATTATAAACTAGTGCTAGAAAGGTGGATATCGATTAGTGCTGGAAAGGTGATTATAAACTAGTGCTATAAAGGCGATTATAAACTAGTGCTGGAAAGGTGATTATAAACTAGTGCCAGAAAGGTGATTATAAACTAGTGCTGGAAAGGTGATTATAAACTATTGCCAGAAAGGTGATTATAAACTAGTGTTGGAAAGGTGATTATAAACTGGTGCTAGAAAGGTGATTATAAACTAGTGCTAGAAAGTTGATTATAAAGTAGTGCTGGAAAGGTGATTACAAACTAGTGCTAGAGAGGTGCAAATAAACTAGTGCTAGAAACATAGAAGATAGCAGCAGGAGTAGGCCATTCGGCCCCTCGAGCCTGCTCCGCCATTCGATGAGATCATGGCTGATCATCCAAACTCAGTACCCTGTCCCTGCCTTCTCCCCATATCCCTTGATACCTTTAGCATTAAGAAATATATCTAACTCCTTCTTGAATATATTTACTGACTTGACCTCAACTGCCTTCTGTGGATGAGAATTCCACAGGTTCACCACTCTGGGTGAAGAAATTCCTCCTCATCTCTGTCCTAAATGGCTTACCCCTTAAGAAAGGTGGATATAAACTAGTGCTGGAAAGGTGCTTATAAACGAGTGCTAGAAAGGTGAGTATAAACTAGTGCGAGAAAGGTGATGAAAAACTAGTGCTGGAAAGGTGATTATAAACTAGTGCTGGAAAGGTGATTGTAAACTGTGATAGAAAGGTGCTTATAAACTAGTGCTACAAAGGTGCATTAAACTAGTGCTAGAAAGGTGGATATAAACTTGTGCTAGAAAGGTGGATATAATCGAGTGCTAGAAAGGCGATTAAAAACTAGTGCTGGAAAGGTGGATATAAACTTGTGCTAGAAAGTGGCTATAAACTAGTGCTTGACATTCACTTATAAACTAGTGTCAGAAAGGTGATTATAAACGGGTGTTAGAAAGGGGATTATAAACTAGTGCTAGAAAGGTCGATGTAAACTAGTGCTCGAAATGTGATTATAAACTCGTGCTAGAAAGGAGTTTATAAACTAGTGCTAGAAAGGTGATTATAAACTAGTGCTACAAAGGTGCATTAAACTATTGCTAGAAAGGTGCATATAAACTAGAGCTAGAAATGTGATTATAAACTAGTGCTAGAAAGGTGATTATAATCTAGTGCTAGAAAGGTGCATATAAACTAGAGCTAGAAATGTGATTATAAACTAGTGCTAGAAAGGTGCATTAAAATAGTGCTAGAAATGTGATTATAAACTAGTGCTAGAAAGGTGCATTAAAATAGTGCTAGAAATGTGATTATAAACAAGTGCTAGAAAGGTGATTATAAATGAGTGCTGGAAAGGTAGGATACAAACTAGTGCTGGAAAGGTGGATACAAACTAGTGCTAGAAAGGTGATTATAAACTAGTGCTAGAAAGGTGATTATAATCTAGTGCTAGAAAGGTGCATATAAACTAGAGCTAGAAATGTGATTATAAACTAGTGCTAGAAAGGTGATTATAAACTAGTGCTGGAAATGTGATTATAAACTAATGCTAGAAAGCTGATTATAAACTAGTGCTAGCAAGGTTATTATAAATTAGTGCGGGAAAGGTGATTATAAACTAGTGCTGGAAAGGTGATTATAAACTAGTGCTGGAAAGGTGATTATAAACTAGTGCTAGAAAGGTGGATGTAAACTAGTGCTTGAAAGGTGGATATAAATTAGTGCTAAAAAGGTGGATATAAACTAGAGCTAGAATAGTCATTATAAACTAGTGCTGGAAGGGTGATTATAAACTAGTGCTGGAAAGGTGATTATAAACTAGTGCTAGAAAGGCAATTATAAACTAGTGCTAGAAACATGCATAGAAACTAGTGCTAGAAAGGTGTTTATAAACTAGTGCTAGTAAGGTGATTATAAACTAGTGCTGGAAAGGTGCAGATACACAAATGCTAGAAAGGTAGATATTAACTACTGCTGGAAAAGTGGATATAAACTAGTGCTAGAAGGGTGGATATAAACTAGTGCTGGAAAGGTGGATATAAATTAGTGCTAGAAATGTGGATATAAACTCGTGCTAGAAAGGTAATTATTAACTAGTGCTGGAAAGGTGATTATAAACTAGTGCTGGAAATGTGATTATAAACTAGTGCGAGAAAGGTGATTATAAACTAATGCTGGAAAGGTGGATATAAACTAGTGCTGGAAAGGTGATTATAAACTAGTGCTAGAAAGGTGATTATAAACTAGTGTTAGAAAGGTGGATATAAACTAGTGCTGGAAATGTGATTATAAACTAGTGCTGGAAAGGTGCTTATAAACTAGTGCTGGAAAGGTGATTTTAAACTAGTGCTAGAAAGGTGATTATAAACTAGTGCTAGAAAGGTGGATATAAATTAGTGCTGGAAAGGTGATTATAAACTAGTGCTAGAAAGGTGGATATAAACTAGTGCTAGAAAGGTTGCTATAAACTCGTGCTAGAAAGGTGGATATAAACTAGTGCTGGAAAGGTGATTATAAGCTAGTGCTAGAAAGGTGATTATAGACTAGTGCTAGAAAGGTGGATATAAACTTGTGCTAGAAAGCTGATTATAAACTAGTGCTGGAAATGTTGTTATAAATTAGTGCTGGAAAGGTTGATATAAACTAATGCGAGAAAGCTGATTATAAACTAGTGCTTGACAGGCACTTATAAACTAGGGCGAGAATGCTGATTATAAACTAGTGCTGGAAAGGTGATTTTAAACTAGTGCTGGAAAGGTGGATATAAACTAGTGCTCAAAACGTGATTATAAACTAATGCTCGAAGTGATTATAAAATAGTGCTGGAAAGGTGATTATAAACTCGTGAAGAAAGGTGGATATAAACTAGTGCTAGAAATGTGATTATAAACTTCTGCTAGAAAGGTGGATATAAACTAGTGCTGGACAGGCACTTATAAACTAATGCTAGAAAGTGGCTATAAACTAGTGCTGGAAAGGTGGATATAAACTAGTGCTGGAAAGGTGGATGTAAACTAGTGCTGGAAAGGTGATTATAAACTAGTGCTAGAAAGATGATTATAAACTAATGCTAGAAAGGTTGATATAAACTAATACTAGAAAGTTGATTGCCTGTCAAGCACTCATTTACAATCAACTTTCTAGTATTAGTTTATATCCACCTTTCTAGCACTAGTTTATATCCACCTTTCTAGCACTAGTTTATAATCGCCTTTCTAACACTAGTTTATAATCACCTTTCCAGCACTCGTTTATATCCACCTTTCTAGAACTGGTTTATAATCACATTTCTAGCACTAGTTTATAATCACCTTTCTAGCACTAGTTTATATCCACCTTTCAAGCACTAGTTTATAAACCTTTCAAGCACTAGTTTATAAACAGCTTTCTAGCACTAGTTTATAAGCACCTTTCAAGCACTAGTTTATATCCACCTTTCTAGCAGTAGTTTATAATCACCTTTCTAGCACTAGATTATATCCACCTATCTAGCACGAGACTATAATCACCATTCTGGCACTAGTTTATAATCACATTTCCCGCACTAGTTTATATCCACTTTCTAGCACTAGTTTATAAACCCCTTTCCCGCACTAGTTTAAAATAACATTTCGAGCACTAGTTTATAATCACCTTTCTAACACTAGTTTATAGCCATTTTCTCGTACTAGTTTATTGCCACTTTCTAGCACAGGTTTATGAACACCTTTCCAGCACTAGTTTATAATCACCTTTCTGGCACTAGTTTATAATCACCTTTCTGGCACTAGTTTATAAGTGCCTGTCAAGCACTCATTTACACTTATAAACTAGTGCCAGAAAGGTGATTATAAACTAGTGCTCGAAAGGTGTTCATAAACTAGTGCTAGAAAGTGGCAATAAACTAGTACTAGAAAATGGCTATAAACTAGTGTTAGAAAGGTGATTATAAACTAGTGCTCGAAATGTTAGTTTAAACTAGTACGGGAAATGTGATTATAAACTAGTGCCAGAATGGTGTTTATAGTCTCGTGCTAGATAGGTGGATATAATCTAGTGCGAGATAGGTGGATATAAACTAGTGCTAGAAAGGTGGATATAAACTAGTGCTAGAAAGGTGGATATAAACTAGTGCTAGAAAGGTGATTATAAACTAGTGCTAGAAAGGTGGATATAAACTAGTGCTGGAAAGGTGTTTATAAACTAGTGCTGGAAAGGTGGATATAAACTAGTGCTAGAAAGGTGGATATAAACGAGTGCTGGAAAGATGATTATAAACTAGTGCTATAAAGGTGGATATATACTAGTGTTAGAAAGGTGATTGTAAACTAGTGCTAGAAAGGTGTTCATAAACTAATACTAGAAAGGTGGATATAAACTCGTGCTGGAAAAGTGATTATAAACTAGTGCTGGAAAGGTGGATCTAAACTAGTGCTAGAAAGGCGATTATATATTCGTGCGAGAAAGGTGATTATAAACTGGTGCTAGAAAGGTGGATATAAACTAGTGCTAGAAAGGTGGCTATAAACTAGTGCTAGAAAGGTGGATATAAACTAGTGCTGGAAAGGTGATTATAAACTAGTGCTGGAAAGGTGATTATAAACTAGTGCTAGAAAGGTGGATATAAACTGGTGCTGGAAAGGTGATTATAAACTAGTGCTAGAAAGGTTATTATAAACTAGTGCTGGAAAGGTGGATATAAACTACTGCTGAAAGGTTATTATAAACTAGTGCTGGAAAGGTGGATATAAACTACTGCTAGAAAGGTGGATATAAACTGGTGCTAGAAAGGTGGATATAAACTAGTGCTGGAAAGGTGATTATAAACTAGTGCTGGAAAGGTGATTATAAACTAGTGCTGGAAAGGTGATTATATACTAGTGCTCGAAAGGTGATTATATACTCGTGCTGGAAAGTTGATTATAAACTAGTGCTAGAAAGGTGATTATAAACTAGTGCTAGAAAGGTGATTATAAACTAGTGCTAGAAAGGTGGATATAAACTAGTGCTCGAAAGGTGTTTAAAAACTAGTGCGAGAAAGCTGATTATAAACTAGTGCTAGAAATGTGATTATAAACTAGTGCTGGAAAGGTTGATATAAACTAATGCGAGAAAGCTAATTATAAACTAGTGCTTGACAGGCACTTATAAACTAGGGCTTGAATGCTGATTATAAACAAGTGCGGGAAATATGATTATAAACTAGTACAAGAATGGTGATTATAAACTAGTACTAGAATGGTGATTATAATCTAGTGCTAGAATGGTGATTATAATCTAGTGCTAGAAAGGTGCATATAACCTCGTGCTAGAAAGGTAATTATAAACTAGTGCTACAAAGGTGGATATAAACTAGTGCTAGAAAGGTGGATATAAACTAGTGCTAGAAAGGTGATTATAAACTAGTACTAGAAAGTGGCGATAAACTAGTTCTAGAAAGGCGATTATAAACTAGTGCTGGAAAGCTGATTATAAACTAGTGCTGGAAATGTGGTTATAAACTAGTGCTAGAAAAGTGATTATAAACTAGTGCTTGACAGGCACTTATAAACTAGTGCTGGAAAGTTTATTATAAACTAGTGCGAGAAAGGTGGATATAACCTAATGCTGGAAAGGTGATTATAAACTACTGCTGGGAAGGTGATTATAAACTAGTGCTAGAAAGGTGGATATAAACTGGTGCTAGAAAGGTGATTATAAACTAGTGCTTGAAAGGTGGATATAAACTAGTGCTAGAAAGGTGATTATAAACTAGTGCTATAAAGGTGGATTTAAACTCGTGCTGGAAAGGTGATTATAAACTAGTGCTGGAAAGGTGATTATAAACTAGTGCTAGACAGGTAGATATAAACTAGTGCTGGAAAGGTGGATATAAATTAGTGCTGGAAAGGTGATTATAAACTAGTGCTAGAAATATGATTATAAACTAGTGCTAGAAAGGTGGATATAAACTAGTGCTGGAAAGGTGATTATAAACTAGTGCTGGAAAGGTGATTATAAACTAGTGCTGGAAAGGTGATTATAAACTAGTGCTAGAAAGGTGGATATAAACTAGTGCTGGAAAGGTGATTATAAACTAGTGCTGGAAAGGTGGATATAAACTAGTGCTAGAAACGTGCTTATAAACTAGTGCTGGAAAGGTGATTATAAACTAGTGCTAGAAAGGTGGATATAAACTAGTGCAGGAAAGGTGATTATAAACTAGTGCTGGAAAGGTGGATATAAACTAGTGCTAGAAAGATGATTATAAACTATTGCTAGAAAGGTGGATATAAATTAGTGCTGGAAAGGTGATTATAAACTAGTGCTAGAAAGGTGGATATAAACTAGTGCTAGAAAGGTTGCTATAAACTCGTGCTAGAAAGGTGGATATAAACTAGTGCTGGAAAGGTGATTATAAGCTAGTGCTAAAAGGTGATTATAGACTAGTGCTAGAAAGGTGGATATAAACTTGTGCTAGAAAGCTGATTATAAACTAGTGCTGGAAATGTTGTTATAAATTAGTGCTGGAAAGGTTGATATAAACTAATGCGAGAAAGCTGATTATAAACTAGTGCTTGACAGGCACTTATAAACTAGGGCGAGAATGCTGATTATAAACTAGTGCGAGAAAGGTGAATATAAACTAGTGCTAGAAAGGTAATTATAAACTAGTGCTGAAAAGGTGGATATAAACTAGTGCTAGAAAGGTGATTATAAACTAGTACTAGAAAGTGGCGATAAACTAGTTCTAGAAAGGCGATTATAAACTAGTGCTGGAAAGCTGATTATAAACTAGTGCTGGAAATGTGGTTATAAACTAGTGCTAGAAATGTGATTATAAATTACTGCTGGAAAGGTGATTCTAAATTAGTGCTAGAAAAGTGATTATAAACTAGTGCTAGAAAAGTGATTATAAACTAGTGCTTGACAGGCACTTATAAACTAGTGCTGGAAAGTTTATTATAAACTAGTGCGAGAAAGGTGAATATAAACTAGTGCTAGAAAGGTAATTATAAACTAGTGCTGAAAAGGTGGATATAAACTAGTGCTAGAAAGGTGATTATAAACTAGTACTAGAAAGTGGCGATAAACTAGTTCTAGAAAGGCGATTATAAACTAGTGCTGGAAAGCTGATTATAAACTAGTGCTGGAAATGTGGTTATAAACTAGTGCTAGAAATGTGATTATAAATTACTGCTGGAAAGGTGATTCTAAATTAGTGCTAGAAAAGTGATTATAAACTAGTGCTAGAAAAGTGATTATAAACTAGTGCTGGAAAGTTTATTATAAACTAGTGCGAGAAAGGTGATTATAAACTAGTGCTAGAAAGGTGGATATAAACTAGTGCTAGAAAGGTGGATATAAACTAGTGCTGGAAAGGTGATTATAAACTAGTGCTAGAAAGGTGCTTATAAACTAGTGCTGGAAAGGTGATTATAAACTAGTGCTAGAAAGGTGGATATAAACTAGTGCTGGAAAGGTGATTATAAACTAGTGCTAGAAAGCTGGATATAAACTAGTGCTGGAAAGGTGATTATAAACTAGTGCTAGAAAGCTGGATATAAATTAGTGCTGGAAAGGTGATTATAAGCTAGTGCAAGAACGGTGATTATAAACTAGTGCTAGTAAGGTGATTATAAACTAGTGCTAGAAAGGTGATTATAAACTAGAGCTAGAAAGATGGATATAAACTAGTGCTAGTAAGGTGATTATAAACTAGTGCTAGAAAGGTGATTATAAACTAGAGCTAGAAAGGTGGATATAAACTAGTGCTGGAAAGGTGGATATAAACTAGTGCTGGAAAGGTGATTAAAAACTAGTGCTGGAAATGTGATTATAAATTAGTGCAAGAAAGGTGATTATAAACGAGTGCTAGAAAGGTGATTATAAACTAGTGCTAGAAAGGTGCTTATAAACTAGTGCTGGAAAGGTGATTATAAACTAGTGTTAGAAAGGTGATTATAAACCAGTGTAGGAAAGGTGGATATAAACTAGTACTAGACAGGTGGATATAAACTAGTGCTAGAAAGGTGCTTATAAACTAGTACTAGAAAGGTGATTATAAACTAGTGCTAGAAAGGTGATTATAAACCAGTGTTGGAGAGGTGGATATAAACTAGTACTAGAAAGGTGGATATAAACTAGTGCTAGAAAGGTGTTTATAAACTAGTACTAGAAAGGTGATTATAAACTAGTGCTAGAAAGGTGATTATAAACCAGTGTTGGAGAGGTGGATATAAACTAGTACTAGAAAGGTGGATATAAACTAGTGCTAGAAAGGTGTTTATAAACTAGTGCTAGAAAGGTGATTATAAACTAGTGCTAAAAAGGTGATTATAAACTAGTGCTGGAAAGGTGCAGATAAACTAGTGCTAGAAAGGTAGATATAAACTGGTGCTAGAAAGGTGGATATAAACTGGTGCTAGAAAGGTGGATATAAACTAGTGCTACAAAGGTGGATATAAACTAGTGCTAGAAAGGTAATTATGAACTAGTGCTGGAAAGGTGGATATAAACTAGTGCTAGAAAGGTGATTATAAACTAGTGCTGGAAAGGTGATTATAAACTAGTACTGGAAAGGTGATTATAAACTAGTGCTAGAAAGGTGGATATCGATTAGTGCTGGAAAGGTGATTATAAACTAGTGCTATAAAGGCGATTATAAACTAGTGCTGGAAAGGTGATTATAAACTAGTGCCAGAAAGGTGATTATAAACTAGTGCTGGAAAGGTGATTATAAACTATTGCCAGAAAGGTGATTATAAACTAGTGTTGGAAAGGTGATTATAAACTGGTGCTAGAAAGGTGATTATAAACTAGTGCTAGAAAGTTGATTATAAAGTAGTGCTGGAAAGGTGATTACAAACTAGTGCTAGAGAGGTGCAAATAAACTAGTGCTAGAAACATAGAAGATAGCAGCAGGAGTAGGCCATTCGGCCCCTCGAGCCTGCTCCGCCATTCGATGAGATCATGGCTGATCATCCAAACTCAGTACCCTGTCCCTGCCTTCTCCCCATATCCCTTGATACCTTTAGCATTAAGAAATATATCTAACTCCTTCTTGAATATATTTACTGACTTGACCTCAACTGCCTTCTGTGGATGAGAATTCCACAGGTTCACCACTCTGGGTGAAGAAATTCCTCCTCATCTCTGTCCTAAATGGCTTACCCCTTAAGAAAGGTGGATATAAACTAGTGCTGGAAAGGTGCTTATAAACGAGTGCTAGAAAGGTGAGTATAAACTAGTGCGAGAAAGGTGATGAAAAACTAGTGCTGGAAAGGTGATTATAAACTAGTGCTGGAAAGGTGATTGTAAACTGTGATAGAAAGGTGCTTATAAACTAGTGCTACAAAGGTGCATTAAACTAGTGCTAGAAAGGTGGATATAAACTTGTGCTAGAAAGGTGGATATAATCGAGTGCTAGAAAGGCGATTAAAAACTAGTGCTGGAAAGGTGGATATAAACTTGTGCTAGAAAGTGGCTATAAACTAGTGCTTGACATTCACTTATAAACTAGTGTCAGAAAGGTGATTATAAACGGGTGTTAGAAAGGGGATTATAAACTAGTGCTAGAAAGGTCGATGTAAACTAGTGCTCGAAATGTGATTATAAACTCGTGCTAGAAAGGAGTTTATAAACTAGTGCTAGAAAGGTGATTATAAACTAGTGCTACAAAGGTGCATTAAACTATTGCTAGAAAGGTGCATATAAACTAGAGCTAGAAATGTGATTATAAACTAGTGCTAGAAAGGTGATTATAATCTAGTGCTAGAAAGGTGCATATAAACTAGAGCTAGAAATGTGATTATAAACTAGTGCTAGAAAGGTGCATTAAAATAGTGCTAGAAATGTGATTATAAACTAGTGCTAGAAAGGTAATTATAAACTAGTGCTGAAAAGGTGGATATAAACTAGTGCTAGAAAGGTGATTATAAACTAGTACTAGAAAGTGGCGATAAACTAGTTCTAGAAAGGCGATTATAAACTAGTGCTGGAAAGCTGATTATAAACTAGTGCTGGAAATGTGGTTATAAACTAGTGCTAGAAATGTGATTATAAATTACTGCTGGAAAGGTGATTCTAAATTAGTGCTAGAAAAGTGATTATAAACTAGTGCTAGAAAAGTGATTATAAACTAGTGCTTGACAGGCACTTATAAACTAGTGCTGGAAAGTTTATTATAAACTAGTGCGAGAAAGGTGAATATAAACTAGTGCTAGAAAGGTAATTATAAACTAGTGCTGAAAAGGTGGATATAAACTAGTGCTAGAAAGGTGATTATAAACTAGTACTAGAAAGTGGCGATAAACTAGTTCTAGAAAGGCGATTATAAACTAGTGCTGGAAAGCTGATTATAAACTAGTGCTGGAAATGTGGTTATAAACTAGTGCTAGAAATGTGATTATAAATTACTGCTGGAAAGGTGATTCTAAATTAGTGCTAGAAAAGTGATTATAAACTAGTGCTAGAAAAGTGATTATAAACTAGTGCTGGAAAGTTTATTATAAACTAGTGCGAGAAAGGTGATTATAAACTAGTGCTAGAAAGGTGGATATAAACTAGTGCTAGAAAGGTGGATATAAACTAGTGCTGGAAAGGTGATTATAAACTAGTGCTAGAAAGGTGCTTATAAACTAGTGCTGGAAAGGTGATTATAAACTAGTGCTAGAAAGGTGGATATAAACTAGTGCTGGAAAGGTGATTATAAACTAGTGCTAGAAAGCTGGATATAAACTAGTGCTGGAAAGGTGATTATAAACTAGTGCTAGAAAGCTGGATATAAATTAGTGCTGGAAAGGTGATTATAAGCTAGTGCAAGAACGGTGATTATAAACTAGTGCTAGTAAGGTGATTATAAACTAGTGCTAGAAAGGTGATTATAAACTAGAGCTAGAAAGATGGATATAAACTAGTGCTAGTAAGGTGATTATAAACTAGTGCTAGAAAGGTGATTATAAACTAGAGCTAGAAAGGTGGATATAAACTAGTGCTGGAAAGGTGGATATAAACTAGTGCTGGAAAGGTGATTAAAAACTAGTGCTGGAAATGTGATTATAAATTAGTGCAAGAAAGGTGATTATAAACGAGTGCTAGAAAGGTGATTATAAACTAGTGCTAGAAAGGTGCTTATAAACTAGTGCTGGAAAGGTGATTATAAACTAGTGTTAGAAAGGTGATTATAAACCAGTGTAGGAAAGGTGGATATAAACTAGTACTAGACAGGTGGATATAAACTAGTGCTAGAAAGGTGCTTATAAACTAGTACTAGAAAGGTGATTATAAACTAGTGCTAGAAAGGTGATTATAAACCAGTGTTGGAGAGGTGGATATAAACTAGTACTAGAAAGGTGGATATAAACTAGTGCTAGAAAGGTGTTTATAAACTAGTACTAGAAAGGTGATTATAAACTAGTGCTAGAAAGGTGATTATAAACCAGTGTTGGAGAGGTGGATATAAACTAGTACTAGAAAGGTGGATATAAACTAGTGCTAGAAAGGTGTTTATAAACTAGTGCTAGAAAGGTGATTATAAACTAGTGCTAAAAAGGTGATTATAAACTAGTGCTGGAAAGGTGCAGATAAACTAGTGCTAGAAAGGTAGATATAAACTGGTGCTAGAAAGGTGGATATAAACTGGTGCTAGAAAGGTGGATATAAACTAGTGCTACAAAGGTGGATATAAACTAGTGCTAGAAAGGTAATTATGAACTAGTGCTGGAAAGGTGGATATAAACTAGTGCTAGAAAGGTGATTATAAACTAGTGCTGGAAAGGTGATTATAAACTAGTACTGGAAAGGTGATTATAAACTAGTGCTAGAAAGGTGGATATAAACTAGTGCTGGAAAGGTGTTTATAAACTAGTGCTGGAAAGGTGGATATAAACTAGTGCTAGAAAGGTGGATATAAACGAGTGCTGGAAAGATGATTATAAACTAGTGCTATAAAGGTGGATATATACTAGTGTTAGAAAGGTGATTGTAAACTAGTGCTAGAAAGGTGTTCATAAACTAATACTAGAAAGGTGGATATAAACTCGTGCTGGAAAAGTGATTATAAACTAGTGCTGGAAAGGTGGATCTAAACTAGTGCTAGAAAGGCGATTATATATTCGTGCGAGAAAGGTGATTATAAACTGGTGCTAGAAAGGTGGATATAAACTAGTGCTAGAAAGGTGGCTATAAACTAGTGCTAGAAAGGTGGATATAAACTAGTGCTGGAAAGGTGATTATAAACTAGTGCTGGAAAGGTGATTATAAACTAGTGCTAGAAAGGTGGATATAAACTGGTGCTGGAAAGGTGATTATAAACTAGTGCTAGAAAGGTTATTATAAACTAGTGCTGGAAAGGTGGATATAAACTACTGCTGAAAGGTTATTATAAACTAGTGCTGGAAAGGTGGATATAAACTACTGCTAGAAAGGTGGATATAAACTGGTGCTAGAAAGGTGGATATAAACTAGTGCTGGAAAGGTGATTATAAACTAGTGCTGGAAAGGTGATTATAAACTAGTGCTGGAAAGGTGATTATATACTAGTGCTCGAAAGGTGATTATATACTCGTGCTGGAAAGTTGATTATAAACTAGTGCTAGAAAGGTGATTATAAACTAGTGCTAGAAAGGTGATTATAAACTAGTGCTAGAAAGGTGGATATAAACTAGTGCTCGAAAGGTGTTTAAAAACTAGTGCGAGAAAGCTGATTATAAACTAGTGCTAGAAATGTGATTATAAACTAGTGCTGGAAAGGTTGATATAAACTAATGCGAGAAAGCTAATTATAAACTAGTGCTTGACAGGCACTTATAAACTAGGGCTTGAATGCTGATTATAAACAAGTGCGGGAAATATGATTATAAACTAGTACAAGAATGGTGATTATAAACTAGTACTAGAATGGTGATTATAATCTAGTGCTAGAATGGTGATTATAATCTAGTGCTAGAAAGGTGCATATAACCTCGTGCTAGAAAGGTAATTATAAACTAGTGCTACAAAGGTGGATATAAACTAGTGCTAGAAAGGTGGATATAAACTAGTGCTAGAAAGGTGATTATAAACTAGTACTAGAAAGTGGCGATAAACTAGTTCTAGAAAGGCGATTATAAACTAGTGCTGGAAAGCTGATTATAAACTAGTGCTGGAAATGTGGTTATAAACTAGTGCTAGAAAAGTGATTATAAACTAGTGCTTGACAGGCACTTATAAACTAGTGCTGGAAAGTTTATTATAAACTAGTGCGAGAAAGGTGGATATAACCTAATGCTGGAAAGGTGATTATAAACTACTGCTGGGAAGGTGATTATAAACTAGTGCTAGAAAGGTGGATATAAACTGGTGCTAGAAAGGTGATTATAAACTAGTGCTTGAAAGGTGGATATAAACTAGTGCTAGAAAGGTGATTATAAACTAGTGCTATAAAGGTGGATTTAAACTCGTGCTGGAAAGGTGATTATAAACTAGTGCTGGAAAGGTGATTATAAACTAGTGCTAGACAGGTAGATATAAACTAGTGCTGGAAAGGTGGATATAAATTAGTGCTGGAAAGGTGATTATAAACTAGTGCTAGAAATATGATTATAAACTAGTGCTAGAAAGGTGGATATAAACTAGTGCTGGAAAGGTGATTATAAACTAGTGCTGGAAAGGTGATTATAAACTAGTGCTGGAAAGGTGATTATAAACTAGTGCTAGAAAGGTGGATATAAACTAGTGCTGGAAAGGTGATTATAAACTAGTGCTGGAAAGGTGGATATAAACTAGTGCTAGAAACGTGCTTATAAACTAGTGCTGGAAAGGTGATTATAAACTAGTGCTAGAAAGGTGGATATAAACTAGTGCAGGAAAGGTGATTATAAACTAGTGCTGGAAAGGTGGATATAAACTAGTGCTAGAAAGATGATTATAAACTATTGCTAGAAAGGTGGATATAAATTAGTGCTGGAAAGGTGATTATAAACTAGTGCTAGAAAGGTGGATATAAACTAGTGCTAGAAAGGTTGCTATAAACTCGTGCTAGAAAGGTGGATATAAACTAGTGCTGGAAAGGTGATTATAAGCTAGTGCTAAAAGGTGATTATAGACTAGTGCTAGAAAGGTGGATATAAACTTGTGCTAGAAAGCTGATTATAAACTAGTGCTGGAAATGTTGTTATAAATTAGTGCTGGAAAGGTTGATATAAACTAATGCGAGAAAGCTGATTATAAACTAGTGCTTGACAGGCACTTATAAACTAGGGCGAGAATGCTGATTATAAACTAGTGCGAGAAAGGTGAATATAAACTAGTGCTAGAAAGGTAATTATAAACTAGTGCTGAAAAGGTGGATATAAACTAGTGCTAGAAAGGTGATTATAAACTAGTACTAGAAAGTGGCGATAAACTAGTTCTAGAAAGGCGATTATAAACTAGTGCTGGAAAGCTGATTATAAACTAGTGCTGGAAATGTGGTTATAAACTAGTGCTAGAAATGTGATTATAAATTACTGCTGGAAAGGTGATTCTAAATTAGTGCTAGAAAAGTGATTATAAACTAGTGCTAGAAAAGTGATTATAAACTAGTGCTTGACAGGCACTTATAAACTAGTGCTGGAAAGTTTATTATAAACTAGTGCGAGAAAGGTGAATATAAACTAGTGCTAGAAAGGTAATTATAAACTAGTGCTGAAAAGGTGGATATAAACTAGTGCTAGAAAGGTGATTATAAACTAGTACTAGAAAGTGGCGATAAACTAGTTCTAGAAAGGCGATTATAAACTAGTGCTGGAAAGCTGATTATAAACTAGTGCTGGAAATGTGGTTATAAACTAGTGCTAGAAATGTGATTATAAATTACTGCTGGAAAGGTGATTCTAAATTAGTGCTAGAAAAGTGATTATAAACTAGTGCTAGAAAAGTGATTATAAACTAGTGCTGGAAAGTTTATTATAAACTAGTGCGAGAAAGGTGATTATAAACTAGTGCTAGAAAGGTGGATATAAACTAGTGCTAGAAAGGTGGATATAAACTAGTGCTGGAAAGGTGATTATAAACTAGTGCTAGAAAGGTGCTTATAAACTAGTGCTGGAAAGGTGATTATAAACTAGTGCTAGAAAGGTGGATATAAACTAGTGCTGGAAAGGTGATTATAAACTAGTGCTAGAAAGCTGGATATAAACTAGTGCTGGAAAGGTGATTATAAACTAGTGCTAGAAAGCTGGATATAAATTAGTGCTGGAAAGGTGATTATAAACTAGTGCTAGCAAGGTGGATATAAACTAGTGCTGGAAAGGTGATTATAAACTAGTGCTGGAAAGGTGATAATAAACTAGTGCCGGAAAGGTGCTTATAAACTAGTGCTGGAAAGGTGATTATAAACTAGTGCTGGAAAGGTGCTTATGAACTAGTGCTGGAAAGGTGATTATAAACTAGTGCTAGAAAGGTGGATATAAACTAGTGCTTGAAAGGTGGATATAAACTAGTGCTAGAAAGGTGGATATAAACTAGTGCTAGAAAGGTGGATATAAACTAGTGCTGGAAAGGTGATTATAAACTAGTGCTAGAAAGGTGGATATAAACTAGTGCTAGAAAGGTGGATATAAACTAGTGCTAGAAAAGTTATTATAAACTAGTGCTGGAAAGGTGGATATAAACTAGTGCTAGAAAGGTTATTATAAACTAGTGCTAGAAAGGTGGATATAAATTAGTGCTGGAAAGGTGGATATAAACTAGTGCTGGAAAGGTGATTATAAACTAGTGCTGGAAAGGTGGATATAAACTAGTGCTAGAAACGTGCTTATAAACTAGTGCTGGAAAGGTGATTATAAACTAGTGCTAGAAAGGTGGATATAAACTAGTGCTGGAAAGGTGATTATAAACTAGTGCTGGAAAGGTGGATATAAACTAGTGCTAGAAAGATGATTATAAACTAGTGCTAGAAAGGTGGATATAAACTAGTGCTGGAAAGGTGATTATAAGCTAGTGCTAGAAAGGTGATTATAGACTAGTGCTAGAAAGGTGGATATAAACATGTGCTAGAAAGCTGATTATAAACTAGTGCTGGAAATGTTGTTATAAATTAGTGCTGGAAAGGTTGATATAAACTAATGCGAGAAAGCTGATTATAAACTAGTGCTTGACAGGCACTTATAAACTAGGGCGAGAATGCTGATTATAAACTAGTGCGAGAAAGGTGAATATAAACTAGTGCTAGAAAGGTCGATATAAATGAGTGCTAGAAATGTGATTATAAACTAGTGCTAGAAAGGTGCATATAACCTCATGCTAGAAAGGTAATTATAAACTAGTGCTAAAAAGGTGGATATAAACTAGTGCTAGAAAGGTGGATATAAACTAGTGCTAGAAAGGTGATTATAAACTAGTACTAGAAAGTGGCGATAAACTAGTTCTAGAAAGGCGATTATAAACTAGTGCTGGAAATGTGGTTATAAACTAGTGCTAGAAATGTGATTATAAATTACTGCTGGAAAGGTGATTCTAAATTAGTGCTAGAAAAGTGATTATAAACTAGTGCTAGAAAAGTGATTATAAACTAGTGCTGGAAAGGTGATTATAAACTAGTGCGAGAAAGGTGGATATAACCTAATGCTGGAAAGGTGATTATAAACTAGTACTAGAAAGGTATTTATGAACTAGTGCTAGAAAGGATGATTACAAACTAGTGCTAGAAAGGTGGATATAAACTAGTGCTGGAAAGGTGATTATAAACTAGTGCTAGAAAGGTGGATATAAACTAGTGCTGGAAAGGTGATTATAAACTAGTGCTAGAAAGCTGGATATAAATTAGTGCTGGAAAGGTGATTATAAACTAGTGCTAGAAAGGTGGATATAAACTAGTGCTGGAAAGGTGATTATAAACTCGTGCTGGAAAGGTGATAAACTAGTGCTAGAAAGGTGCTTATAAACTAGTGCTGGAAAGGTGATTATAAACTAGTGCTGGAAAGGTGATTATAAACTAGTGCTAGAAAGGTGGATATAAACTAGTGCTGGAAAGGTGATTATAAACTCGTGCTGGAAAGGTGGATATAAACTAGTGCTGGAAAGGTGGATATAAACTAGTGCTAGAAAGATGATTATAAACTCGTGCTGGAAAGGTGCTTATAAACTAGTGCTGGAAAGGTGCTTATAAACTAGTGCTGGAAAGGTGTTTATAAACTAGTGCTAGAAAGCTGGATATAAACTAGTGCTGGAAAGGTGGATATAAACTAGTGCTGGAAAGGTGGATATAAACTAGTGCTGGAAAGGTGGATATAAACTAGTGCTAGAAAGGTGGATATAAACTAGTGCTAGAAAGGTTATTATAAACTAGTGCTGGAAAGGTTATTATAAACTAGTGCTAGAAAGGTGGATGTAAACTAGTGCTAGAAAGGTTATTCTAAACTAGTGCTAGAAAGGTGGATATAAACTAGTGCTAGAAAGGTGGATATAAACTAGTGCTGGAAAGGTGGATATAAACTAGTGCTGGAAAGGTTATTATAAACTAGTGCTAGAAAGGTGGATGTAAACTAGTGCTAGAAAGGTGGATGTAAACTAGTGCTAGAAAGGTTATTCTAAACTAGTGCTAGAAAGGTGGATATAAACTAGTGCTAGAAAGGTGGATATAAATTAGTGCTGGAAAATTGATTATAAACTAGTGCTAGAAAGGTGGACATAAGCTAGTGCTGGAAAGGTGATTATAAACTAGTGCTTGAAAGGTGGATATAAACTAGTGCTGGGAAGGTGGATATAAACTAGTGCCAGAAAGGTGCATATAAACTAGTGCTGGAAAGGTGATTATAAACTAGTGGTTGAAAGGTGCTTATTAACTAGTGCTAGAAAGGTGATTATAAACTAGTGCTAGAAAGGTGATTATAAACTAGTGCTAGAAAGGTGATTATAAACTTGTGGTAGAAAGGATGGATATAAACCAGTGCCAGAAAGGTGGATATAAACTATTGCTTGAAAGCTTGATATAAACTAGTGCTAGAAAGGTGATTATAAACTAGTGCTGGAAAGGTGATAATAAACTAGTGCTAGAAAGGTGCTTATAAACTAGTGCTAGAAATGTGATTATACACTTGTGGTAGAAAGAATGGATATAAACTATTGCTTGAAAGCTTGATATAAACTAGTGCTAGGAAAGGTGCTTATAAACTAGTGCTAGAAATGTGATTATAAACTAGTGCTAGAAAGGTGATTATAAACTAGTGCTAGAAAGGTGATTATAAACTAGTGCTGGAAAGGTGCATATCAACTAGAAGTCCATCTGAAAGGCCAGTTTTGTTGTCAAAAATTCTGGTGGTTTCAATACACGTTACAATTTTCCAGATAAACAACAAAAAAAACCTGTTTTGCTTGGAAATCCGGTCGAGGAGAAAAATAATCTCTTCTAACAGCCGCCATCAAAGCTTACCACAGTCCGGTGGTTTTAAGTTTAAAATATTGAAAGCAGCTCAGAGCTGTCTGCCACTGTGCTCTTCTCCCTACCACCCTGTTGTGATCTGCCCCCAACTCGGCATGAGCTAATACTAAACATCATAACTGCAATTCAAACCCGAGAGTACACACAGGCAACACCATGGGTATATAAAATCTTGCATATAGCAAGCACATGCCTGCATCCCACTTTCAAGTCATGACTCAAAAGTGGTTGTCACACTTTCAAAGTATCCATAGGGAAAATACGATCTTGATTTGCTGATAACCTCTGATTTTTAAGTTGATTATACCAACTGGCTGAAATATCTCTGACTAAATGCAAAGCAACAAAAAAACATTTTCATTCACTGCCAAATACTAGGTATCTGCTTCCAATTGGTGCATATTGCTGTATTTTCTGCTTTCAAAGTAGTAAGGAATACTAATTAAATAGGGAATTATATATAAAAGCCACTCGTTTACTGTTTTCACAGAATAATAGACAGAGCTGTGAAATACAATCACCAATATATCAATAAAAATGTTAATACCATTTAATAAAACTGGAATTCATCTTATTCAGTCATTTTAAGTCAATGACCCGGATGTTATTCCTCTGAATAGCATAACTACCCTTATTATAAAACAATGAATTTTCTGACTCACCGTGAGCAATCCCACAGGAGATCTACTAGTAATATATGCAAAGTTGTGAATCTAATATGCACTTTGTATAAGCGCCAGGTTTTCACACTTTGTTGATTTGCTGCTGTTTTCTGTGCTGCTCCAATTCTGGCCTCTTGCGCAATCCCCATTTTTATCATCCCACCGTTGGTGGTCGTGCCTTCAGCTGCCTGGGCCCTAAGCTCTAGAATTCTGTCTCTAAACCTCTCTCTCTCTCTCTCTCCTCCTTTAAGACACTCCCTAAAACCCACCTCTTTGACCAAGCTTTTGGTCACCTGTCCTAATGTCTCCTTATGTGGCTCGGTAACAAATTTTGTTTGCTAATGGCTCCTGTGAAGTGCCTTGGGACGATTTACTACGTTAAATGCGCTATATAAATGCAAGTTGTTTTATTTTGAGTCAATCAGAATTGGAGGTAGAGAATATGTGAATCAAATATAAGGAAAATGCCTCGAAAAATCGGTTGCCCTGATAGTACATTGTGAATTGCATTGCATAACATCCCTATTGCTATCACAACCTCTTTAACAAAGAAAAACATCGCAAAGTGTAATCAAAACAAATAGGCACCGAGCCAATGGAGTAAATATTAGGATGGGTGACCAAAAGCTTGTTTAAAGATGTGGGTTTTAAGGAGGGTCTTAAAGGAGGAGAGGGAGGTGGCGAGGCAGAGAGGTTTAAGGAGAGAATTCCAGAGCATGTTGCCTCGGTGGTTGAAGGCACGGTCACCAGTGGGGATGGGGGATGCAAAAAAGACCAGAATTGGAGGAACGGAGAGTTTGAGCGGGGGAGTTGTGGGGCTGGAGGATGTTACAAAAGTGGGAAGGGGCAAGGGCATGAAGGGACTTTAACACAGGGACGAGAATTTTAAATTTTAGGCATTGGAGGACTGGAAGCGAGGACAGTGTGATGGATGAGTGGTACATGATGCGGGATAGCATACAGACAGCAGAATTCTTGGATGAGCTGAAGTTTATGGAAGGCAGAGGTCAGGAGGCTGGCCAGGAGAGCATTGCAATAGTGAAATCTGGAGCTAACAGCGGGTTTCAGTGGCAGATGTTTGAGGTAGTTGGTCTTTGTGGGAGAGGGTTTAGGCTCAAATAGGACATCGAAGTGGTGAACACTCTTCTACAGTGGCTGGAGAGGGGGCTGGAATAAGACAGATTTTCCTACAACTCACCTTGAGCAACGTCACGGGAGACCTGCAAATTCTAATATGTTAAAATCTTGTTTAGCATCCAGTCCCTATTTGTTTTACTTATTTTCTGTCATTGAATTTTTGCCATCAGATGAGCCATTAAATTGAGGCCTCATCCGCCTGTTCCAGTGGTTCATGTTAAAGATCCCATGGCACTATTTGAAGAAGAACAGAGTGTTCTGCCAGTATCTGGCCAACATCCCTCCCTGAATCAAAACCATCAAAAAAAAGATTAACTGGTTATTTATCTTGTGGCTCTTTGTGGGATCTTGCTGTGTGCAAAATGGCTGCCAGATTTGTTAACTTAACAGCGGGCCCTACACATCACTGTAATTCATTATATATGAAACGCTAAGGTGTTTCTTAGATCTGTGAAATGGTGTTATATGAAGGCAAATATTTTTTCTTTTTATTTCGTCTTTCCTTTTTTAATGTTTACAATTTCCCCAAAATTTCTCTCTCCTTTACTTTCTCCACCTTTAAAAATGATTTTCTTTGTTAATGTTGCCTTTATCGTTATATTTTTTGCATTCCTTTATTTCTGGAATCATTGTCAGGGACCGTACAATTGATTTAGTACAGAATACAAAGAATTCTGACAGTAGATTTTGCTAGTAAATTTGCTGCTGACATTTAGTGGCAGGAATTGGAGCAGTAACAATATTTTATACCAGCATGTGCCACAATCTAATCTCACTAAAACTTGTACAAAATGCTGTTGTGCAACCAGTGACAGTTTGAGACGAAGCAACCTGTAAAGCATTTAAGAAATCTTTATTCTTTCTGTCTGGCTATTCATAAAACTTCATAGCATTCTTCTTATAATAGAGTACATAGTCTAAAGAAAGCATAATGAAATATTCCTTTACAGTTCTAGGTTTCAGATCATGGAATAGTTGTAGTATTATTTGAAAGACTCAAATTTCATAAAATGCTGCCTGTAACAAACATTTGTTAACGTTCACTAAAGCAGCTTGAATAAGAACAACAATATTCAGCATGGCATCAAGTAAGATCAACATTTGCACTGGGAATTATCTGTGACGTCCCTTCACTACCACCACTGCATTCCCAATTTCAGCCTCGCAGCAGATTCTGGCCAGTTCTCCAGATACAATTATTATTTTTGAAGTGCAGTGACTCTTGTTCCCTATGCAAATGTGGCAACCATTTTGCCTACAGCTAGATCCCACAAAGATCCATGAGGTAAATAGCCAATTTATCTTAACTTGTGGTGCTTTAGATTGAGGGTAGAATGTTGGCCAGGACAGTGGAAGAACTCCCTACTTTTCTTCAAATAGTGCCGTAGGATTGAACCACTGGGACAGACAGGTGAGGCCTGAGGTTTAATATCGCATCTCCAAAACAATGGTCTTCACAATGATCACTCACTCAGTACTGCACTGGAGTGTCAGTCTAGATTATGTGCTGCAATAATGGAGTGGGGCTGAAGCCCAGAACCTTTTGATGCATAGGCTACAGTGCTGCCAACCGAGCCAAGCTCACACTTGGAAGGAAATATAAAAGCAACATGTTAAAAACAAAATACAGCAGAGCCTCCATCCTCTGACATGAGATGGGGAATCCCAGCTGGTGGAAACTGGCAAATATTGGAGAGTTCTGAAATTATGATCTTGATGCAGTAATACCCCAGACATGGGAAATGAAGAAGAATACAATACAAATACAAAGTAGACATTACATAGTTTTACTCACCAAAATAGATGAATTAAAAATAACAAAAGCAGCTGTATAATGAGGCAATGTCTGGTGCAAGGTTTTGCCCTTCAAAAATGCTGGCAGATAATTGGAGTGTGGCTATTCAAGGCCCCACTACAATGTAACTTTTTTTTAAAAGTGAGTCATTATTTTTTCTCGTGGCTACTGGAGCAATGGAATTCTGTAAGTACTGGCCTGATTACAGGAATATACAAGAATTATGTTGAAGTAAATTAAACTGAAATATTCAAGATGTTGATGGAAGACAATAACAAAAGAAAATGGTCTGAACTGCATATTTTTCTTTAATATATATTTACTTTGTAAAAGAAGTTTGCACACTTGTGGTTTGCTGCAGACTCTATGCTATAATACCAGTTTCACAGTACTTGCAGTTACATTCAGTGAGGGTCATTTGTAATTATACAGTTCTATACATTAGGGTGAGGGGTGTTAATCTTGTCACTTGTCAACAGTAAATTGAAAAATACAGAACTGCAGGCAAAGGGATAATGACAATTAGAATTCATTATACAGTCTACTCCTGTCAATTCAAAGTCACTTAATTTGAAACACTGGATAATTCAAATTCAAATTGCGCTAAAAAAGCTTCCAGTGCTTTTTTTATTCCAGCTGCTTAATTCGAATTACCGGACAATTCCATTTTCTTAACACAAAAAATAAACGACTGTGAACTAACAGTAGACTGTAGAGAATTGGGTTAGCAGATTTCATTTTCTTATACATGAGCTGTGTGAAAATACCTTTTAAGTTAAGTGGCAGGTGTGTTAAGGATCTGTAACCTAGAAAATTGACACCAGATAGTTTTGTATTGTGACAGAAAACTAGGTACAATGTATAGATATGAATAAGAAATAGTTTTATGTTTAGTCATTTTCTGATGAAATTAAGATAGCAGAGATGATAACCAGCAGCTTCCAGTATAATTCAGTACCACTTACAGTTGAATGGAGTAATTGTTAAAGATGAATATTTAAATTGATCCCACTGACAGTCATTTGCCAGCATGTACAATGTGGCTTGAGATACAGAAGCATGACTATACAAGAATTTTCTTCAGATGCGTTTGGATTTTAATAGAGAATGTGAATATTAAAACCCTCCGTTACATAATGTCCCAATCCAGGAAGTCTGGATTCCAGTCATTTTCAGTGCTCAAGGCTAACAGACTGACATATCTTGTTCATAATAATAACCTTTCTTGACATTTCACAGCACATGGTTGTATTTTCTGACACTGACATTGCATTTGTTATTCATTGGCTGGCAGTCGTCATTTTTCCTAAATCAAAATTCTCACATTCAGCCTTCACAGATACAATATTTGCAAACTTGATAGCTAATTTTTATAAGCTTGGCAATCTTAGCAAACAAATGTGTAAAACATTCATATGATTTCTCTGTGCTATTTTACTGCAGGCCTTAGCCTGTATAAAATAAACAAGTTAACATGTCCACCAAAATAGTAGACAAGGAATATCATACGAACACGTTAAGCATTTGTCAACTGAAATTGCCAACAGTAATTTTGAGGTTATAACCATTTAACTCAGGCATGAGACAACTAGGCCAGGTCACTAGTAGAAGATTTCCCATTGGATTTCAGGAAGAAATCCACCCGACATTCCATGACAGATTAACCGACACCATGACACAAAGGAAAGCAAGAACATCCAGTCAGAACTAAGCTGCAGTACTTGACAATTATTGTCTTAACTACTATCTTCCCCTGCCCCCCACCCCCACCCCACCACCGTCCACACGTAGTAAATAGATGAAAATGATGTCTTTTGCAGACACACAGCAGCAACTTAAGCTTCTCTGCTTCGGCTTTGAGTATTTGTGGAACAATTTACAACATTACCAAGTGTGCTCACTGGCAGTAGAACTGAAATGCACATTATTGAGGCATCAACATTGTTGGAATATTAATGCTAGAGGGGTCAGTGGAGCTTTGAAAGTACAAAAACCTGAACAGTTGAAAGATCATCAGTGATTTACAATCCACCCAACACCCAAGTTGCTTTAAATGAACCCCTTTTTCAATTCAACACAGATGTGCTGAAAGAGAAAGGCCTTACATTGGCAAAATAAAGACTGGATGCAGTATTTCATCTTGTGGAACACAAGCCTAACAATACCTCCGATTTCTCCAACTACTTTAAATATTACACCTTAGCTATTAGTATTGAGTTAGATGGTATGGCTTGCAGGGCCTTTCAATCATACGTAAATGCTTTTGACCCATAATCAATTACTGTTGCATACTTTCAACACAATCAGCATTCTCATTTTCAAATTTTTTGACAGTGTCTTGCGATATAATCCTGCAGTTTATGCATTGTGTCACATTATTTAAAACTTGTCCATATAATTCTGAACATGCTGTTTCCACTTTGAAGCCCATGGGGTCAGAGAAATAGCAAGACATTCTGATGATCTTGGAGAAGGAGGTGGTACCTGGTGTCACAATCCAGGAAGTTTTGGAACTGGTATGAATGAGGAAGATGTGGAGACTGAAAAGGTGCAACAACGTCAATGTGTGCAGCAGCTCCTAAAGTGTTTATTTGAATAGTGGAAGACAATCTCTATTATGAAGTTTTCTTTCACAGAGCCAACATACAGTCTAACTCAATGGATGCAATTTGCCTCTTGGCAGTTTGATCAGTAAAAAATAAAATTTAAGCACAGAGAAAATGCTAAGAGCAATATTTTAACAAGACCTTTTTAATAATCTATGCTGCATAGCAATCCAGCAATTGTCCAGGTTTTCTTTTCTTAATCAGTACAGAATATAAAAGGTCAGCAATTGTTACCACAATCTGATAAGAATTTAAATTTTCTGAGCAATAAAGACAGTGACAAGATAAAATATTTTTGCCTGGGGCTCAATTTAGGATATTTCGCAAACCAGCTCTTTTTGCTGATCTTGCCACAGTTTACAATTGTTTTAATTAGGATAATAAAAGTTACATAAGTTTAGGATGGACTGGAAACAATAAGCTAAACAAACAATTGTCATTTCAAAACAGAATGTTGAAGAAGATAATTATGCCAATATTATAAATGGTGTATTAAAGATTCACTTTTTTGCAAAGAGTTACAAAGTGCAATCAAACATATGCATAGAATTCCTGCTGTACATTCAGATATCAGGGGCCAGAATTATATTGCCACCTGCAAAGTGGAAACCACCAGTTACCAGAAGTTTCACTCCCTACTTTTTAAATACACTAAGGGCTGGATTTTCCCCAGCGGAGGCAGGATGGCGGCGGGAGAGCTGGTTGGCGGCTTCCGGTCCCACTCCCATCTGCAGCCGCTCTCAAAGATTTTCCGTAGATTGGCCTTGTTAAGCCCGCCCTGCGGGGTTCCTGGCCAATTAACGAAGCGTCATCAGCCGGTTTCCTTAAAGGGACCATGGCCACTTTGATTTTGACAGTTGTGCTGTCGGTGTTCTGCAGCATTGAGGTGCTGCAAACACTGACCAGCACTGCACAGAGGTGCATGTCTGCACCCAGGCTCACGCATGAGTCCCTCCATATGCTTATGAGGGAGTCACAGCATGCAGGGAGATTCTCTTCCCTTCCCATGGGCGGAAGAGACCTCCCCAGGAGACCAATGCAATCTGGTTGCACATTGCACAGGAGGACACCAGCAGGGATGTCATCAGGAGTGCCTGGCTGCAGTGGCGCCAACCTTTCAATGATCTCAGTAGATCACAAAACGTTACTGCAATGCCACACTCAAACTCACCCTGCTGTGCCACTCATCGCATCCCCATCACTCTGCCTTCCATACCCTACTCCTGCACATCCTTACTCACACCAACTTTCCTTGTACCTCCACCCATCCCTCTCTATCTACATTATCAGTTCCCCATCTCACTAGCCACCCCTCACCCTCACCCTACTGCAAGCATACCAACTAACAACACACAAGGGCAGGCACTTGAGAGGTTTAGCCAATGTTCATGTGAAGTTTCTGGTAATGTGTTGTCATACAGTGAAATCTATATTTTCAACACTTCACCTTATTGGACAGATCTGTGCGCACCTTGAGAAGTGTCCTACCGAGTTCCAGCGAATGTTGAGATATAACTCCCCCCCCACCGCTATAGTGATGAGTGTGAATGGAATGGCTTGGACATTATAGGGATGCTTTACGGTGCTGGTGTGGGTGGTGTCAACCTGACGCATCATGTGGCAGCCAGGGTTTACAACATCAAGTGAAGTAAATCTGGCCATGGTGATGCCATCGCTGGCCTCCTAGGCAGCAATGTTGTCAGGGGCTGATGCCCTGTGTCCTGTGCAACATCAAGTGATGGTGGAGAAGGTTGGTGTGCCTGGTGATGTTGGTGTTGGGGCTAATCGTGGAAGGATTCAGAGGTCCAAGGTGTGATTTTTTCCAAGGGCACCGATGTTGCTGGAATAGATGGCAGCTGCAGGCGAGATGACAGAAACGATCTGTCAATGGTAAGAGAGGTTGTTCCAATGAGGTGGCACTGGATATACAGTTGGCTCTAAACACTTGCAAGCTAAAGAAATCTCTATGGGCTGGATTTTCATTGACCCATGGAGGCGGGTTTGGAGGCGTGTGGGGGGTTAAAATTGCGAAAACTGGTGGGCGGGCACAAGTCCACCTCCATCCCGCCTCCACGCAATTTTCATTAAATCGTGTCTGCTGGTCCTGACTCCATCCCGCCTCTAAGAGGCGGGATAGGCTGTTAAGGCCCTTAACAAGCACTAAATTGCCTCTATAATGCCATTTTGAAAGGCCTTTGTGATTTTAACCCTTGTTCTACGTGAAGCACACCTGTTCTGAACCACGATTGTGAAACCTGGCGGGAGCACATCTGGTTGGCTGGCTATGGGGATGCATATATGGATGGGGTTATGTGGATGGAGAGGAGACATATCTGGGAGTGGTGGTGTAAAAATATCTGGGAGCAGACTTAGGACTGCTGCTGCTCATTTTGCAGGTCCTCTCACAGCAAAGGCCAGGCAGTCTTTGAAGACCTTCAATGCAGCAGCAATGATGACATCATCAAAGGCGACTTTCAGACTGAAAACACTAATTGGTTCATGGGTTCCCACATGCTGGAACTCAATTGCCCAATTAGGTGAAAATTGCATCAATCTCCCACATCCAATTGCAGTTGGGTGGATAACACGAAAAGTGGATGACACGACCCCAACCCGCCCCAGTATCAAAATCCAGCCCTATATGTCTTACAAATGCAGTAACCAACAGTTTCTGAGCGCTGAAACTGAACATCTGCAAAATGGCATCCTTTATACCACTTCTACAACTGTCAGGTTATCAAATACATCAAAGCAGACTCAACTCACGCCAGGGTGAGCTGGCGTGTTGCCCGAGCAGCGGGTAACCCGTGGGGGAGCACGTAAAATTGCAAGGTAGGCTCAAAATAGCATTAAATTGACTGTTAACAAGCCATTTAATGATCTCAATTGTCTCCCCTGCCGCTTGGTGTCGGGTCAGTGTTGGGAGACTCGTGTGGAGGCGGGTTGACAGCGAGATTCCTACCCGCTGTCAATCTTTGCTATTTTCACAGCGGACCCGCCTCCAAGCCCGCACTCTGAGCACCGGCAAAATCCAGCCCTAAGAGTCAGATTGACAATCTTACATTGGAATTGTGCGGCTGGGAGTGGAATCACCTCCATTATATATAGTGATAGAATGTAATGAGCTAAATATTTAGCATTTAGAACCATGGAAGTTTACCGCACAGAAGGAGATCATTCAGTCCATCACGGCTGAAGCAATCCCAAATTAATCCCACTGCCTTGCTGTCCCTCATAGCTTTGTATCTTCCTCTGCTTCAAATATGTATCCACTTTTCCCTTAATAAATGCCATAGTCTCTGCCTCAGCCAATCTCTGTGGCAAAGCATTCTATGCCCCAACAACCCATGGCGTAAATTATTTTCTGATAACCTCTCTCTTCGCTTTCTTAGTGACAATTGAAGACCTTTTGTTACTGATTGTAATGCGGCATAACTAAGACCGCCTATTTCCACCTCCGTAACATCGCCCTTGCCTTAGCTCATCCGCTACTGAAACCCTCATCCATGCCTTTGTTACCTCTAGACTTGACTATTCCAACGCACTCCTGGCTGGCCTCCCACATTCTACCCTACGTAAACTTGAGGTCATCCAAAACTCGGCTGCCCGTGTCCTAACTCGCACCAAGTCCTGTTCACCCATCACCCCTGTGCTTGCTGACCTACATTGGCTCCCGGTTAAGCAACGCCTCGATTTCAAAATTCTCATCCTTGTTTTCAAATCCCTCCATGGCCTCGCCCCTCCCTATCTCTGTAATCTCCTCCAGCCCTACAACCCCCCCGAGATCTCTGCGCTCCTCTAATTCTGCCCTCTTGAGCATCCCTGTTATAATCGCTCAACCATTGGTGGCCGTGCCTTCTGTTGCCTGGGCCCTAAGCTCTAGAATTTCCTCCCTAAACCTCTCCGCCTCTCTACCTCTCTTTCTTCCTTTAAGATGCTCCTTAAAACCTACCTCTTTGACCAAGCTTTTGGTCACCTGCCCTAATTTCTCCTTATGTGGCTCGGTGTCAGATTTTTTGTCTTATAATACTCCTGTGAAGCGCCTTGGGATGTTTTACTACGTTAAAGACGCTATATAAATACGAGTTGTTGTTGTTGTTGATTCTCCATCCAGAGGAAGTTGTCTTTCCCTATTCACCCCATCAAAATCCTACATACTTTTAAATGGTCCTAGTATCTCAAGTTTCTCTTCATAACTATAGATTCCCATCCCTGGAATCCTTCTGGTGAATCTATGCTGTACGCTCTCTATGGCTTTAAGGTCCTTTCTATAATGGGGTTCCCAAAATTGTGCACAATGCTCTAGCTGTGGGCTATCCACTGCCTTGTATAAATTCATCAATATTTCTTTTCTATTCAATGCCCTATTTATAAAACCCCAAATGCGTTTAGTTTTGTTTATGGCTTCACGTACGTGTACTCACACTTTTAGGAAATTATGTACTTGAACCCCCCCACAGTCATCCCCACCCTTCAACATCTTTCTATTTATTTAAACATACTGCAGAGATTTAAGTGATACTATTATAAATTACATAGTATAAACCAGAAATTGAGTCGAGAAGTTTTTAACTATCTGCATTTCTTCATTGTCTGTTTTAATTCCTCCCTTTTTATGTCATTTTCTTTCTTCCGTTTTTCTCAAAGACTCCCTGCACCACACATCATCTCTGGCTGAAAGGACAGGGTGGAAATCTGCTCCTGTGTCTCTGGTAGATTGCAGCACAAATTGAGGAAATGCTGATGGTTGTGTCTTTACATGACAGTTTAAGCTTTGGAGCAGTGACAAGATTGTTAATCTTGAGAGACCGAAAAGTGGGACAAAGGACAGAAGAAAGAGAGGCGTAGCACATTCCCTGGTTCTGAAAGATACTAATGATCCAGATGAATGTCTACAACAGTGCATTGCCAAGTACGCATGCAAAATAGCCGTTGAGACTGATGGAATCGGAGAGATTGCTTGAAAGCTTTGATTTTTATAATGTCTCTATATATATCTATATATGTCAGGAATAGTGGGACAATTTTACATACAGTAGGGGCAGTGGGAAAATAAATAGAGAAAATTTCCACTGCTGACTGATGGTTAACAGCCCGAGCAGTAATGCTGCAGCAGCTCACAATCTCATTCACATTCATAGTTTGTGATTTTGAAAAATGGCAGAAAATTGGAACCCAAAGTACTTGGGTTGAATTGCATACAAGGGCACTTGAGACTGAACAAAAAAGACTGTTGACGGCCTTGCTGTTAACTTCCTAGAGCCCTTTGAATTTTACAGTCACTGGCAAATGGTGCATTATCAAAGGATAATGCTCATGAAGCATGCACACATTGGTCGGAAACAGTAGGTTGAGTCATTAAAGCAATGTTTTGGCAGTCTCTTCAGCTTTTAACATGACTTACAGTATGTGTCTCAACTGTACAGGCATCTAATAAATAGTTATGAAAATTACATTGCGGATTTCCTAATCCTCTTCAGTTTACATATGTTTTTGGGAAGCTTCTTACATTAACTGTGCAGTGATTGATAATTAAAGGGGGAGGAACTGCGCTGCATCAATGCTATTTGTGCTTCTAATCTTCTTACTGGCATCTGCCATTATACTGCAAAGCCTCTTTCCTCCTCATTCCTGGTATGTGATGGTATTTGTGGCTGCCGATTAAAGTTTTATACTCACTAAATCAGATTAGCTGCAGCATCACCTGAAAGTAGAGGGAGCCATCTTGTGATCCAACTCCCTTCTGTGGCATGCTGCGCAGTGAAACAAGGTATTTTGGTTCTTGGGATACTCATAAGTATCTCACAGCATGTGTTGGAGACTATGATCTCAAAGAAGATGACTCCATTTTCCCCGCCTTTATACTGATCAAACAGTAACTCTGGAGACTAATAGGAATATTTAATCTTGGGAATTCAGGCTATGAATGGTTTACGCCACGACTTAATTCAAGGCTGCTCTGGAATGACTTTTACAAGGGCTAAAGGTTTTGCTCTAGGCATCTTTGGGTGATATAAATGAAGATATAAACTGAAGGAAACAGTGAGCGTTGCAACGAGGTTTTGAAAGCCTAAGTGATTTTCCATGAACACAAAGTCAGAATTTGTTTCTAATTTTTTTGAAACAATTTCAAATAAGTTTTGGAATCCGGATTGTTTTGATTAAAGGCCTGCTTTTCACTGGTGAGGGAGAATGCAAATAATGTAGAGTCTGGGTAGAGATGATTGGTAATTTTCTTGATCTTTGTGGATTCAGTGCTTTAAATGCACATGAGTTAGTAAAGGGGTTCAGAAGACACCTCGCTGTAAAATGATATTTGCTGATTAAAGCTGTGAAGTATATTGATCGCTGTAAGCTTTTATTTGCAATACCCAGTGTGTTTATTTTCAACAATACTGTTTAAATAAACAATTAGTTAAGGAAAAATCATTGAACATATGGTGCATTAAAATGGCAATTTATTTGTACAAGTTCATTGACAAATTATTAATAAGTGAATACATGCCCAAGTTTTGCTTTTCCCTGAATTGTACACTGCTGCAATGGTGTCCTCAGAAACAGTGTGAGGGACAGGATTTGAAACGTACGTTCTACATTACAGTATAACGTTTTTTATTGAAAAACTGCCAGTAAATGTTGCTGTAGAAAAGCTGCTTTTGTTGCTGTAGTTTCATCTGTTCATTTGGCAGTTTCCATTTTATTAATACGTACTCTGCTACCACTTAGTATGTTTTAGCAATGTAAGTACAATATAGACTCCGACTGTAACAACACAAAATATTCTAATGATTCCATGGGTTGGGTAGCAATTTTGAATGCCTGCTTGGGAAATGAAAAGGAAACTATGGGCCTGAAGTTCTGTCGTAAGATACTAGATGCTTAATGCTTTCGTCTGAAATTCCTCTAGATGGTGTCTTATTTATAGCTTGAACACATAATGCGAGCGTTTGTAATTCCTTTCTCTGCTCAAATAGCAGAAAAAGGAATTGCAAATGAATGCATAAAATATTCATGCTATAGTGGTCTATGGCAGAATTTCAGGGCATGCGTTATTTAAAGTTGCTGGAGTAGCGTACTTGCAGTTTCTACAGATTAAATAGTACATGCACCCGGAGTTACTCTTGTTTTCTTTTAAACTGAAGGGGCTGTTATATATGAGCTTAATTGTAGTTACTCTTGATAAGATAGGTGCATAATCCTTGGCAGTCGGATTGTAGATGAAAACTATTTTGTGACCGGTGCATGCAGCCAGTCATATATAACACTAAATTTCCATGTAGCTTGGTAAATGGCTGGGCTTTCTCTAACTAATCCCATGGCAAGGGCCCCTCGAAGGGAAATATGATTACATGATATAATGGAAGGCATGAAGGAAATAGCCTTGGGTCTAGTTTATACAATTGTAACTACATGGAAATTAATGGGCTGGAATTCATGGAGCTAGAGAATGGGGCTGGTAAGTTTTGACTAGAAGCCATTAACTAGAAAAACATTTAATATAGATTTCAAGTAAATAACCTTAATTCTTTGTGAGGCCAGTTGAACAGGAATTGATAGTACAGTAAACTCTTGTTTAAACGGCACTTAATCATCCGGAATTCTTTCATAACCGGCAAAGTAGATAACCGGTAATCTTGCCAAATCCATCCAGCACTCGTTTTGCCGAGTCCGAGTCTCCCGCGGTGGCCGAGTTAGTCAGTGGTTTTTATTTTTGTTTGTGTTAAAAATAGCCTACCTCTCTGTTATCCAGAATTTTTCATCAACCGGCACCATCCTGTCCCGTAGGTGCCGGATAAGAAAGAGTTTACTGTATTTTGAAGTCTGGACAGCTGGCAATGGAGAAAATATGAATGCTCAATTGTGCCTGGGATTTCTGTTCTTTTACATCTCGGATGCTTCTAGTGAAAATTCATTTCTATATATTGTGCTTAACCTATAGAAAGTCACTCTAATGAAATAACTATTCACTTGTGAACTAATTAACTATGGATATAAAAACAGAAATTTCCAGCATTTTCTGTTTTTATTTCAGATTTCCACCATCCGCAGTATTTTGCTTTTGTAACTATGGATATAGTCTTTTCACAATATTTAACAATGATGTCAAAGGTTCTCATCTCTGCTTTGAGAGTGCAGTCTGAAGAATTCGAATTAACAACAACAACTTGCATTTATATAGCGCCTTTAATGTATTAAGATGTCCCAAGGCCCTTCACAGAAGCATTGACCCATATTTTCCGATCGCAGGCCTCCCGCGGGCTTCCGCTCCTGGGCCTCTCCAAACTTGAAGTGCGCAGGGCCCACGTATCCCAGAGGCGCATGTAGTTTACAGCGTCCCTGGGATCACGTGGGCCATGGGAAGCCAATCACAGAAGGGACTCTCCCTTCATACATTTGACAGGAAGACCTGTCATATATATGAATGGAGATCACCCCCAAAACATAGTAAAACTTAAAATAATTTTTTTTTTTTTAAATCAAATTTTTAAATGACTTGAAATTACAATAAATTAAGTATTTTAAACAAAAATTAAATTTTTGGAAAAAAATAATTAAAGTTTTTTACGGGGCTAAAAATAAACTTACCTTTTTTTAAAGTATTTTTAAATGATAAATCAGTGAAATTTTTTTAAAAAACTTTTTTGAACTCTTATCCTGGTAAAAGCAGGCCTAAGAATTGTAAGGGTTTTCTGCAGGTGGAGGGTCTCCAAAAAGCGGAACTATCCGCCCGCAGAGGCCCTTCTCCAGGGCATGCCTGAAACCGGCATTTCCGATGTCCCTACGGGTGGGTACACAGCTCGTACCTACCCGTAGGGATCGGAATATCTGGGTCATTATCAGACAAAAATTAACCCTAAATCCTTTTTTTTTTAAGGACCAGTATGCTGGTGGCACTGTTCATTTTAACAGATTCTCCCTCTTTTGGTTCTTTGTTCTCAGAATAATTATTATACACTTCTCTGCAATGAATTACAATGGCCCAATTATAAAAGGTCTAAATTCTGCTCAATATGCTGCATCGTTCCATAATATTTGCCCTGCTTATTTTGGTATCATCTACAAACTTTTACTTAGCACATTATACCTTTTGTCCAAATAATAATCTACCTGCAATATATTAATGAACCATCTTATTGGTTGCTAGGGAATTTCAACATTGTGACTATCCCTTGTTTAGATGAGCGGGCTCTGGACCAGTGTCAGTAAGGGAGTGGGATTCGGCAGATTTCATTTTGCACAGTGGCAGTCAGCTTCTTCCCAGCCTTGATTTCAATGCTAGGCTCTGCTCTAGCCGTTGCCTCTCACTGGCTTTTGCTCCCGCGTGGCTTTCCCTTACGTTACCTATTGGGCTGACTCAGCTTCCCACGCTGTCTCCAAGAATCGCAGCAACCAGTAATATGTGCTTCTCCCTGCCAAGGCTTCCATTAGCTTTTCTGTGGCACCGACCAGAAGTGAGCTGGCAATGGCTTGACCTGTCATGGAGAGTTACTGACACTGAAAACTAGATGGAGTTCCCCATGACAACGAGTTTGAATTTATTCACTTCATTTATTTTTAATTTATCCAGATGTTGATTTATATCGCAAATTGCCCTTCAGTAGTATATAATCTCAAGCTTCAACCTCAGTACCAGATCACACCAACAGTAACTGACTCCATCTGTACTGCTGTCAGTAGCACTTGACAAAGGGGCAGATCCATCCCTCAGGCCAAGAATCTGGGTTTAAAGGAAGAAAAAAAGCAAGAGCCTTAAAGGATTACAATTGGGATGAAACTGAGGATGAGAAGAAAATACTTCCTTGAAGTATTCATTAGAG
This sequence comes from Squalus acanthias, assembly GCA_030390025.1. NCBI lineage: Eukaryota > Metazoa > Chordata > Chondrichthyes > Squaliformes > Squalidae > Squalus > Squalus acanthias. The sequence continues at coordinate 10,325,619 of CM059434.1, read as the reverse complement.
AAGACTACAGTAACATGCCCTACGTTAATACAGATAATCCATGCAGACTTGTAGGCTTCGATTTCAACAAGACAGAGGGTCTAGATAGGCTTAAAGGGCTTAAAGCAAACCTGGAGACAGATGGTATCCATCCCAGGCTGCAAAGGGTGCCATTCACACACAATTTTTAGAATCAGCAAAGCAGTTTCTGTTTTGCAGTGGTGTTAAAGATGGTGCATAAACAGGGTCAGTGGCACACTGAAATGATCTCCAAACACAAATGTGGAATGGCCAGGAGCACCTGGTGGTTTCAGACCTAAATTGCAGTGTAAGCATGATCTTCTGCAGTTCAGGACTCAAAGGGAAAGTTAGGTATGATAGGGAGGAACTTTTTTAACATGTCTAAAATGATACCCCAATTGCTTGTATCTCCTAGTGGATAATGTTAAAAATATTTTAACGGTTCAAAAATTAACTGTTTTGTGCATATTTGCTGTGACATCATGACATTACCATGCAAACGTCACGACATCATCATGCAAACAAATTCAGATTAGGATTTGGAGATACCAGTATGAATCAACCATCTAAATCCAAAGCGAACCCAGGAGCATTTCACTCCCAAGTTTGATTGCTGTTGTGTAAATGCACTGTAAGAGAAACTAGAGATGACATTTGTTAAGTTTTCATAAAGGAATCACAGAATGTTGAGATCCCAGTAGACTGGGAAAAGTTAACAAAGTATCTATATTCAAGAAAGGGGGGAAATCTAATTTTTGCATCTACAGACCTATCAATCTTGTATCTATAGCTGTTAAAATAATGGTATCGATTATCAGGAACAAACTTGAATACTGCCTGTATGAAAATAGTCTAGTAAATAAGTAAACCTAGGTATGGATACGGAATTGGTTGATGGAAATAAGGCAACAGGTACTTATTAGGGGAGTGATGCCAGGGTGGGGGAGAAAGCTGCGTGGTGCACTCCAGAGATCAGTTTCCATACTGTTCCTATTCTACATTAATTGAATTCAGAATATTAATGTCAGCTGGTCAGACTTGCAGATGATATTAACCTGGGTGCAAGCAAATCAGATGAAGTAGCCAAGGTCCAACAAAAGGAGTTAGATAAAATCTGCAAATGGGTAAATTATTGCAGAGGAAATTCAATACAGGTAAGATCAAGGTACTATATATTGGAATAAAAATGGGTGTCACAGGTATATTATGCATAGTGTAGAAATAGTTAAAGGTGAGTAGAAAGGGATCTGGAGGTAACTGATTCAACACTTAATGTGAGATAATTGTGGAGCAGCAATAAGCTAAGTGAAAAAATGCTAAACTATATTGCAAGGCAAGTTGAGTATAAGTTGGAAGAGGTCATTTTAAAATTGGACAATTCCCTGGTCAGACCACACCTTGGTACTGTGCTCAGATTTGGTCACTAAGGGAAACATTCACTTTTTCTTTTTATTTGTTCTCGGGAAGTGGGTGACATTGGCATTTATTGCCCATCCCTAGTTGCCCTGGGAAGTAGTGATGGACCTTCTCCTTGAACGGCTGCAGTCCTTGTGCTGGTGTTGCTTCCATAATCATGTTAGGTAGAAAATTCCCAATGATGATGAAGGGACGGCGCTATATATTCGTCACGCAGCTTGTCCGACATTGAGTATTGTCCTTCTCCCTCATTATCTGTTGTGTCTCCTGGAATAAAAGACTTCTTTATCTCGTTATCCAACAGATCTGCGAGCGCTGAACCTGTTTTTATATATTGTAAAACGCTAGTCAATCTCCTGTACCTTTGTGCATGGGGAGTTAGCTGACATGTGCGGGGTGATGGTGGCCAGGAATGGGCCTTAATGGATGCCGAATTTTGGTGACTGGGTGGGCAAGTGGCAGTTGAGAGGGGTCAATGATGACCGAGAATGGGGAGCAATGAAGGCTAAGGAAAAGAAATATGGAATGGAGTTCAAAGAAAACAAACATTTTACTAGGCCAGCAGTCCCACTGCGGGACTTTCTATTAAAGAGTTGGGGCATTTGGTTGCGTGCAATGAAAACCACAGTGGATGGCTCATCAGCGGAAAAGATGGAGTGATGGGCCCAAGGACCAGGGGCCGAGGGAAAGCAAAATTTATATTTTGGGAGAGCGAAGGAGTCCCATGAAGAGGCAGTATAGTTATTGGGGGGGGGTGGGGGGGAAATAAAGATACTAATATCTTATTTGCCTGACTAAAACAGGAAGGCTACCCAGGAAGGCGGCTGTAAGGCGGGCTGCAGTCTCGGGCTGCGAAGGCTCTAAATATGCAATAGAGATGAGGGGATTTGGAGCTTCTGAAGATTCATCTGGTGGTAGAAGTGCAACGCCAGGTGCAACTGGTGGCCCGTGACACCTGGTAGAAAACCTATCAAGGTGCCACATAATGGCATGACAGAAATGTGCGATGCACATACCAAATTTAATATATTATAGATGACACTTGATTTGATATATTAGCACCCTCGCCTCTGAGTCAGAAGGTTGTGGGTTCAAATCCACTCCAGAGACTTGAGCAAAAAAAATCTAGGCTGACACCCCAGTACTGAGGGAGTGCTGCGCTGTTGAAGGTGCCGTCTTTTGGATGAGACGTTAAACCAAGTCTGCTCTCTCAGGTGGACGTAAAAGATCTTATGGCATTATTTTGAAGAAGAGCAGGGAAGTTATCCCTGGTGTCCTAGCCAATATTCATCCCTCAATCAACATCAATAAAGCAGATTATCTGGTCATTATCACATGTCAGCTTGTGGGAGCTTGCTTTGCACAAATTGGCTGCCGCGTTTTCTACATTACAACAGTGACTACACTTCAAAAACACTTCATTGGCTGTAAAGTGCTTTGGAATGTCCGGTGGTCATGAAAGACGCTATATAAATGCAAGTCTTTTTCTTTTTCTTTCTTTATATATGATTGGTTCACGTTTCATATTAACTAAAAAAAAATCAAAAAACAGTGAAACACATAAAAGAAATAAATCCTATTCCAAAAATAATACCAAAATAGCTAGAGCAGGCATTTTAGTTCCTCTCCCACTTCACTATATACTCCTAAAAAAAAAACTAATTTGTAAGATAAAATCAAGACATTAAAAATGAAACAATTCAAAAATTAAATCATAGAACTTACCCATACCAATTCCAGTGCCTTCACCCACAGTTGAGGGGCCGTTCCTTTCCATGTTTGATCACTGTTTGAAAAAGTACATTGGTGATATCAATCCTAAATTTACCTTTTAATAGTCTTAACCTGCGTCCACTTGTCCTACTCTCGTGATTTAGTTTAATTTTACCAATTTGCCATTTTCATACCATCTACTTTGTTGTAAACCTCTAAGGTCCTCCTCATATGCCTCCTCTGAAGGATTTGAAAAGCCCAGATTTCTCTAGTCTTGCCTCCTAACTCAAACCATTGACACTAGGGATCAGCCTTGTGACTCTTCTGGGCATTCCCTCCAGTGCTTTATAAGAACATAAGACATAGGAGCATTTGGCCCCTCGAGCCTGCTCCGCCTTTCAATAACATCATGGCTGATCTGATCTTGGCCTCAACTCCACTTCCCTGCCCGCTCCCCATAACCCTTGACTCCCTTACCTTTCAAAAATCTGTCTATCTCCACCTTAAATATATTCAATGACCCAGCCTCCACAGCTCTCTGGGGAAGAGAATTCCAAAGATTCACGACCCTCTGAGAGAAGAAATTCAAAGTTTCTCGTGTCTTGGTGACCAGACTTGGATACAGTACTCAAAGTGTGATCTGACCAGAGTTTGATTATGACTTCCTCTGACTTATATTCTACTATGCTACATTGTTCAACATTCTATTGGTTTTGTTGCTGGCTGCTCTGCATTGGTTTGACGTGTTGAGTGTTGAATCAACTGAGGTCCCAAGGGCAATTTTAACTTCACCTTTAACTATTTTGGCACCGTTCATGGAGTACGTGCTTTGCTTATTTTTCTTTCCAATACGCTACACTTGTACACGTTAAATTTCATCTGCCATTTTTCTGCGTACTTGCATATTTTCTTTGCTCATTCTGTAGTTTCTGGGCTGGCTCCTCCAATTCCACTGCCCACCTAGTGTGGTATCATTACAAATTTGAGCAGTTTGCACAGAGTTTCTGAATCCAAATCATTGATGTAAATTAGAAGCGGTAGTGGATGGCCCAAATACCAAGCCCTGAGACACCCCACTCAGTACTTCTCTCACCTTGACAGCTCTCCTCTAATAAGTACCCTTTCTTTTCTACCCTTTCTTTTCTACTCTTCAGGCAGTTTCTTAGTCACTCTCAAAATATACCTTGAATCCCCACAGCTTTGAGCATAGCTAATAACATTTCTCTAATAACTTTGTTAAATGCCTTTTGGAAGTCTAGGCACAAAATGCGTTACGGCTTTCCACAGTCCACTTGGGTTGTCACTTTGTTGTAGAAGTCAGGGAGATTGATCAGGCAGAATGTAGCCCTTCTGAAGTCACATTGACTGTTGTTTACTAGGTTATTGTTGTATAGATAATTCTTAAATTTACTCCTGATAGTTTTTTTTATTCATTCCTGGGATGTGGGCTTCACTGGCAAGGCCAGCATTTATTGCCCATCCCTAATTGCCCTTGAGAAGGTGGTGGTGAGCCACCTTCTTGAACCGCTGCAGTCCGTGCAGTGAAGGTACTCCCATAGTGCTGTTAGGATGGGAGTTCCAGGATTTTGACCCAGCGACGACGAAGGAACGGCAATATATTTCCAAGTCAGGATGGTGTGTGACTTGAAGGGGAACTCGGAGGTGGTGATGTTCCCATGCACCTGCTACCCTGGTCCTTCTAGGTGGTAGAGGTCGCGGGTTTGGAAGGTGCTGTCGAAGAAGCCTTGGCGAGTTGCTGCAGTGCATCTTGTAGATGGTAATTCACTTCATTACAGTGATTTCAGTTTACTAATGTCTTCTCTCACTGAAAAAAAGTCACGGTTGATTGGGCAACAGAATAATGATTAAACCTTTCTGAAGCAGGAGTGCTGACTATGAAAGCTTGTTCCTAACTCTGAAGCTGAAATGTTAAGAGCCCAGTCTTTGGTCTGCCTCTGGCCCACTGCGGATCCTCTGGTTAGCGAGGTTTCGGGGTGGGGGGGCGGTTCAGGCCACACAACATGTGTTCTTGGATGCCCCTGCACTGGGACACCCAGTGGCCACGATTTTGCCGGTGCTCAGAGGGCGGGTTCGGAGGCGGGTCCGCTGTCAAAATCACAATGATTGATGGCAGGTTGGGAACCCGCCTCCATGTAAGTTTCCAAAGTGTCGGGTCTGCGATTTCAGAACAGACCCAACACGAAGCGGTGGGGGAGGCAATTAGGATACTGCTTATTAACAGCTGTTAAAGACTATTTTGCCAGCCTTTTTCTATTTTCCCACATTTTCAACGGGGTTCACATCGTTCGGAGATCACGTCAGGTAAGTATGTCGGGAGGTCAATCTAGCTGAATGGTTCCCAGCTGCAACTGCAGTATAAAATCTAACCTTTCACATCTGTTCAGTTTGCAACATCAGAAGTTGCTGATTTCAGGATTGTGAAGACACATTTGATCTGTATTGAGGCTGTAAGTGTGTTTTGTAAACTCTATATGTACTGTCACCTCCTTGGAATAACCTCTCTCCTCATTGACTGATTGCTTCTACCATCTCATCCTCAACTACCATATATAACAGCAGAATGGGAACGATTTTTACTCTCTCGCCCTGGTCCTCAGAATCGGAAGATGATCATTCGCAGCAGCAGCAGAACCAGGCACACCAGCAGCACCAACAACAAGAGCACCAATCATCTCCTCAACCACCTGATGCTGTACAGGGCAAAGGCCATCAGCGCAGGGTTGCACCGCGCCGCAGGAGATACCCCAACACAGGGTTTACAGGCAGAGGATAAGCTTCCTCAACATGACTGAGCAGCAGTGCCAAAGGAGGCTGAGACTTTCGCGACAGGTAGTCGCAGACATTTGCACAATGCTCGATCAAGACCTGCAGCCCAGAGGAGCGGGTGGACATGCCTTACCAGTGGCTGTGGAAGTCATCACCGCCCTCAACCTCTTTGCGTCAGACTCCTTCCAGGGATCAGCAGCAGACATTAGCAGCATCTCCCAGTCAGCCGCCCACAGATGCATCACACAGGTCACCGATGCCCTCTTTGACAAGTCCGCAAATTACATCCACTTTTCCACTGATGAAGCCAGTGTTACTGAGCGGGCTATCGTATTTTTTTGCTATCGTATTACTGAGCGGGCGCTCGGCTTTGTCAATCTGGCTAGCTTCCCACGGGTGCAGGGCGTCATCGACTGCACACATGTGGCCATCAGGGCACCCCATCAGAACCCAGAAGCATTTGTAAACCACAAGGGCTTCCACTCCCTTAACGTGCAGCTGGTCTGCAACCATAGGAAGAGCATTATGTATGTGTGCGCGATATTCCCTGGCAGCTGCCATGACTCTTACATCCTGCGCCAGTCCACTCGCCCTCAGCTGTTCGAACTGCCAAACAAACTTTCCGGCTAGGCTCCTTGGAGATAAGGGCTATCCCCTGAAGACGTGGCAAGTGACACCGTTGAGGAGACCATCAAACGAGTCTGAGGAGCGTTACAATCAAAGCCACATTGCCACCAGAGTCTCATAGAGCAAACAATAGGTTTGCTCAAAATGCGCTTCAGATGCCTGGACAGATCTGGTGGAGCCCTTCAGTATGCACCAGCCAGGGTCTCGAGAATCATTGTTGTTTTCTGCGCCCTGCACAACATCGCACTGCAGCGAGGATTAGCGCTGCTTGAGGAAGAAGGCGCAGAGCGCACAGCCTCTGCAGAGGAGGAGGAGGAGCAGAATGTGGTTCAGCAAGAGGAAGACCTGGAGGAGGCGGCTGACCCAGTGCGACCAGCACGCGAGCACATTGCTGCCAGGGATGGCCTAATCAATGCCAGATTCACTTAACTTTATGCAGCACAGACATATGGCTGCCACATACACATGAAGGTTGGCATTACTACACTGCAACACCATAGAGCATCTCTACAATGAACTATTCAATCCTTGCACTGTCACCACCATTGCTGGACATTAAGGCGCCCTTACCCTTGTCTGTGCCACTTCAATTTGTGACCAAACATATGGCAACAGCCTCAATCATTCACAAAACATTACTTTATTACAATAAAATAAAAGAACTGAAACTCAACATTCATTTATAGCAAATCACCCAAGTGACAACCCTAGTGACTATTTATATGTGAGCTTTCTTTTACATGTGCTTCTACGTGGTGCTACCCCTGTCGCTTCACCAGATGTAGAGGCAGGCTGCTCACTTCCCTGCTGCGCCTGCTTAGATGCCTTTGGCGGTCATCCTCTGGGTTTTGGAGCCATTGAGGGCCCCGCCAAAGTCTGCTTCTCCTGCGGCTGTGCAGCGGCAGACTCGGCCATCACTGTTCAGGGAGGCATCTGGGGCTCTGACCAAGGGGTTGGCAAGGGGGGTGGGGGTAGTGTGAGCGCTTGGAGAGGAGCCCCAACTTCCATGTCCCCTCCCACCATCATCCCCCTTGTGGGCCACCTGCACTTTTCTGCTAGCAAGTAGCTGGAGAGCACCTGCTGCACATCAGTGGGGCCATGAGGACCCATTTCTCTGCTGACATTCCTTATAACAAGGACATCCATGAACCTCTGGCTTCTCTCCTCAATAGATGCCCATCTATTTAGAAGTGTTACCATGTTCTCCTGAGTCTGGCGATTTATGTCCTCCATGGCGGTTGCCATCCTTTCCATGGCAGAGCCTACAGTTGCCAGTGCGTGCGCCATGGCGTTGCTCATATTTGAGATGGACTCCTCCATTCTCTGCACACTCGCAGTCACCGTGGTTGCAAACCCTGTCAGAGCCTCCTGAACTTGTTCCTGAAGCTCCAGGATCGCCCTCTTCCTGGATGGCCCCCGAGGCTCAGCGTCTGCATGCAGAGCTAGGAGATTCCTGCGGCCTCCGACGAGGAGTCTCCACTGCTGTCCCTGTCTCCACCATCTGCTGTTGCTCACTTGTGACTTGGGAGACACCAGGTGACAACACTACTCTATCTCGCGTAGGACCCACCGAGGTGTGCGTCTCTGTGCTGGGTGCGCTCATTTCTGCTGATGCTGCTCCCTCAGAGGCTGGAGCATCCTCTGAGGAGTGCTCCTGCTCTTCCTCCTGGACAGTGGTGGAGGGGGGGGGGGCTCTTGATGGTCCTGTAGGAGAGTAAAGACATGAGTTAGACATGTGATGTGTAGATTGCAGACGCATCCCATTGTGCACATGATGAGCATTCAATTTCTATTGACATCAGATCCCAATCAAGTCACTCATGATTGCAAAATAAGATGTCTGGAAAATAATTCGGTCACCAGGTTGTTCTAATGAGCCCCTCTCTCCGTCTCCCACTTCAGGCTGGTCAACTACTCCTGCGATGTCCAGAGCTGCCTTCTCAGCGCTGGTGAGCTCAGCCAGCGATGGTGCTCCTCCTCCTGTTCTCTCCCTCTCCCTCTTATTGTGGGCTCTCTTTTCTTGCAATGAGGGGAAAAGGTGCAGTTTTAGTGAGAGTGATGGAATCAGTGTAAAGAATGGATAGGATAGATGTTTAGAGGAAGACTATGATGGAGTGGGGTGCCAATACCAAGTTGCCTCCTTTTGAGTTGTTGGTTGTTGTCATTGCATAACTTTGAGGGTGAGTGTGAGGGGTGCATAGTAAGATTGGGATGTGATTCTGTACATAGGAAGAGACGGATGGGTGATGGTGCAAGGGATGTTGGGGTGAGTAAGGATGTGCAGGAGTAGGGTTGGCAATGCAGAGTGATGGGGATGTGATGACAGGCACAGCAGAATGAAGGTAAGTGTGCTTTTATACTCTTTTTTCCTGAACGCAGGAGATCATTGAACCTCTTCCTGCATTGCACCCAGGTGCGAGCAACAACAGACCTTGCAGTGACCTCCTCAGCTATTTGCAGCCAGGTTGCCTTGGCCTGGTGAGGAGGTCTCCTCCTTCCATTCCCAGGGAATAGAGCCTCCCTGCGTCCTCTAACTACCTCCACAAGAACATGGAGGGAGTCATCGTTGAAGCATGGCGCAGCCCTCTGTCTCTGTGCAGTCAGTTTGCAATCAAGCAGCACTCAGGAGTGTGGAAGTAGAAGTGAGAGCAAATGGGGACATGGCCCCCTTAAATAGAACGGCAGCAAACGTGTCATCAGAGGAGCTGAACAGACCTGCACCTAGTGATTGGGCCGGGTAACGCGCACCGAGGGCTTAACAAGCTCAATCAGTGGAAAATTGTTTGAGCAGAGCGGCTGCAGCCGGGAGCAGGACCGGAACCCGTCAACTACCTCTCCTGCCGCGAACCCGCCTCAGCTGGGAAAATCTTGCCCAGTGAGTGGTTGTTCTAGAAAATGAGGCAGGAGGTCAGGAAAACTCTTTCCTGCCTCAGGATGCTATGGTTTAGTTACTGGATGAGCCAAATTTCATTTTTCAATGGGTTTGGGATTTTTACTGGTGTTTTGGGGAATTCTGCAATTCTGGCCATTTATAATCAACGCCACCTGTTAATGAATAAGTCAAATTCTGATTTTTATCACCTAGGATGCCAGGACTTTTACTGATGTTTTGGGGGTCACATTCTAAGAACACATCTATTTTTCTTTGAAAACTACAAGGCTTGATTATGATTTGTATTTATTACCCCATTCTGAAAGAAAGAAAGGAAGGAAGACTTGCATTTCTGTAGCACCTTTCACGACCTCAGGATGTCCCAAAGCGCTTTACAGCCAATGAAGTGCTTTTTGAAGTGTAGTCGCTGTTGTAATGTAGGAAACGCGGCAGCCAATTTGCGCACAGCAAGCTCCCACGAACAGCAGTGTGATAATGACCAGATAAATCTGTTTTAGTGATGTTGATTCAGGGATAAATATTGGCCAGTTCCGCAAAGACTCTGGGATGACATTGACCTTGATAAACTGATGTGGAGATGCCGGCGTTGGACTGGGGTGGACAAAAATGAGAAGTCGCACAACACCAGGTTATAGTCCAACAGATTTATTTAATTTTACAAGCTTTCGGAGCGGTTCGCTCCTTCCTCAGGTAGGGTAGCAGTGAGAGAATGCTACCCTACCTGAGGAAGGAGCGAACCGCTCCGAAAGCTTGTAAAATTAAATAAATCTGTTGGACTATAACCTGGTGTTGTGCGACTTCTCATTTTTGATAAACTGAGAGAGTGAATCTCAACTTAGACAAGTATTTTCACCTTGTAATGGACTACAATCTGTAACCATCTACATGCAAGAGTAATCATCAAGAAATTTACCGTGTAGAAAATATTAAATAGCAATGTTAACATGAGAAAGAAGGGTTATAGCCTTATAGCCTATTATTGAGTGAACACATGCATGAGACACGTGAAGCTTTATCTCGATTTCAGATTATAGTCTGCATTACACTTCCGTAGCTTTATTATTCTTATTTATTCCACGATATAATATTTGAAATATAATTGTTATGTTCATCACTATATTTTCTTATCCTTGATTATCTCATCACCCTTGACAAGCAAACTAAAGGCAAAGGTTTGAATATTGTCGAATGATTTCTAACATTCGACAACATTTTTTTTTTTAAATTGCACCTAAATGGGTATTTTAATTTTAATACAACACTAAAATTCTTAACTGTTAGTTTTCGTCATGTCTTCACCATCACGTCATCATTTATTACATCTTGCATTGTAAAGTTTAGCGTAGCGCATCCTCTAAATGTTGGTTCCATCATGGCAAGCAAAATGAATCACCATAAATCTTCTTTTTGCTATTGGGTAACACAACCTTTTAGAACAGTGTAAAACCTACACTGAAGAAAAGAACTTGCATTTATATATCGCCTAATCGTCTTTGTCAGAAACTTCCCAAACCACTTTACAGGCAATGGATTACTTTGAACTGCAGTTACTGACCTTGGGTAGGCGAAATATTTTGCCTACTGCAAGTTCGCTTCCTTGCACTGGCATTGCAAGAGTGTTCCAAAGATGTATCCTTGGTCCTCCTTCTTTTCCTCATCTATATGCTGTCCCTCGGTGACATCTTCTGCTGGCACAGGGTTAGCTTCCTTATGTATGATGATCATACCCAGCTTTACCTCTCCACCACTCCCATGGTCACTTCTTTGCTGTCATATTACCAGTCTTGGATGAATTACAACTTACTTCAGCTGCCCATTTGGGAACACTGAAGCTCCGGTTTCTGGTATTCACCATAAACTTTGCTTCCTTGACAGTGACTCCATCCCCCTCCTGGTCTCTATATCATTTCTATCTCCACAAGATTGCCTGACTCAGCCCCAGTCTTAATCCCATTGAAACTCTTATCCATGCTTTTTTTTAAATACCTCCAGACTCAATAATTCCAATGCTCTGCTTGCTGGTATTTCTTTGTTCACACACCATAAAATATTAGCTTGCCCAAAATACAGCTGCTCATACCCTGTCTGACACTGATCCCCATTCATCCACAGATTCCAGCCTTGTGGACCTACACTGTCCCCCGAAATATTAAACTTAAAATCCACGTCTTCATCTTCAAATCCCTTCATGGCCTCACTCCACCATACCCCTGCAACCTCCCACAGCCTTTTGTCTTCCGACCTTGGCCTTCTGTGCATTTTACACCCTCTCCACCTCTCCACTGATGGCAAAGCTTTCAGTCACAGGCCTTGTTCTTTGGAACTCGCTGCCGAGGCTCCACCACTTCTCTCTCCTCCTTTAAAACCCTTCTTATAACTAACTTCTTTTACCTAAGCCTTCAACTCTCCCTCTTAAACTCTTCCCTAGCTTGGTGTTCCTTGCCTCCTAGTATTACTCTTTTAAGTGCTTCGGGACATTTTGTACATTAAAGGCCCTATATAACTACAATTTTTTGTTTAATCTGATCTTGGTGGTGTATTGTTGGCCAGGAAAACTCTTCTTGAAAAAGTGCCAAAAGCTCTTTAATGTCCACTTAAGCCAGCAGAACAGACAAGTGTGTCCTCGTTTTAGCAATGTAACACTCCCTCAGTGCTGCAGTGCAATGTCAGCCTAGATTATGTGCTCCTATCCAGGAATGGAACTTGAACCACAACCTTCAAATTCAGAGATAAGAGTGCTGCCAACTGAGCCAAGCTAAAGTTGATACCGGTACTGACACAGATTGGCTTTAGAAATAATGCATCTCTTTGTTTGCCATATCCTTTTAGATCCATAAATCTGCAGGTTTGTACAGTAAGTTTCTGATATCTAAGCCCAAGTAAACTGTAGTTTACTGTTACCTTGGCCATCATTAACAAATTTTCCAGATGGTCTACTATTTTATATCTGGAGGTTTGTGTCACTAATGCTGATAGCAGATTCCCATTTCAAAGAAATGCAGTATTCAAGTAAAACTGTTGATGGCTTTTGCTGATATTTTTCCAGTGTTTAAATTTCATGGGACTCTTGTGCCTAACATTGTTGTAGTGATGTATAGAGGGTCTGAATGGTTAGTCGGTGTATTTTCAGACGTTTACAGTATTTTTGCCAAACACAACAAAGACACAGCATATGAGACTTCTGGGTTTAGTTTTAACCCGATAGTAGTATTGTAAATTAAATAAAATCCTACAAAGACTCTCAGTAAGAGTAAACCGAGATTGAAATGTGTACCTTGTCTACCATTGAAACTCAGTTAATGCCTAACAGCACATTTCAGAAATTGCAACTAGTGCTGTTAGATGTAGAACATTGTCACAGAAGAGCTCCTTCCAGCTTGCAGAGGCGAGGAGAAAATATTTACCTGAGGGATTATTACCACAGTGCAAATTGCACTTTCTATCTTCTAATATGCAGAGCTGCATCAATGCAGCTACAGAGAAGTCTGTGGCACTAAACACTTCACTCTACATGTTTGAAGGACAATGATGAAATGAAGGTAAACATGACTGAAGGAAACACACAGTGCTACAGTTGAATACAGATTTGTGGTTCTGCACGTATCTCTTACTGTACTTAATACAGTAACGTATCTGGACTAAGATTTACCCCTGAATGGTTACAAGCAGTAATCTAATTGAGTTCAGATGAAATCATAAATGCCAAGTGTGAAGCGCAATTAGTTTAGAATCATCTACTGAATTCTAAGATGTGATTACTGTTTTAAAGTCAGCCCCTAGTGTGTGTTTTTTTTTAATATATTGTTTCCATTTTGTATGCAGGCTTTATCCTATTTTTTGAGCCAACAGCAGCTGTCAGTGTGGATGTTGAGGGTTTGAGATCGCATGTCCTTAATGTGTGACGATGCTCATACAAGGGGATTAGTGATGGTGATATCATTACTTCAGGTTTATCATGGAATAATCAGCAGTTTGTTATTGGGAACTTTTATCCCTGGTCTGTGTGGGTATCACTTAGCAGATGGTAGAGTCTTTTTTGAAAGCTGCAAAGATGGTAGGAGTGTTTTCAGGATTCATCCAAACCCAACAAAGAGTTGATGCTAAATGATATGATGACGACGCTCTCTGCACACCATTTAGAATTTAGATATTGATCAAGTTTATTTTTTCTAAGCAATGTAATTTGCTTTTTTTTTTGTACACATTGCTTTAATTGTTGTGATGATCAGATCTTGTTCCACTGTATCTTAAACTCTACTTATTGGCAATTACTGCGGGGATAAACATTGTACACTCTCTTTCATTAGACTTAAACGCTCTCAAATTTGTCCTTGGTCGGTGCCAGGCTTAAATGCTACCTCTGCTTTCCAAAATTCTCTTAGCATTGTAGTACGGCGTATCATAAAGTTGAAATCGGAGGCTTAATTACATTAAGAGTAATAACACAGCAGAACCTATTGAATTCACAGTGGATCACATCACTTTTATCCTGTATTAAATGAGCTAAGCAGCACAAACAGAATAATCAACATACTATTTGGCTGTCATCTGCAGTGTAGAGACTAGAGATCACAAGGAGTTTTCCCTTGCTACAGTGATAGCCTTTTTATTTCAGACTCCCATCTGGGAGGCCATGAGCACATTATCATACTGAACGCAGGGTTTTGTGTAATCTGCTTAGTGGCACTGCAGTCCAGATCCTTCAGTGCATATTTTGCAATTTATAATTTAAATGAGAACGCTGTTCTGACAGGCTTTGAAATTTATTAAAACTCTTTTGTGCATATGCTTTTGTTCTTGTCTAATAGGCTCAGCATATTTCGGATGCTCAAGTGAAATGATTAATTTTTATTCATGAGTTTTGAAGTCTAGGGACTAAAAGTGGATAGATATTGCTGTTCTCGTTTGAGTATGAGATGCAAGGTGTTTTTCTTGTTAAATAAGGAGGAAAGAAAACAGTAGCTTCCCTGTCATAACTGATCGGTAACAGGAATACAATTCTATTACATAATGTCTTGGATTGAGACATTTGGAGGCTTATTTGTCCAATTTTGTAAGCTGTCATGTATTGCTTCTGTTTGTGGATTTTTTGGCTAAACATGAACGTATTAATGTCAGTGTTAAAAGTGAAGGATGAAATTTAATCAATAGTGAGAAAAAAGCATAATTTAACTGTAGAAATGACTGAACATCAACAGAAAATAGCAAAACAATTTAGTCTTAACTGAAGTGAATCAATCTTGCTCAGTATATATATATGTGTGTGTGTGTGTGTGTGTGTGTGTGTGTGTGTGTGTATGTAGATGTGTATCAACGTTCCCTCTAAGCTGCGTGGCCGCGCAACTGTCTGCTGGTCCGGGACTGGCTTTTCAAATGTGAAATTTTGCGCATGCATGAAACTTTGAATGGGCCATGCAGCTCGTTAAAGGGACCGCGCACCCAAAAAAAATTAGGGGCAACATTGTGTGTGTGTGTGTACGAGTACGACACCTTATGCACTTGAAGTTCGCCAATGCTTTGGGAATCCTTTTTTTCCTTCAGTGTTATCTGAAATGTGTTGTATTCAGGTTGTTTCTACACCACTATTAGAATCTTTCACTAGTGTAGCACAATTCTGCTAAAGCCAATGAATATCTAAGCACGTCAAAATGTTCCAAAGATATTGAGCCTAACATAGCTCTGAAGAAAGGAAGCACTCTGAAATCTCAACCTTATTAATGATGATGGTTAAAAGTGATTTACAAGGCTGTGATACAATTAAGGGATTCAGTGCCTTCAACTCAAAACAGTTGACACAAACCTTATGAACCCGAGACTGTGGTAGAGGTACAAGAGGTTCATGTTTTTAGTAATAAGCTATTTACTTCGAACTTTTATTGGGGAAGAGAAGCAGTCCCATTGATTAGATTCTGCTCAAAGCTAATAAATCCCTCCACTGTGGGGTATTTGCAGATATCAATGACTGGAGTGACGCTCACTGTTTAGGGATCACACTGCAAGTAAATGCACAATGTCAATAGGTGATATGGGCTGATTTTTACCCTCCTGGTCATGAGATGGTGGTCGCAGTAAGAGAAGCCTGAAAAGGAGAACAATAACTAAAATCGATGATTGAAAATGTAACTACAAGAAACAAAAATAACTTAGCAAATTAACACCACCTTCAGAAATTAACACCACCTTCAGAAATATAACTTATGGGGAATTTAAAAAAAATGTTTTAACTCGTTCCATTGAGAAAAAATGCTTCAGCTTAATGATGAGGTTTAATTTCTATGAATTTGACTAGTACAGCTAAATCTAAATCAAAACTGCTCTGCAAAAGAGACCATGAGCCTGCTTAAAATGCCTTCATAGAATAAATGTATTAACTTTATTGGATTCAATTGAAAAGTATTTTGCTTTTAAAATTTTCCCTATTTGAAATTAAATGTGAAAACACTTTTAATGAATACTTGTAATTTAGGAACAAAACAGATGTCCTGGTTAATCGGAGAGCTCATTGATTTCTCTGTAGCATTGTGTACATAGCCATTTGTAATCCTCTGTAAGGTCAGTCCAGGTGTAAATTTCTAGCAAATCTGTGCGCATGTAAATTGAAATCAGGATGATACAGTGAAAGAATAAAAGAGAACAATGCCCTGGATTGCAAAAGAGCTGTCAGTAA
Organism: Squalus acanthias; assembly: GCA_030390025.1. Lineage (NCBI taxonomy): Eukaryota > Metazoa > Chordata > Chondrichthyes > Squaliformes > Squalidae > Squalus > Squalus acanthias. The sequence continues at coordinate 10,309,516 of CM059434.1, read as the reverse complement.
AAGAGATGTAATGGGAGATACATTAAAGCTTGAAATGATCAACTAATTTATGTGAATCCTTGTCATTTCTAACAGAAAGAAACACGCTTTTTTAGTATGGAGCAAAGCCTGGCCATACAAAACAAGGCAAGTACATATGGATAGTCCCTTGATATCGTTCACTTGCCGTGTAATCTTATTATGCAAAGTTCTAATCTTCACCTAGAATGAATGCCCCTGGGTCACAATATAGTCATATCAGGGTTTTTGGGGTCATGCTTTGTGATCCTTAGCTTATTCTTCTCAGCAGAGCTGGGATTTGAGAACATCCCCAGACACTGACAGAAATCAGCGGCAGAATCAGCCAGAACCTGCTGCAATGTTTGGAAGACGAGACCAACATGAGGTCCCTGGTAGGATTAAAGTTGATTTGTAGCTGCAGGATTTTCTAACAGATGTATTATTGGACAGGGAATAGAGGCCACCGGCACAGTGAAATTGGATCACATTTGCCATTCTCGCTGCATCCACTGGTTGCTAAAGCAGCAGCTGCATGTGGATTTTACTTCTTTCAGGTGAAGCGACTTGCAAGTCATTTTGAAGGAATGAGATGAAAGCAGCTTTGGTGACATTTCTGCTGCCTGTAAGATTTAGTGGAAATGTAATGCGATTATTGATAACACCTTCAATGTAGGGAACCACCTGGCAATATCACTGCCAGGCCCTGGGAAATAATCCTTTCCCACCTCTTTACTCTCAGTTGGGGGGCTCAGAGTGATTTCTTTTATTTTGCATTCAACAATAAATGTAAATAGAGACGGTTTCAGTAAATGCTAAATTTAGACCAGGCGCTCAAGATGTTCGTTATGAACGATTTTTTTAAAAAATTACTAATTTGTTCCCAAATGGGTTTTCTTGAATTGCAAAGAATGCTGTTTAGGCTATTACAAGGCATAAAGTCTGAGGACAAATTGAACTTGTTTTGTGACTAAGAAAAAAATAATTTAAGCATGAAAAATTCACGCCCCTCTTCTCAAGAACTGTATTTTGTCAAGTATTTCTGCAATGGTGAACCTTATGAGCAAAGTTCGATTCATATAAATTATCTACTGAATATAGCATTCTGCTAAATTCATATTGTGTAGCTGCTGAATCAATGTCATGAGAGCAGTTTTGGGCACCACACCTTAGGAAGGATATATTGGCCTTGGAGGGAGTGCAGCGTAGGTTTACCAGAATGATACCCGGACTCCGGGGGTTAAATTACGAGGAGGGATTACACAAACTAGGGTTGTATTCCCTGCAATTTAGAAGGTTAAGGGGTGATTTAATCGAAGTTTTCAAGATATTAAGGGGAACAGATTGGGTAGATAGAGAGAAACTATTGGGGAGTCTAGGACTTGGGGGCACCGTCTAAAATTTAGAGCCAGACCTTTCAGGAGTGAAATTAGGAAACACTTCTACACACAAAGGTTGGTAGAAGTTTGGAACTCTCTTCCGCAAATGACAATTGATGCTAAATGAATTGTTAAGTTTAAATCTGAGATTGATAGATTTTTGTCAACCAAAGGCATTAATGAATATGGGGCAAAGGCGTGTATATAAGGAGTTAGGTCACAGATCAGCCATGATCTCATTGAATGGCAGAACAGGCTCGAGGGCTATACTCCTGTTCCTAGGTTCCTCTGTTTCTATATATATGGGGGGGGAAATTCGGTTGATTAGCGCCTTCTTAGGGCGCTAACGGGGTGCAAAGCAACTAGCGCCTGGGTGCGGCGATGTTTGCGCCGCTCGCAAAATTGACCAGACATTTTGCGGCGGCGCTAAACACTACTGCCACGATCTCCTGCGCCCGCAGATCGTGACGTCAGTCGAGCATTCAACGTCCCGGACTGGATATTGAGTGGTGCCCCCTGCCTTTCCGCCTGCCGCTAGCAATGACAGGTAGAGGGGAATGTTTTGCCGTCGGGAAGGGACTGGGGGAGCGCTATTTAAAGGCGGCCGCTTCCTGCCTTTTTTTTGTCAGCAACATATTTGCACCACGCATTCTGAGAGAGAGAGAGAGAGAGACTTCTGGAGAGATTCAACGCTGTGTGAAGGAGTTTTAGGTACTGAGCAGCACTTTGCAGGTTCATTTTGATTTGACCTTCCTTGCATCGATTTAGAAGAGACTATGGGGGCTGCACTCTGAGCTCTTTCCCTGGGCCTCTCCATTGTTCTTTCCAGCAGAATTGATGTACAGGTCTCTCCAGGCCGAGATTTAAGGCTGCAATGAGCAGGGTGCGGCTGTAGAGCAAGATCGACCCTCCCCTTTAAGAACTGGCCAGCGCCAGTGTGTCTGTGTTCCATTGATAACTGACATCACCTGAGCTTTGCCAGCGCTCTGAGGTAGCACCTCTCTTCTCGGCGTTAGCGCCTTAAGAGAGGTGTGTGGCGCCTGAATTAGCGCTCAAATCACCTCCAGGGGCGATAGAGGCCAAGTTTGCAGTCGGAGGCGATAATTAGCGCCAGGCGGTAAACTTTGTGCCCGGCCGATAATTGCGCCCCAAACGGGGCGATACCGAATTTCTCCCCCATGGTATTTTGTTTCCATCAACTTGATTTTATTGTTCCTGGTGCAAGTCTTCATGAACTAACTACGTTCACCTCTCCCTAGACCCCTTAATATGATTGTCGCAGCCTCTCAGACTAGACCTTGTCTCCTTCCAACGTCACACATCTGAAACCCTAACCTTCATACACATCAGCTTCAACTTGCTGCTCCTGTGACCCTAGATCCTGCAAATAGTATAAGAGTAAACAGGTCTGCAGAGCACAGAGCGGTCTGCACAGAGCGGGATTAAAATGGAGCCAATCAAGCGGGCTGCTTTGTCCTGGATGGTGTCGAGCTTCTTGAGTGTTGTTGGAGCTGCACTCATCCAGGCAAGTGGAGAGTATTCCATCACACTCCTTACTTGTGCCTTGTAGATTTAAAATGGGCTTAACCAGGTCAATCAAGGGAAAATAGCGTGGATTGGCCACAAGTCGATGGAGGCAGGACTGCTGCTTGACGGGTTTTAATCCCGCCAACCCACGCTATTTTCCCTTGATTGACCTTGTTAAGCCCGCCCAGCGGGCTTAGCAGGCCAATTAAGGGAAAGCCGGTGACAGAGAACATCAGCGTATGATGTTTCATCTGTCAAATTTGACAAATGAATTGTCATCGTTTGACAGCTTTGAGAAGCTGTCAAACACTGACATTCTCTGTTGTTTGGTGAGTTCTTGTACTCAAGGCTCACCAAACCTATTTCCTGAGCAGAAAGCAGATGGCTGTTGCATCGGAGAATGCAGCAGCCATTCTGTCATCTCTGCCGTGGAGATGCCGGAGCCTCCGGATCCCCAACGATTGAAGCCTGCAGGAAGAAACAAAGGTAAGGAAACTTTTTCTAAGACTTTTCACTCACCTCACATACTTACCTCTCCACACTTGCACCCATCACTCACGTCCACAGCGCACTTTTGGACCCCTCTCATCCCCGCAGTCCCACTGCTCGCCTCGCTGACCCTGGCGGGGTTTCCCGACGTCGAGAAGCCCGCACCTCTGTTGGAAAAATGGGGATAATCCTCTTAACTACCTGTTAACAAACAGTTAAGTGGCTGTAATCCCCTGCCCGCCTCGAGGAGACGGGACCCAGCGCGGGTCGGGTACCCGCCTCCTGGGAAGATGGCACGGAGGCGGGTTGGGGGTGGGATGGGCACCCGCCCCCAGATTCTACATAAGAACATAAGAAATAGGAGCAGGAGTAGGCCAATTGGCCCCTCGAGCCTGCTCCGCCATTCAATAAGATCATGGCTGATCTGATCCTAACCGCCAATTCTGCCATTTTCCCGGCAGTCCCGCCTCCAAACCCGCCTCCCCCAGGGCTGGCAAAATTCCCCCCCAGACTGTTTTATTTGAGAATTTGGAAAGAGTGGGAATTTGGAGAAGAGGGGGAAGGAGCTGCTGTTTTTTGCCTTTTTTTTTCTATTCGTTTATGGGATTTATTGCCCATCCCTAATTGCCCTCGAGAAGGTGGTGGTGAGCCACCTTCTTGAACTGCTGCAGTCCGTGTGGTGAAGGTACTCCCACAGTGCTGTAGGTAGGAAGTTCCAGGATTTTGACCCAGTGACGATGAAGGACCGGCGATATACTTCTAAGTCAGGATGGTGTGTGACTTGGAGGGGAACTTGGAGGTGGTGGTGTTCCCATGCGCCTGCTGCCCTTGTCCTTCTCGGTGGAAGAGGTCGTGGGTTTGGGAGGTGCTGCCGAAGAAGCCTTGGCGAGTTGCTGCAGTGCATCTTGTAGATGGTTCATACTGCAGCCACGGTACGCCAGTGGTGGTGGGAGTGAATGTTTAAGGTGGTGGATGGGGTGCCAATCAAGCGGGCTGCTTTGTCCTGGATGGTGTCGAGCTTCTTGAGTGTTGTTGGAGCTGCACTCATCCAGGCAAGTGGAGAGTATTCCATCACACTCCTTACTTGTGCCTTGTAGATAGTGGAAAGGCTTTGGGGAGTCAGGTGAGACACATGCTGCAGAATACCTAGCCTCTGACCTGCTCTTGTTGCCACAGTATTTACTACTTGTAGTGCTTTGTGTTACAGGTAGATATTTAATTTCAGTACCCATAAATTAATCTAGACCAAGTAAGTAGTCAAGAAACTACACTGTAAACTAAGTTACCTAATTACAAATGTAATTAAATTTAATTAAATAAAACAAGATCATATAGGGATGGCAGTGCAGGTGGTGTGCCGCAACTGCAGTATGCGGGAGTTTGTGGAGAGCATTGTGATCCCGGACAACCACATTTGCAGTAAGTGCCTGCATCTTGAGGAACTTCAGCTCAGAGTTTTTGAGCTGGAGTCTGAGGTGCAAACATTGCGGGGCATCAGGGATGGGGAGATGTACCTGGACACTTTGATCCAGGAGGCAGTCACACCCCTTAAGTTAAGTAGTGGTACAGGTCTGGTTAGTGGTCAGGGGCAGGAGGGTGGAACTGCAACTTAGGCAGGTAAGGGGACCCCAGGTGCAGTGCTGGAGGAGCCTCAGCCTTTTCCCTTGTCCAGCAGGTATGCGGTTCTTACTGTCTGTGTGGATGAGGGAAAAGCCTGCAGGATGGATGAGCAAGCTGACCATGGTGCAGGAGGCCATTCAAGTGGGGGGAGTGAAAGGGAATTTAGTTGTGGTACGGGACAGTGTAGTCAAGGGGATAGATACTGTTCTCTGCAGCCGTGGCTGAGAGTTCTGAAGGTTGTGTTGCCTACCCAGTGCCAGGGTTAAAGACATCTCCTTGCTGGAGGAGAACTTGGAGGGGGAGGATCCAGTTGTCGTGGTCCACGTAGGAACCAACGACATAGGTAGAACAAGGAATGAGGATCCAAATTAAAAAGCAGACCCTCAAAGGTAATAATCTCTGGATTGTTACCTGAGCCACGCGCAAATTGGCATAGGGACAAACACATTAGAGGTTTAAATGCGTGGCTCAAAGAGTGGTGTGGGAGGAAGGGGTTTCAGTTCATGGGGCACTGGCACCAGTACTGGGGGAAGAGGGAGCTGTTCTGTTGGGACGAGCTCCATTTAAACCGGGCTGGGACCAGTGTCTTGGCGAACCGAATAACTAGGGCAGTAGACAGGGCTTTAAACTAATGAAGGGAGGGTGGGGGGATTCAGGAAAGAATAACTTTAAAAGCAGCGAGAGAAATGTCAAGGCTCTAGAGCAGAGTAGAGTTTTGGGTAAAAATAAGCAGAGTGGGTCAGGAAGGGACAGAGAGAGTAACAAAGGTAATAAGGCATCAGTGACTAAGGTGACATCAGGGAACAATAGAAATAAGTCAAAGCTAAGGGCTCTATATCTGAGTGCGCAATAAAATAGATGAATTAATAGTGCAGATAGAAATTAATAGGTTTGATCTAATAACCATTACGGAGACGTGGTTGCAATGTGGCTAAGGTTGGGAACTAACTATTCCAGATACTTAACTTTTAGAAGAGATAGGCAAAATAGAAAAGGAGGAGGAGTAGATCTGATAAAGGATGGAATAAAGACAGTAGAAAGGATCTTGGCTCCGAAAATCAAGTAGTGGAATCAGTTTGGGTGGAGCTAAGAAACAGCAAGGGGCAGAAAACATTGGTGGGAGTTGTTTATAGGCCCCCAAACAGTAGTTGTAATGTAGAGCAGAGTATAAATCAGGAAATTAGAGGCACATGCAACCAGGGTAATACAGTAATCATGGGGGACTTTAATCTAGATATAGACTGGGCAAACCAAATTTACAGTAATAGTGTGGAGGACGAATTCATGGAATGTATGCAAGATAGTTTTCTGGATCAGTATGTTGAGGAACCAACCAGGGAACAGGCTATTTTAGATCTAGTATTGTGCAATGAGAAAGGGTTAATTAATAACCTTGCAGTAAAGGGGCATTTAGGGAAGAGTGACCATAATATGATAGAACTTTATATTGAGTTTGAAAGTGATTCAGTTAAATCCGAAACTAGGGTCTTAAGTCTAAACAAAACAAACTATGTAGGTATGGAGGGGCGAGTTGGCTAAGGTAGATTGGGAAACTACATTAAAAGGTATGATGGTAGAGAAACAATGGCTGGCATTTAAAGAATTAATACATAATTTACAACAAATATACATTCCTTTAAGGCACAAAACCCCCCACAGGAAAAGTGGTCCAACCGTGGCTAACAAGAGAAGTTAAAGATAGTATTAGATCAAAGGAAGAGGCTTATAAAGTTGCCAGAAAGAGTAGTAAGCCTGAGGATTTTAGAATTCAGCAAAGGAGGACCAAGAAATTGATAAAGAGAGGAAAAATAGAATATGAGAGTAAACTAGCGAGAGACAGAAAAACAGACTATAAAAGCTTCTATAGGTATGTAAAATGGAAAAGATTAGCAAAAGTAAATGTGGGTACTTAAGGAGGTGGCCTTGGAAATAGTGGATGCATTGACGATCATTTTCCAACATTCCTTAGACTCTGGATCAGTTCCGATGGAGTGGAGGGTGGCCAATGTAACCCCTCTTTTTAAAAAAGGAGGGAAGGAGAAAGCAGGGAATTATAGACCGGTCAGCCTGACATCGGTCGTGGGTAAAATGATGGAAGCAATTATTAAAGATGTCATAACAGACCATTTGGAAAGTGGCGACATGATAGGTCCAAGTCAGCATGGATTTGTGAAAGGGAAATCATGCTTGACAAATCTTCTGGAATTTTTTGAGGATGTTTCCAATAGGGTGGACAGGGGGGAACCAGTAGATGTGGTGTATTTGGACTTTCAGAAGACCTTCGACAAGGTCCCACACAAGAGATTGGTGAGCAAAGTTAAAGCACATGGGATTGGGGGTAATGTGTTGACGTGGATTGAGAACTGGTTGGCACACAGGAAACAAAGAGTAGGAGTAAATGGGTACTTTTCAGAATGGCAGGCAGTGACCAGCGGGGTACCGCAGGGTTCGGTGCTGGGACCCCAGCTGTTTACATTATATATTAATGATTTGGATGAAGGGATTAAATGTAATATCTCCAAATTTGCGGATGACACTAAATTGGGAGGCAGTGTGAACAATGAGGAGGATGCTAGGACGCTACAGAGTGACTTGGACAGGTTGGGTGAATGGGCAAATGTATGGCAGATGAAGTACAATGTGGATAAATGTGAGGTTATCCACTTTGGTGGTAAAAATAGAGAGGCGGACTATTACCTGAATGGTGGCAGATTAGGGAAAGGGGAGGTGCAACGAGACCTGGGCGTCATGGTACATCAGTCACTGAAGGTGGGAATGCAAGTGCAGCAGGCAGTCAAGAAAGCAAACGGAATGATGGCCTTCATAGTAAGGGGATTTGAGTACAGGAGTAGGGAGGTGATGCTGCAGTTGTACAGGGCCTTGGTGAGGCCACACCTGGAGTATTGTGCGCAGTTTTGGTCTCCTAACTTAAGGAAGGACATTCTTGCTATTGAGGGAGTGCAGCGAAGGTTCACTAGATTGATTCCTGGGATGGCCGGTCTGACATATCAAGAAAGATTGGGTCAACTGAACTTGTATCCTCTGGAGTTCAGAAGAATGAGGGGGGATCTTATGGAGACATTTAAAATCCTGACTGGTTTAGACAAATTAGATGCGGGCAGAATGTTCCCAATGTTAGGGAAAACTAGAACCAGGGGTCACAGTCTAAGGATTAAGGGGAAGCCATTTAAGACTGAGCTGAGGAGGAACTTCTTCACCCAGAGAGTGGTGAATCTATGGAATTCTCTTCCACAGAAGGTTGTTGAGGCCAGTTCGCTAAATATATTCAAAAGGGAGTTAGATATAACACTCACAACTAGGGGGATCAAGGGGTATGGCGAGAAAGCAGGAATGGGGTACTGAGGTAGCATGTTCAGCCGTGAACGCATTGAATGGCGGTGCAGGCTCGAAGGACCGAATGGTCTACTCCTGTACCTATTTTCTATGTTTCTATGTCCCTTACAGGCTGAGACAGGAGAAATTATAATGGGGAATAAGGAAATGGCAAAGAAATTAAACAAATACTTCGGCCGGGCTTTCGCCATCGGAGGCAGGATCGTGGCGGGAGAGGTCGTTGGCGGGTCCCGCTCCTGGCTCCAGCTGCTCTGTGAAAAGGATTTTCCGCTGTTTGGGCTTGTTAAGCCTGCTCTGCGAGGTTCCCGGCCAATTAAAAGGAAACAGGTTTGATGACGTCATTTGATGTGGACATGGTCTTTAAAGGGACCATGTCCACAATCATTTTGACAGTTGTTCTGTCAGTGTTCTGCAGCATTGAGATGCTGCAAACACTGACAATCACTGCACAAAGGTGATTGGCTGCACCCAGGCTCCCGCATGACTCCCTCCATATGCTTATAGAGTGAGTCACAGCATGCAGGGAGGTTCTCTTCCCTTCCAAGGGCGGAAGAGACCTCCCCAGGACACCACGCAGCCTGGTTGCACATTGCGCAGGAGGATACAAGCAGGGATGTCGTCAGGAGGACCTGGCTGCAGTGGCGCAAACCTTTCAATGATCTCAGTAGATTACGAAACATTACTGCAAATCCACACCGAACCTCATCCTGCTGTGCCACTCATCACATCCCCATCACTCTGCCTCCCCTGCACATCCTTACTCACAGCAACTTACCTTGCACCTCACCCCATCCCTCTCTATCTACATTATCACTTCCCCATCTAAGTAGCCAGCCCTTACACTCACCCTTATCCTAGTGCAGTCATACCAACTAACAACACACAAGGGTTGGCACTTGGGTGTTTTATGCAATGTTCATGTAAGTTTTCTGTTAATGTGTTGTCAAACATTGAAATCTATATTTCCAACACTTTACCTTATTGGACAGATCTGTGCTCACCTTTGGAAGTGTCTTAGTGAGTTTCAGTGAATATTGAGACATAACTTCACCTCCCCTCCCCCCCCCCCAAATTTTGATGAGTGTGAAAGGAATGGCTTGGACATTGTAGGGATGCTTTATGGTGTTGGTGTGGGGTGGTGGTAACCTGGCGCATCATGTGGCAGCCAGGGTGTACAGCATCAAGTGAAGTAAATCTGGCCATGGTGAGGCCATCGCTGGCCTCCTGAGCAGCAATATTGTCGGGTGCTGATGCCCTGTGTCCTGTGCAGCATCAGGTGATTGCAGAGAAGGTTGGTGGTGATGTTGGTGTGCCTGGTGATGTTGCTGTTGGGGCTGATCGTGGAGGGATTCAAGGGACCAAGGTGAGATTTTTTTCAAGGGCACCGATGTTGCTGGAATAGATGGCAGCTAAAGTTGAGATGACAGAAGCGATCTGTCAATGGTGAGAGCGCTTGCTCCAAGGAGGTGACCGTGGCTAGACAGTTTACTCCAAACACTTCCAAACTGCATGCAGCTCAAAAGTGTCTTCCAAGTCCTGAAGGCTCAAGCTTCTGACATTGGAAAGTGACCAGCTGTGAAATGGTAGCTTTCATACCACTTTTGCAGCTGTCACCTATTCACAGCAATGGGGAGACATAGAGAACCCGACCTACTTACTTGACATGATCTCCGAATGACATGAACCTCGTTAAAAAAATGGTAAAATAGAAATAGGCTGGCAAAATAGTAGTTAACTATCTTAAATACCTCCTCTGCCGCTCGGTGTCAGGTCTGTTCTGAAATCGCAGACCCGACAATTTGGAAACTTGCATGGAGGCGGGTTCGGAGCGGGCTCCCAACCCACTTTCAATTATTTCGATTTTGACAGCGGACCCGCCTCCAAACCCGCACTCTGAGCACCGGCAAAATTCAACCCTTTCTGTCTGTCTTCACGGAAGAAGACGCAAAAAGCTTCCCGGAAATAGTGGAGAACCAAGGGTCTAGTGAGAATGAGGAACTGAAAGAAATTAGTATTAGTAAAAAAATAGTATTGAAAAATTAATGGAACTGAAAGCCGATAAATCCCCTGGACCTGATGACCTACATCCTAGGGTTTTGAAAGAGGTGGCTATAGAGATAGTGGATGCATTGGTTGTCATTTTCCAAAATTCCATAGATTCTAAAATGGTTCCCGTGGGTTGCAAGGTAGCAAATGTAACCCCACTGTTTAAGAAAGGAGAGAGAGAGAAAACAGGGAACTACAGACCAGTTAGCCTGACATCAGTAGTAGGGAAAATGCTAGAATCTATTTTTAAGGATGTGGTAACAGGGCACTTAGAAAATAATAATAGGATTGGGCAGATTTATGAAAGGGAAATCGTGTTTGACGAATCGTTTTTTTGAGGTTGTAACTAGCAGAATAGATAAGGGGGAACCAGTGGATGTGGTGTATTTAGATTTTCAGAAGGCATTCGATAAGGTGCCACACAAGAGGTTATTAAACAAAATTAGGGCTCAGGGATTGGGGGTAATATACGAGCATGGATTGAGGATTGGTTAACGGACAGAAAACAGAGAGTAGGAATAAACGGGTCATTTTCGGGTTGGCAGGCTGTAACTAGCGGGGTACCACAAGGATCAGTGCTTGGGCCTCAGCTATTCACAATCTATATCAATGATTTGGATGAGGGGACCAAATGTAATATATCCAAGTTTGCTGATGATACAAAGCTGGGTGGAAATTTAAGTTGTGAGAAGGATGCAGAGAGTCTTCAAGGGGATATAGACAAGCTAAGTGAGTGGGCAAGAACATGGCATAAGAGTAAAGATGTCTTACTGCAATTATATAGGGCCCTGGTGAGACCACACCTGGAGTATTGTGTACAGTTTTGGTCTCCTTACCTAAGGAAGGATATACTTGCCATAGAGAGAGTGCAACGAAGGTTCACCAGACTAATTCCTGGGATGGGGAGATTGTCCTCTGAGGAGAGATTAAGTAGACTAGGCCTATATTCGCTAGAGTTTAGAAGAATGAGAGGTGATCTCATTGAAACATGCAAAATTCTTACAGGGCTTGACAGGGTAGATGCAGGGAGGATGTTTCCCCTGGCTGGGGAGTCTAGAACCAGGGGTCACAGTCTCAGGATAAGGGGTCGGCCATTTAGGACTGAGATAAGGAGACATTTCTTCACTCAGAGGATGGTGAATCTTGGGAATTCTCTACCCCAGAGGGTTGTGGAGGCTCAGTCATTGAGTATATTCAAGTTAGAGATCGATAGATTTTTGGATATTAAGGGAATCAAGGGATATGGGGATAGTGCAGGAAAGTGGAGTTGAGGTAGACGATCAGCCATGATCTTATTGAATGGCAGAGCAGGCTCGAGGGGCCAAATGGCCTGCTCCTGCCCCTATTTCTTATGTTCTTAAATACTATCCCCCAAGTACCACCTTACACACACACACATGCGCGCGCACACACACACACACACACACACACGTCTTGTCTCATCCCCCTCCATTGTCTCATCAATACTAAACTACATGGCCTCTAATTCAAATCACAGCACCCCCAGAATCTTTTATCACCTACCTCTAAATCACATTTTATCTGAATTGAGACACTCAAGATATACCAACTCCTGACACTTGCAGCTTTCTGGATAAGCAGAATTTATTACAACAGTATTCCACTTAATACTGACTCACATGGGTTTCAAACTTCACTCCACTGTTGTGAGCACGCCAACCTATAATTTTCCATTGTGAGTCCATTGCACAAAACTACCCCTAAATTAGCACTGCATTGTCAGTCTCACTCAGAAACACATAAAGGCTAGCTGGTATGGGAAATCGAAATGTCATTGTGGTGTAGGAAGGTGTGTCCTTCTGATTCTGGCTCCATAGGGGCAGCGTAGAAGGATCTATACTCTGAAGCTTGCTGTATTATACTTGACCTGGAAATGCTTGATAGTATCACCAGTTGCCTGAAATGCTAAGCATAAAAAATAATCACCTTCCTAATTCCCACTTTAACTACCTTTCATACCAGTTTAATCCCTGTTTAATGCTACCAACAACATAGCTGTCTTGATAGCTGAAAGAGAGCTAACTATATACCTTTTCTTATTACATCTCTGGCTCTCCCTAAATTACGGTAAGATGTTATCTTGAAATTAATCTGAATTTTTTTAAGAAAACGATACTTCTGTATATGTTTGACTCCCAAAGATACCTGTTTGGTATAATCTGCTGGTGAGATAAACCAGTGCACTCCCAATCCTAGAATTCTGTGGGCATCATAGTTTTGAAGAATTTGTTTGTAAAAGAGACCCTGTGCTCCTTTTGACTTTGACAACTTGAAATCCAAACTCACAAATAGCCACTGCATTTCAGAGAAGTGGTGAAAAAAGTGCTGGGTTCTGATGCATCCTCCTAATCGGATTGGAGAGAGTTGGAAGTGGTGTAATCCAGGCATCTGTGCTGGGTCCACTTTTGTTCTTTATATATAAATGTTTTGGACTTAATCATAGGAAGCACAACATCAACGTTTCCTGAGGATTGTAAAAGACTTCAAGAGGACATAGACAGGTCCTTTTGTCCCATCTACAATATTTTTTAAACTAATGAACCAAAGTGTTTCAAGAAAACTGGACAAAATCATTCAATTTTTTTAATGTCCCCATGATTTTTTTTCTTCGTTACTTGCAGCAGTGTCCAGGAGATTAATCTTCAATTCTTGGAGATTCCAGGGCAATCCCACAATAGTGTATTTGATGCTATAAGGATCTTATTTAAGGGAGTGAAAGGTGAGGTTAATGCAACTCATATGAAAGGTAAAAGGAGAGGCACTACTTGATGGATGGCCAAAGCAGCAGGCTATGTGAAGGGAACCACTAAAATCTAAAAGCCATGTTCCCTCCCCACCCGCCTCCCTCCCATCTACCACTGCAAAAATCCAACTTGCATCCTGCAACACCTGCATTTCCTGCCATGCCTCCTATACTTCCCACCTAAAAGGAAAATGGGAATAAAGGAAAAGAGCACAGAGAAGAGCAACGAAGGAGCATCCCTGAGATGACCAGACACAAACAAAATTAGAAGGGACTGACCGAGAAAAAACAACACAAACCAATAGAGACAGCTCAGAGAGAGACCACCATACCCTGTAACTTGCCATAAGCAATGGCATGGGAGATCCAGTAGTTACCAATAACTATGATAAAAGTACTTATGTTCCCTGGCGTTGAAGGTATCATCTTTACCTTGTTGGTCTATTCTTGACCCAGAAGAACATTCTTCAAATTTGGAAAAATATATTGAATCCTGTTTGGGACATGGGCAAAAGCGCTAATAGAAATCATCTCCAATGAGGGATTTATTTTAGACTGTTCACTTTTAATCAGGACAGCACAATCCTGTGACCTCTACTACCGAGAAGGACAAGGGCAGCAGGCGCCATCACCTCCAAGTCACACACCATCCTGACTTGGAAATATATCGCCGTTCCTTCACCGTCGCTGGATCAAATTCCTGGAACTCCCTCCCTAATAGCACTATGGGACTACCTTCACCACACGGAGTGCAGTGGTTCAAGAAGGCGGCTCACCACCACCTTCTCAAGGGCAAGTAGGGATGGGCAATAAATGCTGGCCTTGCTAGTGATGCCCACATCCCGTGAATGAATTAAAAAAAAAATCAGGGATCAACTGAATATGGGCACCTTTGTGGAAAGCGTGTGCAAGTTGCTTTTTATGGGATTAGCCTCTTCCTTCATCAGCTATTGTATTGCTCAGTTCCTTCACGTCTTAGCTCTTTCTTGCTAACCGTTCTCTTGCTGCTGTCACTGGTATTGTTAACAGTGCAGGGTTTATTTCAGCTGCTCAGTGCATTTGTGGATAATATATTGGTCACGGTCTGGAGCATTACTGACGTATGATTAGGTTATGAGTAGTAAATTCTGTGACATTAGTGCCCTAACATGTTAGACTATTATCCCCTGCTGTGCCACTAGTACACCACTTTGACATTTATTTGAGGCTAACCTGCTTTCCTTTTATGGTGTGCTATTATTTCTTGCTTTGAATGTCTTTTGATGCAACACATGGTTTTAAACAAACGCGTTTTTAAATGTCCTTTCAGCTGCTAGTGTGTTACACGCTACTAATGCTTCAGAATTGATGGTCACAGTGGCTACCCGGTCAAAATCTAAACATACTGTACAGCAACTCCGGTGATGTGACCAGAATATGTTTGTAGAGTCGGTTACTTATAGCAGAATTGTAGTAACTAAAGTCACCCCATGAGATTGTAGCATACAAATGCTTAAAGCATTTTAGCAAAGGCATTAACCCATTTATTTTAAATGAGTTAAACGCTCAGCTAAAACAGTAGAGAGAGAGGAGGACTTTTAGCTGAATGTGTTAAGCATTCAAATGCTTCTTGCTTGCCTATGCAAATATAGGACCATCATTTTTACAATTCTATCTACTGCAACCTACTGTATTTCCACTGAAAGAAGTCATTTACCCTGTCGCCTCATGCTATCTTTCTCTTAGTTTACCCAGCAATTCCTCTCTTATAGTCATTAATATTTACTGTGGAAAATCAGATGCTATTTTAATTGGGTTTCTAATACAGTAACCAATTATTTCTGTATTATAGGTGTGATTTCAAATCAATCCAAAAGTAAATGGATGACTGATTTTCATAAAGCATTTTTGCAGTGACTTGACAGTATTGTATTCTTTTTTTCAGGATTCTAGGGTTCCTTTCTACGGAGGAGAACTAACATGTTAGGAAGATTCTTTGGCAAGGTGCTGGGATTCGCAGGCTTCACTATTCAATATGGCTGTATTGCCCACTGTACCTTTGAATACTTAGGAGACATTGTCGTGGTATGCTTTTTTTGGTATTACGTAATATTTTGTCTAGTTTTCCTGAAAATCAGTCAAACCTCAAAGTTGCAGGGACCAGAAAGTTATTTTGAGTGACTTCATTATATTGAGTTCACTCACTGATTATCGCTCTGGCTGGAACTAAGGAAAAATTTGTTGCAAGAGATTTGTGGATAATCTAGTAATTTAATCAAATTATAGTTTGATACCGTTAGTTCTCATTCCACACTTTGGTTAGAATTTTACCATAATACATAAGAACATAAGAATTAGGAGCAGGAGTAGGCCATACGACCCCTCGAGCCTGCTCCGCGATATTGTTTACCTATTGCAAATACATGCCGAACACGTGGGAAAGGATGGGAAACAGTCAGCTGTGACATTCGCTGATGTGGAATGAGGAAAAGATTTTCGCCTCAGTTCTGTTTAGTGTTTTCAGGCATTTGTCAAAGATTATTCATTGTTGGCATCAGCAAATAAAACATCCTTCTGCTTCAAAGTCTGCCACAATTGGGTTTTCCTCAGGGTCTATCATAGGCCATTTAATCTCGCTCATGTCAACCCTATACTGTCGTGTGAGTATCCTTTTGATATCATGATATTATGTAGCGTAGATGTTTTTTTCCATTTCTGTGGGTCTACAATGAATTAATGGTCAGAGTCCAAAGAGCCCACATCATTACATTGCAATTGTCCTAATGAAAACAGCCTGTCGGCTTCTTTGTTGAATGTGATAAGTAAAATATACCCTGTAAATGGGAAGATTAATTTTAAAAGAAACCAGCTGCTGAGGTACCAATTTACATTTCGAATATGCTACTGAAAAAATTGCTGGTTACATGATCAATTTAAACTAGAATTGTTCATTTAAATGCATTATTCTGAGATTTGAGGATCAGGTGGTTTTCATTTGAGGGCATCAATTCTCAGACACACCTTGTAAAGTAACTTTTATGATGCATTTGTAACACTCCACAAACTTGTCATGCTCATAGTAATGACTTCTTTCACATTTCTGTGACCAAAATTGAATTTACATAAAAATATTTTTTTTAGGTACTTAAAACTTCAGAAATGTATTGGAGAATATCTTAAGACAGTCTTGGTCAGAAAATTAGATGGGACCCTTTTTTGAGATTGGAAACTGAAAAACAAAGCTAGGTGGGAAAGCAAGTTGCGAGGAGGACGCAAAGAGGCTGCAAAGGGATATAGATAGGTTAAGTGAGTGGGCAAGAACATGGCAGATGGGATATAATGTGGAGAAATGTGAAGCTATCCACTTTGGTAGGAAAAATAGAAAAGCAAACTATTTTTTAAATGTTGAGAGATTGGGAAATGTTTTCAGAGGGACCTGGGTGTTCTTGTACACGAATCACAGAAATTTAACGTGCAGGTGCAGCAAGCAATTTGGAAAGCAAATGGTATGTTAGCCTTTATTACAAAAGGATTGGAGTATAAGTGTAAAAAGTCTTATTGCAATTATATAGGGCTTCAGTGAGACCACACCTGGAGTACTGTGTACAGTTTTGGTCTCCTTACCTAAGAAAGGATATACTTGCCTTAGAAGAAGTGCAACAAAGGTTCACTAGACTGATTCCTGGGATGGGATGGGGGGGGGGGGGGTTGCATTGTCCTATGAGGGATGATTGAGTAGACAAGGCCTATATTCCCTCGAGTTTAGAAGAATGAGAGGTGATCTCATTGAAACGTATAAAATTCTTTCATATTCTTTTAAAAGGGGCTTGACAGGGCAGATGCTGGGAGGATGTTTCCCCTGGCTGGGGAGTCTAGGTCTAGGGGTCACAGTCTCAGAATAAGCAGCCAGGGGCATTCAGCCTCGGATCTGCGGGTAAGCGTTCTCCAGGGCGGCCTTCGGGATACACGACAGCGCAAAATCATAGAGCAGAAACTGATAGCCAAGTTCCGCACTCATGAGGATGGCCTCAATCGCGATATCGGGTTCATGTCACGATACAGAACGTGACTTGACATCATGGCCGGTCTTCCCAGGTGTTTTTTTTTTAAAAGACTAGCACAAGAACCAACACAAATTGACAGGATATGCAGCCAGCAGGTGGTTTGACACGTTGGACCCCCTGGGACACATCTCATTGTCTTGGCTGTGCTCTTAGTGTGTCTTTGATGTAGGGAAATATTTGAATAGATTTTGTCTGTGTTTAAATTGTGAATTCTGGGAGATTCTCTCACTGCTAACTTACCTGAGGAAGGAGCGACAGCTCCGAAAGCTTGTAAAATTAAATAAATCTGTTGGACTATAACCTGGTGTTGTGCGACTTCTCAGAATAAGGGGTCAGCCATTTAGAACTGAGATGAGGAAGAATTTCTTCACTGAGGGTTGTGAATCTTTGGAATTCTCTACCCCAGAGGGCTGTGGAGGCTCAGTTGTTGAGTATATACAAGGCAGAGATCGATAGATTTTTGGATACTAAGGAAATCAAGGGATATGGCACTGTATGCCACAGAGGGGCAGAATCTATATTTGTGGGGGTGATCTTGCGCATAATGAGCAATAATCGTAGCCACGGTATTGTGAGGCAGCGAGGACCGTGTTTCACCACAGGTGGAAAGTAAATCAGAGGATGTCATCGCCGGCTATTCCCGTGCAGCTTCTAGAGGCCAGTTTTAGGGCCGTATTGGCAGAAGTTTGGGAGCGGCGGGGGGGGGGGGGGGGGTGTTATCTTTTAAAACTGAAAAATGACTTTTACCCTTTGGCAATAAAAAGGGAAAGTAATAATACTGTCATTCCTGCTTTCAAAAAAAAGCTTTAATTGAAATTTCAGAGGAATGCATTAAGAGTTTGAACACTAGTATCCCCTGGTCAATAGTCATTTCAGGACCAATGTTTTTGTTAGTGCTCTAGGAATGATTTTGTAATGCACAAATAAATATATTTATTTAAAAATCAGCAATGCATTTTTTCTTCATTTCCCAGTGTTCTGGTCCTTCCATGGAACCTACAATTAAGAGCTATGATGTAGTCATCTCTGAGAAACTCAGTCAGCAGTTTTATCGCATTGAAAAGTAAGCTGTCAGAACATTGAGAAATATCAGAATCTCTGAATCATTTGGATATATTTATGTTCTTTAATTATTCTGAATCCACACATGGAAATGTTTCCTCTAACCCCAATTGGATGTTTGTTCGCAGAGGGGATGTAATAATTGCTAAAAGTCCCAATGATCCCAAGATAAACATTTGCAAAAGAGTGATTGGTCTAGAAGGCGACAAAGTGCACACCAGTAGCCCACTAGATGCCTTTAAGAGTCACAGATATGTAAGTATTATTATTTTTATGTTATCTTTTTATGCACAATGATCACATATAAACATAAAGTAGCAACAGCCCAAGCCTATTTAGCCCTACTTGCTGTGTTGTTTAGGTTCATTTACAGGCCACGCAGCCAGTTTGCATCTCCCTTGATGCCAAGCCTACGTCCCTCTATTCCCTGCTGAACTAAGAATGTGTTCAATTTTTTTCATGCTTCAACTGAGTTAATTTTCGTTGCGCTATGTGCCACTCTGTTCCCTGACTTAATAACCTTAAGTGCAAAGTAGTTACTCATTAACTAACTTTAACTCAAGATTTTCATAGCCTGTTCCCACGTTCTTTTTCACGATATAAGAAATAATTGCCACTAGCTTTCTTCATAACTTCAAAGACTTTAACAATGTCTCTCCAACCATTATCTTTTTCTAACCCTGGTAACGTTCCAGTAAATCTATGCCGCACTTTTTCAATAATTTTATATCCTTCCTATAATGGGATGTTCAAATTTGTACACAATACTCCAACTGCAGCCCAACTAAGGTCAATATTTCCTCGTTGCTTTTGCATTCTGTGCCTCTGGATACAAAACCAAGGATTGTATTTTCCTTTTCATGGCCTTATCTACTTGTGATATAAAACTTAATGACCTGTCAATTTGAACACTGATGTTCTTCTGCTTCTCCACTCCAAATTGTATGTTGAGGGAGCACATACACAGTGATAGACATAAGCCGAACCTGTAGCCCATCTTGTTTGTCAGTAACTGACCAACAAACATTATCTCAAACTCAAAAATCAAATGACAGACTAACTTCAGAATATAGGACTTAATATCACAAAGTGGTTTAACTGTACACATAATATTTACAACAGGTGCTTCTTATTGCCATCATGCCTGCTCCTTGTGCCTCTCTGTTATGTTCTTGACTCTATCCTGGTACTATGCTGAGGTAATCCCTGAGGGCCAGGGTCACCAATGATGCTTGGCTGTGCTGTATTAGGATGAGTGTCTTGGGACCAAGGTGGCCCTCGTCTCAGGTGGGTGAGGCACGTGCCAAATCCGGCACCGGGCATCATCTGTAATTACAGGCTATTATAGACATGTAAGTCATGCCTGTTGTCTGATTCAAAGAATGATGTTTTCAAGGGTCTGAATCACTCATTTTGATCATTTTGAATAAAGCTGGGACAAAAAGAAAGAAAGACTTGGATTTATATAGCACCTTTCACAGCCACCGGACATCCCAAAGCGCTTTACAGCCAATGAAGTACTTTTTGAATTGTAGTCACTGTTGTCGTGTCGGAAACGCGGCTGCCAATTTGCACACAGCAAGCTCCCACAAACAGCAATGTGATAATGACCAAATAATCTGTTTTAGTGCTGTTGATTGAGGGATAAATATTGGCCAGGACACCGCGGAGAACTCCCCTGCCCTTCTTTGAAATAGTGCCGCAGGATCTTTTACGTCCACCTGAGAGAGCAGATGGGATCTCGGTTTAACGTCTCATCCAAAAGACGGCACCTCCAACAGTGCAGCACTCCCTCAGTGCTGCACTGGAGTGTCAGCCTAGATTTTTGTGCTCAAGTCTCTGGAGTGGGGCTTGAACCCACAACCTTTTGATTCAGAGGCGAGGGTGCTACCCACTGAGCCATGGCTGACACTTTAAGTTAATAGAAATTGATGAAAGATTTTGGTAAAATCTGTACACAATCCATTTTTTTAAATCAGTAAAGACTGTTATTTTACTCAACAAACAAAGCAGAAGGAGGCATTAATGGAAATGAATGACATTGTTAACATCGCCATTCACCATCAAATTTACTAACAGCTATTCCTCAAACAGATAAATATCTGTTCCTCAACCAGATACAATTCACAGCATCTGATGACTTCCAAGTGGATTGTTAATTTTTGTGAAGAATCAGATAGAAGGAAAGATTGTACAGAGTAGCAAAACAATTCTTTTTGCGCTGCGTTCAAGTGTTAATTAGGAATATGTCTATCATACGTTAATCAATATATATTTGCTGTCAACGCTAGGTTCAGCCGGAAGTTCCCGTACTACAGGTTGAGCATCCCGAATCTGGCAACCTCGGGACCGAGGCCAAGCCGGTTTTCGGGTTTTTCCGGACTTCGGAATGTGTTTCTGAAGTCCGAAGTCCGGAAACGCCTGAGCCCAGGTTGCGATATTTCCGGACTTCGGACGTCAGAAACACGTGCCGAGTCCAGAAATGCCTGGGCCCAGGTTGCGCTATTTCCGGTTTTTGGTAAGCCTCCCTCAGAGTGTCCGGATTCCGGAACATTTTACGGATTCCGGACCCCCGCCACCAATCGTCCCGGATTTCGGAACTCCGGATTTGGGACGCTCAACCTGTACCTGTCTTTTTTAGTCCTTCCTTTTGTTCAGAAGTTGACCCCTAGACCATCCCATATCGGTGTCATCGTTAACACTGGCCAACATATGCTTCTGGCAAGGGTCACATACTGTCTGACCCATGTCCTGGTTTGTGGAACAGAAACAGTGGGAGACTAAATTCAGAACTCCTGATTGGCGATTTTCATGTTCAGCCACGAAACGCGTTCATACTACATTCCTAACTGCACTATTGTTACACAGGTGTTAACCTGAGTATCGTAATGTTTCTTCCCAAAGTTGTTCTGCTGAAATGCACATGTGTGTTGCCATTATTTTTCGTGGAAACTGCAGTATTTCGTAACAAGATTTTTAGAGAGCACTTGTGAATGGGGCAACATTGCTTAAAGACTTGGGTAATTCGAGGCAATAAAATAAGCGCTAACTGTTGGAAACAGTTTGGAAGTATGTTACAAAAGTTCTTTTATCTAAAGATTTTGTGGTATTAATTCAATGTATATTTGCAATATTAATGTTTGGTCACTTGTTACATTGAGCTAAGCAATGATCCTGCTATAATAATAATTGGAAACCTTTTCCCTGTAAAATCTTTGCACGAGGAGTGATTTGAGAAGAGCACTGAGCAAGCAGTTTTAAAGTGTATTAGTTCACCTCTAGTTTTAGTACCTAAGTACAGTGAAATAGGGCAACAGAGACATGAAGCTGTTTCTATAGTCTTCAGTCTAATTGTATGGCATAGGTCATTAATTGTATGACCCTTCAATACTAAAGTCCTACTTAATCAAGTAAATAGACTGTAAAATTGAAACGCTGGGCTCTCTGGAGTAACCAAACAGGGTTAATATTTAATTTGAGCATCTATTGCTATCAGTATATTATTGGCTTTAAAAGCACTGATATTTAATCAGGGATTATAATTAAAATGCTTCTTGTCCAAACACACTGCTTCTATTTGCCCTTGCTTTTAATACCATTTGCTTTAGCTCTAAGCCTTCTTCTGCCATATGGTCAATGTTGCAAAGGTTCAGGTTCATTTTCCCGTTTTTGTTCAAAGAGTCACCAGATTAAAATACTCTCGGCATCATAAACCGCTGATGGAATAAGCCCCCATGTCATTTAAACAGGAGGAGTGCCTGATGTCACTTTATTCAACTAGGATCAGTAAATACGGAACTGTCTGCCTTGTCACTCAGAGTGATAAAAGCCTGAGTTACGCATCTATTTCACAGCAATAGTTTCTTCGCAATCAATCACTGCAAATTGCTAATGCCCTAGCACCCGCTGATGTGGGAGAAATTTGTTTACTCTTGTGCTAAAGTGGAGTTCATTGCCGAGATGACACGGCCCATTCATCCTGGATTTCTATGGCCAACGTAATTGTGTATGAAGATGTGTTAGTTTAGATGGTTTTTATTTGGGGGGGGGGGGGGGAATTGCAGGTGGAAGATAGCAAGGGTTACGCACAGTGGTTAACCCTGAAGCATTTTCTCTATCAAACAAAGCATCTGCCTGTGGTGTTTACGGCTGAGAGTGCTGTGTTGATGTGCATATCGGTTAACACAAGTGGTACATACACTCTGCTTGTCAGCAGGTGTAATTGGATATGTTGAGACTCCCCCGTTGGATTAAAAAAGAATTGTTTTGATTGGTTTGCTTCAGACACCAAATATGCGACTTACCTTTGCCTTATATTGGTCGTAATTCTGCAATCTGCTACTTTATGGCGCTTTTACGTTCATGAGCTGGGTTGCTTACTGAATGTTTCTGTCTATTACATTTCCTTTAGCAGATCAGTGTGGCTTTACCTTTTGTCCCAGGCCAATATTTACCCCTCAATCAACATCACTAAAGCAGATTATCTGGTCATTATCACATTGCTGTTTGTGGGAGCTTGCTGTGCGCAAATTGGCTGCCGCGTTTCCTATACTACAACAGTGACTACACTTCAAAAATTACTTCATTGGCTGTAAAGCGCTTTGGGACGTCCGGTGGTCATGAAGGGCGCTATAGAAATCCAAGTCTTTCTTTCTTTTTGTCCTAGTTTTATTCGAAATGGTCAAAACGAGTGATTCAGACACTTGAAAACATAATTCTTTGAATCAGACAACAGACATGACTTACATGTCTGTAATAGCTGGTTAATTGCAGGTGATGCCTGGATTTGGCATGAGCCTCGCCCGCCAGCAAGGACAGGCGTGCGGAACAATTGATCCACTGACTTGTCGCTTATTTCGGGCGCCAGTCCAATTTCTATGGCAGTCGATCCTCTGACTCGCCGTGAGCATTACCATGAGAGAGCTGCTAGTCTCCATGTTAAAAGCAAGGCCAGTTTTCAATCAAATGCAAGTCTTCTGAAAAGTCAACCCCACCCTCACCCCACCCCTTTCCTGGGGTCTTCATTTTGAAGTAAACTATTTTTAAATGTGAGACAATTTATCTTCTATTTCTTTTGTCAGTGTGCCTGACCCTAAAGGCAATAACTGACACCTCCACTCTCGTTTTAGTTAATTTTATTCAAAACATAACCTGACATTGGTGCAGATTGTGGACTATTGTTGCTTTGTACATTCAGTAAAGCACCGCTGATGATTGGCATTGCTTTGACAGCCAGTGTAACAGGCCTTAATGCATGTTCACCTTGTGACATCACAAGACATGTATCTGGAGGCCTAATATTGAGACAGCAGTTTTTTGTAGGCAAGTTGTTACAAAAGCTGCTAGAATAAAATCTACAGTATGTGGAAAACTCTCCCACAAAAAGCAGTAGATGCGAGCTCAATTAATAATTTTAATTCTGAGATCGATAGATTTTTGCTAGCCAAGGGTATAAAGGGATATGGAGCCAAGGCAGGTGGATGGAGTTAGGATACAGATCAGCCATGATCTTATTGAATGGCGGAACAGGCTCGAGGGGTTGAATGGCCTCCTCCTGTTCCTATTACCTGAGGAATTTGGAATTTCATAGCTTGTAATAATAAAATCTTGGCTCTTTCAACACAGTAAATAAATACTGTGGCAACAAGAGTAGGTCAGAGGCTAGGTATTCTGCAGCGAGTGTCTCACCTCCTGACTCCCCAAAGCCTTTCCACCATCTACAAGGTACAGGTAAGGAGTGTGATAGAATACTCTCCACTTGCCTGGATGAGTGCAGCTCCAACAACACTGAAGAAGCTCGACATCATCCAGGACAAAACAGCCCGCTTGATTGACACCCCATCCACCACCTTAAACATTTACTCCTTCCACCACCGGCGTACCGTGGCTGCAGTGTGTACCATCTACAAGATGCACTGCAGCAACTCGCCAAGGCTTCTTCGGCAGCACCTCCCAAACCCGCAACCTCTTCCACTTAGAAGGACGAGGGCAGCAGGCACATGGGAGCACCACCACCTCCAAGTTCCCCTCCAATTCACACATCATTCTGACTTGGAAGTATATCGCCGTTCCTTCATTGTCGCTGGGTCAAAATCCTGGAACTCTCTCCCTAACAGCACTGTAGGAGTACCTTTACCACACGGACTGCAGCGGTTCAAGAAGGCAGCTCACCACCACCTTCTCAAGGGCAATTAGGGATGGGCAATAAATGCTGGCCTTGCCAGCGACGCCCACATCCCATGAACGAATTTAAAAAAAGTCTTTTCGCTCATTCAACTTGTGTTGAAATGTGATGGGACAGTTATCAGTAATCAGTAGAGTGGTATATTGGGGTATTTAAATCATAGAAATCATAGAAATTTACGGCACAGAAAGAGGCCATTCAGCCCATCGTGTCTGCGCCGGTCGAAGAAGAGCTATCCAGCCTAATCCCACTTTCTAGCTCTTGGTCCGTAGCCTTGCAGGTTACGGCACTTCAAGTGCGTATCCAAGTACTTTTTAAATGTGATGAGGGTTTCTTTCCCCTGCAGGGACCTTGTACACTTTAGGGCTCAAATCTTCCTAGATGGTGAGGTTCCCTCCAAGCCTTTCTGGAAGTTGATATTATCAACACGCCATGCTCAAGCTGGGCTCTGATTCCCAATTAACTTACTCGATTTATTTACAGAAATTACAAATGCCTAAATGAGTGTTCTAGATATGTAGGATATATATATTGCAGTCAATGGAATTGAATATCAGGCGGTGCGTATAATGGGCGAACAATCTAATACCACCCGCTTTGCGCTACCATCCAAGGCAAATTTCTACCCCATACAGAACAACACAAGCTTTTGAGCAATGACAGCAATAGATGACCTAATCCTTTAAATTACACTCAGTTCCTGACAGCAGTGACTTCAGTGAGAGTCTCGTTGCCACAAGTCCAGCATTCACTTTTGGCTCCCACTCACTGAAGACTACTTGGTTCTCATGCTTTCACGGTTCTCTCTCTGTCTCTCTGTCACACTGGAGACTTAAACGTACCACTCGTCTTAATTCATGGACTCCCATGGCAAATTCCAGGCATACGTAAAACAATGCATTAAAAAGTTACAGCCATTTCCAGGTTAAATGATCCACAGGAGGCATTTCGGGCCCATTTACACACAATGCTAGTTCAGCCTTTATCTACCTATATAGAGTGTCAATACCATGGAAGTTGTCGCATCCACTGATGAAAGACAGAAAGAAAGAAGGAAATATATAGCGCTTTTCATGACCTTGGGACGTCCCAAAGCACTTTACGGCTAATGATGTACTTTTGAAGTGTAGTCACTGTTGTAATGTGGGAAAC
This sequence comes from Squalus acanthias, assembly GCA_030390025.1. Lineage (NCBI taxonomy): Eukaryota > Metazoa > Chordata > Chondrichthyes > Squaliformes > Squalidae > Squalus > Squalus acanthias. Next base: position 10,283,899 of record CM059434.1, on the reverse strand, counting down.
GCGGCAACCAATTTGCGCACAGCAAGCTCCCACAAACAGCAATGAAATGAATTACCAGATGTTCTGTTTTAGTGGAGTTGATTAACGAATAAATGTTGGCCAGGGGTTAAGTAGTGCCATGGAATCTTTTGTGAGATTAACGTCTCATCTGGAAGACAGCACCTCGGACAGTGCAACACTCCCGCAGTACTAAAGTGTTAGCCAAGATTATAGGCCGGATATTCCGACCCCCACGGGTGCGTACGAGGTGTGTATGCACCCATAGGGGCCTCGCAAGTGCCGGTTTCAGGCATGCGCTAAAACCGGCACTTCCGATCTGTCAAGAATTCTCTTGACAGATCATCCGCCTGCCCGGGCAGAGAGTTCCGCTTTCTGCACAACCTCCGCCCGCTGAAAACCATTAAAAATCTTACGCCTGGTAAAAGCATGCATAAAGCCTGCTTTCACTCATTTATAATTTAAAAATACTTTTAAAAAAGGTAGTTTATTTTTCGCCCCATAAAAAACTTTAATTATTTTTTCAAAAAATTTAATTTTTGTTTAAAATATTTAATTTAATGTAATTTTAAAATACGTGATTTAAAATTTTTTTTATTTAAGTGATCCCCATTCATACTTTTACCAGATCCGTGCGTAGAGATCTGTCAAAAGTGTGAAGGGGAATTCCCTTCTTTGATTGGTTCCCCATGGCCTACGTGACCCCAGGGACGCTTGCGAACCGCATGCACCCCTGGGATACCTGGGCCCATGCGCGCGCGGACCAGGAGAGGCCCAGTTTCGGAAGTCTCGGGACCTATGTAACCAGCAGGTAAGTGCGTAGATTTTTTCCAATCGGAGGCATCCGCCCGGAGCAACTCGCCAAGGCTTCTTCGGCAGCACCTCCCAAACCCGCGACCTCTTCCACCTAGAAGGACAAGGGCAGCAGGCGCATGGGAACACCACCACCTCCAAGTTCCCCTCCAAGTCACACACCATCCTGACTTAGAAGTATATCGCCGATCCTTCATCGTCGCTGGGTCAAAATCCTGGAACTCCCTCCCTAACAGCACTGTGGGAGTACCTTCACCACACGGACTGCAGCGGCTCAAGAAGGCGGCTCACCACCACCACCTCAAGGGCAATTAGGGATGGGCAATAAATGCTGGCCTTGCCAGCGACGCCCAGATCCCATACGCGAATTTAAAAAAAAAAAAGGTAGCCTCCAATCGGAAAATCCGGCCCAATGTATTCAAGTCTCTGGGTTGTGGCTTTAACCCACAACCTTCTGAGTCAGAGGCAAGAGTGCTACCAATGAGCCAAGGCCGAGTCCTCATACGTTTTATTAACTGTGTTGAGGTTTTTTCTGAATGAATAAGTTCAAGAAAGAGTCTTTCTTTGTGGATGCTGCCTGAAAAATGTGCTAGAAATCTACAAAACGCTTCTAAAGCAATTCATATTTCACACATTAACTTGGTGGAGCAAGGGGAGAACGGTGTGGATGCACATTGTCATTCAAATACATTCACTGGTAAATACAATGCCTGGTGTGGTGCTACAGCATACAGGTTAGGAAGGTCTTGGTATGCTGAGTTAACCAATTTTAGTTGGGGCAGTGAAGGAGTGCTATATAATGGGATCGATATCCCTGGGCTCGGGAGGGTAAAAATCAGCTTTCGGATTCCCACCCCAACTTGAATCAGTGCCTCAGGAGAAGAAGTGGGGGGGGGGCAAGGGAAGAAAAAGGGAGGAAGAAAAGCTAATGCACTTGATTTAACCTCCTGACACTATCTGGAACGATCAGTATCTTGTTCGGGTTCACTTGACGATAGCGCCAGCTTCCTGTTTTAACGATGCCAGCTGATCTGCAAGATAAAATCGTGCCAAGAAGAGATCAGTCATAAGAAATGTAAAATAATAGCAGAGGCTTTTCATTCTCAGCTACTGCATGTTCTCACTTGGCATGTTTTCAGTAACACATCAAGCAGGAAATTAATGTGACGTTTTACTTTTCAGTTTTGAAAAAATTGCTTTGTTTCGCGCCTGATTGTTTTTTAAAAATTACATACAAGCTCTGTTATGCAGGCTTTTTACAAAGTAAACTCCAGACATTTAAAAGAGACTTTCCCCCTCCTACTACATGATGTTTTGATTGTTAATCTTTCCACATATACTTTCTGTTCTTTTTTTTATTGTGCATGTTATTTCCTTTTTTAATTTTTGTGTTTTTTTGTTTACTTTTCTTCCTCCCCTCACCTCACCTTTCCTGAAGGTGCTACCTCATGCTGATGTAGATTTCCAAGGCTACCAACAGTCCTTCGTACCAAGTGAACGTTTTTCATGCGTGAGGTTGAGTAGTGAGAGCATCAGTCTATTCCACCCCAAGGGTAGTCATAGCCGACTCTAATATTATCGTGTCCATTTCCCACGCAATTAGATATCTAACCTAAGAAGATATGAACATAAGAATTTGGGGCAGGAATAGGTCATACGGCCCCTCGAGCCTGCATTTGATAAGATCATGGCTGATCTTCGACCTCAACTCCACTTTCCCGTCCGATCCCCATATCCCTTGATTTCCTCTAGAGTCCAAAAATCTATCGAACTCTGTCTTGAATGTACTCAACGATTCAACATCCACAGTCCTTTGGGGTAAAGAATTCCAAATATTCACAACCCTCTGAGTGAAGAAATTCCTCCTCATCTCAGTCTTAAATGGCCGACCCCTTATCCTGAGACTATGCCCCCTAGTTCTAGACTCTCCAGCCAGGGGAAACAACCTCTCAGCATCTACCCTGTCAATCCGCCTCAGAATCTTGTACGTTTCCATGAGATCACCCCTCATTCTTCTAAACTTCAGAAAGTATAGGCTCAATCTCTCCTCATAGGACAACCCTCTCATCCCAGGAATCAATCTGCTCGTTATTAAAATGTTCCCTGGGTATTTTGTATCCAACTTCCAGAAAATATATTGGGCTGCAATTAAAAGTTACTCCCTAACATTGATAGTTGGACAAAAGTACTGCAATGGTCTCTTTCTTCATGTAACTGTCCCTGGTTCTTTTCTGATTCATTCTGTGTCCCTCACTCTGTCTTTCTATTCCATTTTTTTTCCTCTTTTTCTCTGTTTATATATAATCACCTTTTCTCATAGTGATGACCTTGACTTTTTGTCACTCTGTCTCATTCACTCTTCTGTACATCTGTCTCCCCTCTGTCACCTCTCTGCTCTGTATGTCCACAAATCTCTGCATGGCTCTTCTATATAACAAATAATTAGCAGTCCTTTTCATCTGACTGGTTATTAGTGCTTTATTCTCCCTTTTTCCTTTTCCAGTTCTTGCTCTGAATTCTTCTTCTCTGGTTTCTTATTCCTCTGCTGCTGCCTCTATGCCACTGCAATCACAAACTTGACACACAAATCCCAGTGTAAGACTCTCTAGTCCCTTGTTACTCTGCATGCTATGTCCACTGAGACCTACCTTCACATTTGGCAATGCAATCGAGTTTCATCAGTTTTATTGTAATTTTTGATCTACGCTATTGCTGCTATTTAAACTGATCTACCTGCACAAGTCCAACTTCTTGGGTCAGCGGGTCATGTGCTGGTAGGCATAACAAGTGCTCACCAGGTTATATTGGCCGTACATATTGGGAGCTTTAATTTCTTTCAAAGCCAGAACATATAATAACAGTAACAGCTACTTGTATTATATAGTGCCTTTTAATGTAGAAAAAGTACATTTCACAGAGGCGTAAGTGATAAAAAAAGTCACCAAAGTGCCATTAGGAGTCCGATATGGCTCTTCTCCCTCGGTGTACTGGGTCCCTTTGAGGCTGGGACATTGAAATACACCCCCCCCCACCCCCACACTCCACCCCATTTATGTCACTGGTCTTGTAGGGGTGAGAAGAGGCCCCATTCCCGCAAGGCCATCCCAGAAACTAGCCCCCGCCTGCGACTGGGATCCTGTGTGTCCGGCTCCTGACCAAGTTTGCAGCTGTCCCAGGCCTTGAAATGACCCAGGAACTTTGGCCCCCATCTCTTTAACTATCCACGTTGTGCAGGATTTTCCATTTCTACTGTTAAATGTACTGTATTGACATTTAGTAAATGGAACAAGTGAAATTTGTTGGATCACATTGGTGCTGATTTCCTTGCACTGCAGCTCCTGGCTGTTTCGGGGAACTCAAATTCACTGGCATTGTTATTTTTTTCACTCGGGATTCGTTCCGCAGCTCACCGCAGCATAACGTTCCCTAATTTAATTTCCTGAAGTACCGACTCTCCCAGACTGGCAGTCTTTCCATTTAACCTTCCCCTCATGTAAACAAATGAAAAAAAACAAGGAAAGAGAGATTAGAACAAATATGCGATGACAAAAAGAAGAGAGGAAAAGGAGCACATTGGGAAAACCAGCATGAAAAAGAAATGGGCAGAAATGAAAAAGAATACAAAAGAATGAATAAGATTGCAAAGAAGAATGAAATGTATTTCTTTTTGAAAGAAAGACTTGCATTTATATCGTGGCTCGTAATTTCCAATAGGAGGCTTCCTGTGTGCGGATGCCTCCTATCGGAAAAAAATCTACGAGCTTACCTGAGGGCTCCCGAGGTCCGGACATTTCTGATCCTGGGCCTCTCCAAAGTCGAAATGTGCAGGGCCCACGTATCCCAGGGGTGCATGCGGTTCGCAAGCATCCCTGGGATCACGTGGGCCAGGCCAGCCAATAGGAGAAGGGAATCTCCTGTCAAATATATGAATGGAGATCACCCCAAAAACACACAAACATTAAATAATTTAATTTTTAAAAATCACGTTTTTAAAATGAGTTAAAATTGCATTAAATTAAATATTTTAAACAAAAATTTAATTTTTTGAAAAAAATAATTAAAGTTTTTTACAGGGCTAAAAATAAACTTACCTTTTTTAAAAGTATTTTTAAATTATAAATAAGTGGGGGAAAAAAAATATATTTTTAACTTTTTTCAACTCTTATGCTGGTAAAAGCAGGTGTAATGTTTGTAAGGGTTTTCAGCGGGCGGAGGTACTGCAGAAAGCGGAACTCTCCCCCCGCAGAGGCCCTTCTCTAGGGCAGGCGTCCGATCTGTCAAGAGCATTCTTGACAGATTGGAAATACCGGTTTTCAGCGCATGCGCTTCGCATGCCTGTAACCGGCATTTCCGATGTCCCTACACAGCACGTACACACCCGTATGCATCGGAAAATACGGGCCAGTGTCTTTCACGACCTCAGGACGTCCCAAAATGCTTTACAGCCAATGTAGTACTTTGGAAGTGTAGTCACTGTTGTATTGTAGGAAATACAGCAGCCAAAATTGCACACAGCAAGCTCCCACAAACAGCAGTGAGATAATGACCATATAATCTGGTTTTAGTGATGTTGGTTGACTGATAAATATTAGCCAGGACACCGGGGAGAACTCCTCTGCTCTTCTTCGAACAGTGCCATGGGATCTTTTACGTCCACTTGAGACGGCAGATGGGACCTCGATTTAAAGTCTCATCTGAAAGACAACATGAAGGACGTTAGCTATGCAATTCCTTGTACACTGCTGAGGAGTTGTTAGTAATAGCCTATAAATGTACTCACACTGGAAGTATTTTTCTCTTCAAATGATGTATTTTCCATTGATATATTTGCAATTATATGATAATATGTGCAATTCTTTTAAATGTCTGCTGTGAGCCTGACGGGCTAACCCTATGATATCACAGTGGATCAGTATCTTGATATGAGTGAAGATACTTATTCTGGGTGTCACTGTAAGGAGCCACATGGATAATATGAAAAATTTGATTCGTAAACCTGGAAATTACACTGTGCAATATTGCTAACACTGCCATTAAAATAGCAGACAAGGGAATTTAATATGAATGCATTAAGTATTCACAGGATAATATCGCAGCATAATTTCCATACTGTAGACACCAAATGTCATATTTTAGTGTACTGACACAGAATTTAAAAATATGTACTATTACTAAGAATAAGGAGACCTTTTTTTAAATTTAAATTTTTGTATTTAAAATCAACACCACTCTGCAAACAAGCTGGAGAAGGAATCTGTACCTAGAGGCACAGTGGTATATAGTGAGTTAAGTTGACTGCAGTTCCCCAAATGGTGAGTTCGCAATCTCATTATGTCATTAGGAGTCGTCTTGAAGTGTAGGTTAGGCATTTGCTAACTGCTCCTTATGCCATAAGTGCCACCTTGGCACTTGTCCACAAGATGGGGGGCAGGGGATAATTTTAGGACAGGCGCATCTTGTTTGCTTTTTATTTTACGGATAGGTACAGTACACTGTGCGACCACTCTTGGCTACAGCAGAACGTGATGGTCAAGTGTTCAATTGTCTAATTTAGTGGCAGCAAAGAATGGTGAAGTATCTTTTAATGTGTATACTCCTGATAATTCATAGGTTTTTTTTTTACACAAAAAATTGAATTATCAAATAATTTGAATGATGTAATATGAATACAGCAAAGCGAAAACTTAGGCTGCGATTTTGCGTTCGGTGTCGGGATGGGTGCAGGTGAGCTGGTTTCCGGGTTCCGGTCCCGCCCCCAGCTGCTTCCGCTCCACAGACGTGATTTTTCCTTGATTGACCTTGTTAAGCCCGCCCTTACCGGCCAATTAACAGGAAGCGGGTCTGATGACGTCATTTGATGACATGTCATCTGCCGGTTTCCTTAAAGGGACCATGCACAATTTTATTTTGACAGTTGATTTCTCAGTGTTTGACAGCATTGAGGTGCTGAAAACACTGACAATCACTGCACAAAGGTGAACGCTTGCACCCAGGCTCTCCAATGACTCCCTCCATATGCTGGAATAGATGACAGCTGCAGGTGAGATAACAGAAGCGATCTGTCACTGGTGAGAGAGGTTCTCCCAATGAGGTGTCCTTGGACATATAGTTGGATTTAAAAACTTGTAAGCTAAAGAAATCTGTATATGTTTTAAAAATGCAATAACCAACATTTTCTTTGCTCTGAAACTCACCATGTGCAACATTGCATCCTTCGCACCACTTCTGCAGCTGTCATCTTTTCACAAACATTACACCAGACTCACAACACGCCACACTTACCTGGCGTGGTGTTCGGACGTCGGGAAACCCGACCCAGAAGCGGGAAAATTGAAAAACAGGCTCAACACTACTGACAGGTACCTGTTAATAGGCAGGTAATTGCCTTTAATCCGTTTCCCGCCGCTAGGTGTCAGGTCCATTCGCAAATCGGGGACCCGACACTTGGGAAGGCTGTTTGGAGGCGGGTTGACGGTGGGTTCGGGACCCGCCGTCAATCAATAGGACTTTAACCTCTGACCCGCCTCTCTGAGCGCCGGCAAAATCGTGGCCTTAGTGTTTAAAAAACTAAATTATCAGACAATTTCAATTCAGAAACTTTTCATTAATAGTACTAGAGAAGGAAGTCGTACTATATTAGGTAGTAGCAGACTAAGAAGGTCTACGAGGAATACAAAGACAGGTTTGGAATGCATGTATGTAAACACACAAAGTGTGGTGAATAAGGTTGGTGAGCTACAAGCACAATTAGCCGTGTGGGAATATGATGTAGTGGCAATAACGGAAACATGGCTTAAAAATGGTGAGGACTGGGTACTTAATATTCACGGATACAAGGGGCTGGATTTTGAAACTGGGGTTGGGTTGGTGTCGGGAATCACACATTCTGGCTTGTGAACCCGCCTCCATCGAGATGTGGCCAACCCACTGTATTTTCCCTTGATTGACCTTGTTGAGCCCGCCCAGTGGGCTCAGCAGGCCAATTAAGGGCCACCCGGCAACAGGTGACGTCACAGACTGACATTTCATCTGTCAAGAGCTTTTGACAGATGAAATATCAGCGTTTGACAGCTCTGTGAAGCTGTCAAACACTCACAATATGATTTCTAACTTCAGTCCTTCCTCTCAGGCTGAGTTAGAAATCATTCCACCACAGAAAACAGAAGGCTGCAGGTTTTGACAGAACCACGGCTTTCCTGCTTTCTGTGCCGGTGAGATTTCTAACTCCCGAGAACTGAAGGGCTGACACCTGCAGGAGGAAGTTAAGGTAAGTAAAACTTTTTCCAACACTTAGCACTTACCTTACACACTTACCTCTGCACACATGCACCCATCACTCACCTGCCCACCGGACATATCGACCCCTCCAACCCCTGCAGACCCACGGCCCGCCCCGAAAACTTGGCGTGGTTGCCACCTGTCGGGAAGCCCACACTTTTCTTTTTAAAATAGGGATTATGCAAAAACCCTGTTAACTACCTGTTAACAGGCAGTTAATTGTCACTAATCCCTTCCCGCCTCGGGGAGTCGGGTCTCGGCACAGGTCGGGTACCTGCCGCCAGAGAAACTGGCATGGAGGCGGGATGGGGTCCGGACCCCAAAATCTGCAACTTTAACCTCCTCCCCCCCCCCCCCCCCCCCCCCCCACCCCCGGCCTCCAAACCTGACTCCACGGGTCATTGAAAATCCAGCCCAAGGTGTTCAGAAAAGAAAGGAAAGGAAAAAAGGGAGCTGGGTGGCAGTACTGATTAGGGAAGACATTGTAGTGTTGGAAAGAGAGGATGTCCTTGAGGGGGCAAGGACAGAATCCATTTGGTGAGAGTTGAGAAGCAAAAAGGGTTGATCACGCTATTAGGGGTATTCTATAGGACTCCAAATAGTGAGAGAGAGATAGAGGAGCAAATCTGCAGGGAAATCACAGAGATGTGCAAGAACTATAGAGTGGTGATATTGGGGACTTTAACATTATCCCAATCGATATTTGGGTAATTAGAGTAAAAGGAAAGGAGGAGAGGAATTTCTGAAATGTGTTCAGGAGAACTTCCTTGACCAGTATATTCTCGTCCCAGCTAGGAAGGAGGCATTGTTGGATCTGGTGCTGGGGAATGAGGTGGGCCAAGTGTCTGTGGGAGAACACTTGGGTAAGAGTGATCATTGTATCATAAGGTTTAGATTAGTAATGGAGAAGAGCAAAGAACAATCTAAAGTAGAACTTTTAAATTGGAAGAGGGATAACTTCAGTGGGATGAGAGGGGATCTAGCCAGGGTAAAATGGAACCAAAGATTGACAGGAAAAACTGTAACGGAACAATGGCTGATCTTTAAGGCGGTGATGTTTCAGGTACAGGCTAGGCACATTCCAACAAGAGGGAAAGGTAGTGGAACCAAAGCAAGGGCTCCTTGGATGACGAGGGAGATAGAGAATATGATGAAACAAAAAAAGAGGGTGTATGGTGCATGTCAGGTGAATTCTTCAAGTGAGAACCAGGCCAAATACAATAAGTTGAGAGGGGAAGCGAAGAGGAAAATACGACTGGCAAAGAGAGAATATGAGAATAGAATGGCAGTTAACATAAAAGGGAACCCAAAAATCTTCTACCGGCATGTAAATAGTAAGCGGGTAATAAGAGGCAGGGTGGGGCCGATTAGGGACAAAGAAGGTGATATATGCTTAGAGGCGCAGGGCAAGGCTAGAATACTTAATGAGTACTTTGTATCAGTGTTCACTAAGGAAGAGGATGCTGACAAAATATTGGTAGAAGCGGAGATGGTAGAGGCAATGGATAGGGTTAAAATTGATAGGCAGGATGTACCAGAAAGGCTGGATATGCTTAGAGTGGATAAGTCACCTGGTCCGGATGGCTTGCATCCCAGGTTGATAAGGGAAGTGGGGGTGGAGATAGCGGAAGGGCTTGCCATAATCTTCCAATCTTCCCTAGATACGGGGGAGGTGCCAGAGGATTGGAAAGTGGCAAATGTGACACCCTTGTTCAAGAAAGGGTGTAAGGACAATCCTAGTAACTACAGGCCAGTCAGTTTAACATCAGTGGTGGGTAAGGTTTTAGAAACAATAATCAGGGAAAAAATTAACAGGCACTTGGAGAGGTTTAAGTTAATTAAGGAGAGCCAGCATGGATTTGTAAAAGGCAGATCGTGTTTGACTAATCTAATTGAATTTTTTGATGAAGTAACAGAGAAAGTTGTTGAAGGGAATGCAGTGGATGTTGTCTATATGGATTTTAAGAAATCGTTTGACAAAGTACCACATAAAAGGCTGGTTAACAAAATTGAGGCTCATGGAATAGGAGGGTCAGTGTCAGCTTGGATAAGAAATTGGCTTAAGGACAGAAAACAGCAAGTCGTGGTAAATGGTTGTTTTTCAGACTGGAGGATGGTAGACAGTGGTGTTCCCCAAGGGTCAGTGCTAGGACCACTGCATTTTTTGATATATATATATATATGTATGACTTGGATATTGGAATACAGAGTAAAATTTCAAAATTTGCCGATGATACCAAACTTGGAGGTGTGGCAAACAGTGAGGAGGATACCAATCGACTGCAACAGGACATAGATAGGCTAGCAGACAAGTGGCAGATGGAATTTAATACAGAGAAGTGTGAGATGATGCATTTTGGCAGAAGGGATAGGGAGAGACAATATAGACTTAATGGCACAGTTCTAGAGTGTGCAGGGACAGAGGGACCTGGGGGTTCATGTGCATAGATCTTTGAAGGTGGCAGGACATATTGAGAGAGTAGTTAGCAAAGCATTGGCAGGATAGGCGCACCGACGTCAGTGTTCTTGCTCAGGCCAACATCCCCAGCATCGAAGCTTTGACCACGCTCGATCAGCTCCGATGGACGGGTCACATCGTCCGCATGCCCGATACGAGACTCCCAAAACAAACGCTCTACTCGGAGCTCCGACACGGCAAGAGAGCCCCAGGTGGGCAGAGGAAACGCTTCAAGGACACCCTCAAAGCCTCCCTGAAAAAGTGCAACAACCCCACTGACACCTGGGAATCCCTGGCCCAAGACCGCACAAAGTGGAGGAGAAGCATCTGGGAAGGCGCCGAACACCTCGAGTCTCTTCGCCGGGAGCAAGCAGCAGCCAAGCACAGGAGCACACGTCAACCCAAGCACCTCACCCACCCGCCCCTTCAACCACCGTCTGCCCCACCTGTGACAGAGACCGTAGGTCCCGCATTGGACTCATCAGTCACCTGAGAACTCATTTTTAATGTGGAAGCAAGTCATCCTCGGTTCCGAGGGACTGCCTAAGAAGAAGATATGAGATCTTGGGCTTCATAAATAGAGGTATTGAGTACAAAAGCAAGGAAGTTATGCTGAACCTTTATAAAGCTCTGGTTAGGCCACAACTAGAGTATTGCGTCCAGTTCTGGTCACTACACTTTAGGAAGGATGTGAAGGTCCTTGAGAGGGTGCAGAGGAGATTTACCAGAATGGTTCCAGGGATGAGGGATTTTAGCTACAAGGTTAGGTTGGAGAAGTTGGGGTTGTTCTCCTTGGAGCAAAGGAGGTTGAGGGGAGATTTGATAGAGGTGTACAAGATTATGACGGGTTTGGATAAGGTAGACCGAGAAAGGCTGTTCCCATTAGCTGATGGTACAAGGACTAGAGGACACAGATTTAAAGTTTTGGGCAAGAGATACAGGGGGGATGTGAGGAAGAACATTTTTACGCAGCGAGTGTTAATGACCTGGAACTCGCTGCCGATGAGGGTGGTAGAAGCGGAGACGATCAATGATTTCAAAAGGAAATTGGATAGGCGCTTGAAGGAAATAAACTTGCAAGGCTACAGGGATAGAGTGGAGGAATGGGACTGACTGGATTGCTCCACAGAGAGCTGGCATGGACTCGATGGGCCGAATGGCGGCCTCCTGTGCCGTAATGACTCTATTACTCTGAGGAGTTGACTGGATATAGAGTGCCCAAAATTTCTTTGGGTGAGATTTGTGATCAGAAAGGACCCAAAAAATGGAAGGAAACTTAACATCTGGAATATGTGCATGCCCCTAGTTATCAGAAGCATGGTGAGGAGGAGCTTGGTTTGCTTGGTAGGACTCTTGCCTTCAGCTCAGAAGGTTGTGGTTGTGAGCCCTATACTAGGCTGACGGGTAATGTCCCCCGTAAGCTGTGCTGCCTCCTACGCGGCCCATTCAAATTTTTGCGCATGCGCAGTATCTACAATGGAAAAGCCGGTGAACGGCCTGCGCGGGACCTCGCAGATGACTGTGCAGCTGCGCAGCTTAGCGGGAACATTGCTGACAGTTATGGGCATGTTGCACAGTCAGTGGCATCATCCTTCAGATAAGATGTCAAATGGAGGTCTCAGTGATGGACATTGCAGATCAGTGTATTCTCCATGTGTCATCCTTCAACCAGTACCCCCTCATAAATGAGGTTAATGAGTCAATCAGTCCAACTAGCATTTGTGCGACATTGCTGGTTTTGTATGGTTGACTCATATTCCTGCAGAACAACCGCCTCTGCTCTTCAGAAAGTAACTCATTCTGTGTAGCACTTTCAGATATTTTGATGTGATGAGGCGCTATATAAATGCCATCATTATTATAGATTTTTTGTTATTCAGTCTCAGGAGAGCAGCGCTATTACGACCTCCACGCGTCGCTGTCCTTGATTTGTATTTGTTGTCTGGCGCTGTTCTCTGTAGGCTTGCTGGTGTTCAGTGAGGATAACTCAGTGGGCCTTGTCATACACGCAGAGGTATTCAACTGACTCCTAGACACTTATCAGCATAGAACAGGAGCCAGCTTATTTAACAACAGCTGGCAAGACCAACGATTAGGTGGACTTCTGGTATGTTGGAGATTCAAAGCCCACACCCTTTACGTTTCAGAGTCCTAACATCTGCAGTTGATACCCCTCAGGTAACTAGCATTAGAAAGAGTCTCAAAAAGATTAATAGAGGCCTGAGAATAGATCACCTCTCTACCCTATCAAGCGACAGCTTGTCTCAATGGCCCCACTTTTGCATCTGACTCTGAATGTAATCTGTTCAATCCCCACTCCAGAGACTTGCGCACATAATCTAGGCTGACACCTCACTGCAGTACTGACTGGTGCCTCCAGCAATGCAGCACTTCTTCACCAGATGAGACATTCTGGTGGTCCAAGTGGACATAAAAGATCCTATGGCACTATCGAAGGAGCATGAAAGGCACTATACATTTCTGTATTTCCCTTTTGCCAAGACTGGTACTAGGTGCTGGGAGACCAAAAACAGAGGAGAAAAATAAGAAGGGGGTGGAGAGGGTGGAATTTTTAAAAATAGAAATGTAAATTTCTTTACCAAAGACAACACAATCACAAAATTTGCAGACGACACAAACTTGGAAGTGTAGTAAACAGTGAGGAAGATAGTAAGAGACTTTAAGAGGACATAGACAGGCTGATGGAATGGGCGTCCACATGGCAGATGAAATTCAACACAGAAAAGTGTGAGGTGATGCATTTTAGTAGGAAGAATGAGGAGAGACAATACAAGCTAAATGGTACAATTTTAAAGGGGGTGCAAGAACAGAGAGACATGGGGGTGTTTATGCACAAATCTTTCAAGGTGGCAGGACAGGTTAAGAAAGCAGTTAATAAAGCATATGGGATCCTGGGCTTTATAAATAGAGGCATTCAGTACAAAAGCTAGGAAGTTATGCTAAACTTGGAGAAAACACTAGTTCGGCCCCATCTGGAGTATTGTGTTTATTTCTGGGCACCACACTTTAGGAAGGACGTGAAGGCTTTGGAGAGGGTACAGAAGAGATTTATTAGAACGATTCCAGGGATGAGGGATTACAATTACGTGGATAGACTGGAGAAGCTGGGTTGTTCTCCTTAGTGGTCATGATGCGGAGATGCCGGTGTTGGACTGGGGTGGACTACTTCACCTGAGGAAGGAGCGATCGATAGCTCCGAAAGCTTGTGATTTCAAATAAAACTGTTGGACTATAACCTGGTGTTGTGCGACCTCAATTTTGTTCTCCTTAGAGCAGAGAAGGCTAAGAGGAAATTTGATAGAGGTGTTTATAATCATGCAGGGTTCAGACAGAGTAAATAAAGAGAAACTGTTTCCAGTTGCTGAAGGGTCGATAACCAGAGGGCACAGATTTAAGGTGACAGGCAAAAGAACCCGAGGCGACAGGAGAAAAAACTTTTTTACGTAACAAGTGGTTAGGATTTGGAATGCGCTGCCTGATAAGGTGGTGGATACAGATTCAATAGTAGCTTTCAAAAGGGAATTGGATAAATACTTGAAGGAGGAAAAATTGCAGGAATATGGGGAAAGAGCGGGGGAGTGGGACTAACTGGATTGCTCTTTGCAAGAGCCGGCACAGACTCGATGGGCTGAATGGCCTCCTTGTGTGCTGTGCTATTCTATAGTTCTATAAGTTGCTCCTTAAAACCTACCTCTTTGATTCTATGAACTATTTAGCACATTGAAATGCAATCCTATTTAAAGAAAGGAAATTTGACTGGAATGCAATACATTTCATTGCAGCATAACAGTTACACATGGTCCTTTAATTAGCTGCCATTTAACTAGTCAAAGGCATAAATTTCATTACGGTGTAGTCACTTTGTTGGGTGATATTTTAGTTCCTTTCATCATTTTATGCTTCAGTCAAGAAAGGTAACACCTGTTGTTTATTGGAGGAAAAAAACCTTCCCTTTGTTAGACGAACACCCACAGGCAATGAAGCAATTACATTTGTGGCCTCACACCAAAGTAGAAGGCACTGTCAAAGATCTCAGTGGGGATAACCAAGAAAGGGGCACATTTTCTTTTGTTATGCGTCGAGATTAAGTTTTGTTGAATAAGAGCCTGCCCTGGTTTAACATGTTTTTCTGTCTTCAGTTTCCCTAAAGATGACTGGGGTAACAACTGTGAATGAATTCAAATTGAGATCAGACTCATTTACCATTCATACTGGGCCAGCTTAACCAGTTATTGAGTTTCAAATATGCCTGAAATACAAACCACAGGATAAGCTTTACTGAGCAGCACTGAAATGAAACTCTGGCTGGGTCTCAGTTAATAAAAAAACACCCATTTACGATGTTCGAGATAACATCTTCTTCTTCTTCTTCTTAGGCAGTCCCTCGGAACCGAGGATGACTAGCTTCCACATTAAAAATGAGTTCTCAGGTGACTGATGAGTCCAATGCGGGACCTACAGTCTCTGTCACAGGTGGGGCAGACGGTGGTTGAAGGGGCGGGTCGGTGGGGTGCTTGGGTTGACGTGCGCTGCCTGCGCTTGGCTTCTGCTTGCTCCCGGCGAAGAGATTTGAGGTGTTCGGCGCCTTCCCGGATGCTTCTCCTCCACTTTGTGCGGTCTTGGGCCAGGGATTCCCAGGTGTCGGTGGGGATGTTACACTTTTTCAAGGAGGCTTTGAGGGTGTCCTTGAAGCGTTTCCTCTGCCCACCTGGGACTCTCTTGCCGTGCCGGAGCTCCGAGTAGAGCGCTTGTTTTGGGAGTCTCGTATCGGGCATGCGGACAATGTGACCTGTCCATCAGAGCTGATCGAGCGTGGTCAAAGCTTCGATGCTGGGGATGTTGGCCTGAGCAAGAACACTGACGTTGGTGCGCCTATCCTGCCAATGGATTTGCAGGACCTTGTGGAGGCAGTGTTGGTGGTACCTCTCCAGTGCTTTGAGGTGCCTGCTGTACATGGTGCATGTCTCTGAGGCATACAGCAGGGTGGGTATCACTGCTGCTCTGTAGACCATGAGCTTAGTGCTGGGTTTGAGGTCCTGGTCTTCAAACACTCTCTTCCTCAGGCGACCGAAGGCTGTACTGGCACACTGAAGGCGGTGCTGGACGTCGTCATCGACGTCTGCCCTTGTTGACAGTAGGCTCCCGAGGTATGGAAAGTGGTCCACGTTGTCCAAGGCCTTGTCGTGGATTTTGATAATCGGGGGGGCAGTACTGTGTGGCGGGGCAGGTTAGTAGAGGACCTTTGTCTTACGGATGTTTAGTGTAAGGCCCATGCTCTCGTACGCTTCGGTAAAGGTGTTGACGATGGTTTGGAGTTCAACTTCCGAGTGAGCGCAGATGCAAGCGTTGTCTGCCTACTGTAATTCGACGACAGAGGATGGGACGACCTTGGATCTGGACTGGAGGCGACGGAGGTTGAACAGTTTCCCGTTTGTTCTGTAAATTAGCTCCACTCCAGTGGGGAGCTTTACTGAGGGTGAGATGGAGCATTGCAGCAAGGAAGATCGAGAAGAGCGTTGGTGCGATGACACAGCCTTGCTTGACCCCGGTTCGTACGTGAATTTTGGTCTGTGGTGGAACCGTTGGTCAGGATCACGGCTTGCATGTCGTCGTGAAGCAGGCGGAGGATGGTGACAAACTTTTGAGGGCAGCCGAATTTGAGGAGGACACTCCATAATCCCTCACGGTTGACAGTGTCAAAGAAAGAGATCAAAGAAGGCCATGAATAGCGGTTGGTGCTGTTCCCTGCATTTCTCTTGTAATTGACATGCGGTGAAGATCATGTCCATTGTGCCCCTTAGTTGGCGGAATCCGCATTGCGACTCTGGGAGGAGCTCTTTGGCCACTGGGAGAAGGCAATTGAGGAGGATTCTTGCGATGACTTTCCCTGTGGCAGACAGCAGGGAAACTCCTCTGTAATTACCGCAATCGGAGTTGTCACCTTTCTTGAAGATGGTCACAATTACGGCGTCTCTGAGATCCCCTGGCATGCTCTCCTCCTTCCAGATAAGAGAAATTAATTCATGAATTCGTGCCAGTAGTGCTTCCCCGCCGTGCTTTAGTGCCTCAGCGGGGATTCCATCTGCTCCTGAGGCCTTGTTGTTCTTCAGTTGTCGGATGGCCTTTTCAACCTCATGCCGGGCTGGGGTTGTGCTGAGATGGTGGTGGGTAGCATGCTGCGGGATCGAGTTGAAGACACTCGCGTTGAAGACAGAGTCGCGGTTAAGGAGATCTTCGAAGTGCTCCTTCCAGCGGGCACTGACTGCCTCTCTGTCCTTGATGAGTATCTCTCCGTTCTTGGGCCGCAGAGGGGTAGGGCCTTGGGTGCTTGGGCTGTAGATGGTCTTGACTGCGCTAAAGAATCCACGCACGTCGTGGTTGTCGGCTAGCTGCTGGATCTCCTGCGCTTTCTCCACCCACCATCTGTTCTTTAGGTCGCAAGTTTTTTGTTGGACCTCGGCCTTCAGGCGTCTGTAGAGCTGCTTTCTTGCTCTCGAGTTGTGTTGCTGTTTCCAGATCAGGAATGCCTTGCGCTTGCGGCTTATTAGCTCCTGGATCTCCTGGTCGTTCTTGTCGAACCAGTCTTGGTGTTTCCTGGTCGAGTGACCGAGCGTCTCTTCACAGGTGCTGATTATGGAGGCCTTGAGTGCAGACCAGGCGCTGTGGGCACTCTGTGTGTCTGCATCACTGGGAGTCGTCAGGTTGGTTGTGAGGCGCAGGCTGAATAGGGCTTTCTTAGCGAGGTCTTTGAGTGCTCCATCGTTGATTTTCCTGTGGCATTGTTTCTGTTGCCGCCGCTGTTTTGGGGCTACGTTGATGGAGATGACAGCGGATTAGGCGGTGGTCTGTCCAGCAGTCGTCTGCTCCTGTCATGGCTCGGGTGATGTGGACGTCCTTGTGGTCCCTCGCTTGGACGATGACGTAGTCCAGCAGATGCCAGTGCTTGGAGTGAGGGTGCTGCCATGAAGCCTTGTACTTGTCTCTGTGACGGAACAAGGTGTTGGTTATGACAAGGCCATGTTCTAAGCATTTCGACAGGAGGTGGGTACCGTTGGAGTTGGCTTTCCCTACCCCCTCTCTGCCGATCACACCTCCCCAGCGGTCTGTGTCCTTTCCAACTCTGGCGTTAAAGTCGCCAAGGAGGATCAGCTTGTCGCCTGTTGGGACTCGGGACAGGGATTGTTCGAGGCTGGAGTAGAATTCCTCTTTGGTCTCGTCTCATGCAGCAAAATTATTGCTGGTTTTGTCATGGTCGATCTAGGTACTTACTACTTGCACGGTTAGTGATCCTAAATTTTCAGAAGATTGTGTCAAGACGTAGCATGGTAGGTTGAGGTAGTTTGGCTAGATTTATAATAAGATACAGGTGAATTCACTGAATTAGAAATGTTTTTGAAAATAAAATATAAAAGCATATTTGTGGAAATAACATTAATATCTCACTTTTACTATGGAAAACAAATGCAGTTATTTGTGTGGCAAAATTAATTGTATCAACCTTTAAATATAAAGGTGGGCTTCTGAAACCAATACTAAAGAGGGAAGGGGATTAGTTTAATCAAAAAGTGTATTTCCAAGGGTTAATTCATTCACAATCTGTTAGGGTTCTCGGGTTCTGTTTGGTTTCTTCATTTGGTGATCTCTGTGCTCGGTCTACCATTGAGTTTATTGGATGCAAATTAATGGGGCAACCATCCAATGCAGACTTTAGATTTAATATACATTATTGCCTAACAGTGCTTGCACATGCACAGATAGGAAGATTAAGAGTTCAGAATGTCTCTGACAACTATTTGTTCGTAAAACGTTGATCAAGATGAGTGTCAAAACCTGTCCATTGCAGCTGCGGGAATTGCTGATGATTTTTTGACATTGTCCCAATCTGGACGGTAAATTTCCAAACTTTTACCACACCTGCCAGGATCAAAAATGCTACCGATTTTAACCCCAGGCCCAACGTTATAGAGATTTTTATTGATATATTTTATTATAATAAGCATAGTAACTTGATTGGAAAATTTCATCAAGGGGAGAGCAGCACCATTTACAAGTCATTACTTTTGTGTAAAATATGTTTTTGTTGTTAAGTGCTTTGTTTAGATCAAATTGCTCAATGGATATTTAAATTATAACACCAAGATTTAGAATTGGCTATTTTTATCTCCAGTTTGTGATCATTTTGATCCCAGTTTAACATTTCAACAACAAGAACTTGCATTTATATAGCACCTTTTAAAGTAGTAAAACTTTAGTCCCAAGGCGCTTCACAGGAGCGTTATCAAACAAAATTTGACACTGAGCCACATAAGGAGATATTCGGACAGATGACCAAAAGCTTGGTCAAGGAGGTAGGTTTTAAGGAGCGTCTTAAAGGAGGAGAGAGAGGTAGCGAGGCAGAGAGATTTAGGGAGGGAATTCCAGAGCTTAGGGCCTAGGCAGCTGAAGGTACAGCCGCCAATAGTGGAGTGGCTAAAATCGGGAATGCGCAAGAGGCCAGAATTGAAGGAGCACAGATATCTCGGAGGGTTCTAGGGCTGGAGGAGGTGACAGTGGTAGGGAGGGGCGAGACCAAGGAGGGATTTGAAAACCAGGATGGCAGATTAGTCAAGCATTCAACAGTACCGCTATTGATGATTCGAATTTGTATTTAACTTTCTATTTTGCCTCATTTTATTTTTGTCTGTCCATAAATATTATATTAGTATTCATGCTTTTGAAAATCTTACGGTATCATAGTTTAGGTCTCCCCATATCCACATTTTTGGAAGAGCTGAAAGCCTCTGTTCTCCATCTAATTGTTGCCTCAGTGTTTTTTTTTTCCTTTTCCTTTTATCCATATAAATAGTTATCTTTGAAACACTTTGGGCTGGATTTTCATTGACCCTTGGAGGCGTGTGGGGGGTTAAAATTGCGAAAAAGTGGCGGGCGGGCACAAGTCCACCTCCATCCTGCCTCCACGCAATTTTCATTAAATCATGTCTGCTGGTCCCGACTCTGTCCCGCCTTTAAGAGACAGGATAGGCTGTTAAGGCCCTTAACAAGCACTAAATTGGCTCTATAATGCCATTTTGAAAGGCCTTTGTGATTTTAACCCTTGATCTACGTGAAGCACGCCTGTTCTGAACCACGATTGTGAAACCTGGCGGGAGCACATTTGGATAGCTGACTATCAGGTCCACTATTACAACGGAGATGTGATGAAGGCAGTAGTAGTATTAGGTCTGAAAGTTGCCTCTGATGCTGCTGCATTGAATGTCTTCAAAGACTGCCTGGCCTTTGCTGTGAGAGGACCTGGATGGAAAAAAAATTCTCTCTCTCTCTCTCTCTCTCTCTTTTACATCCAGGTCCTCTCACAGCAAAGGCCAGGCAGTCTCTGACCTGCAATGCAGCAAGCAGCAATGATGACATCATCAGAGGCGACTTTCAGACTGAAACCACTAATTGGTTCATGAGTTCCCACATGCTGAAACTCAATTGCCCAATTAGGTGAAAGTTGCATCAATCTCCCACATCCAATTCCAGTCGGATGGATAACACGAAATGCGGATGACGCGACCCCAACCCGCCCCAGTATCAAAATCCAGCCCTTTGGGTCAATTCAAAATAATTGGGCCTTTTTTGTGTATATTGTAGGTTGGAAGTTACTTTTGTCGGTAACAGTGGCTCAGTGTTTGACTCACTCATACGACATTCCTCTGTACACTATTTTTGCAGAGAGGTCAACCTATTTAAAATCCAAAACTCTGCTACCCAAATCCTATCTCGCACCAAGTCCTGTTCGCCCATCGCCCCTGTGCTCGCTGACCTACATTGACTTCCTCAATTTTAAGGCAACGTCTCAATTTTAAAATTCTCATCCTTGTTTTGAATCCCTCCATGGCCTCGCCCTTCCCCACCTCGGTAACCTCCTCCAGCCCTAAAAGCGTCCAAGATCTCTGCGCTCCTCCAATTCTGGCCACTTGCGCATCCCCGATTTTCATTGCTCCACCATTGGTGGCTGTGACTTCAGCTGCCTGGGCCCTAAGCTCTGGAATTACCTCTCCGCCCCTCTACACCTCTCTCCTCTTTTAAGAAGCTCCTTAAAACCTACCTCTTTGACCAAGCCCACCTCTCCTAATATCTCCTTATGTGGCTCGGTGTCAAATTTTTTTCGATAATGCTTCTGTGAAGTGCCTTGGGATGTTTTACTACGTTAAAGGCACTATATAAATGCAAGTTGTTGTTAAAATAGTGGGCGGGGGAATGTCGTACATGCTTGTTAATAGCACCAGCAGTAATGTTTTGACTACAGACTCACACTTGTTAAAGGGAAAGTTTTGTGTGCCTTAAAGATTATACACAGTTTCTGCCTATTCCTTGTCTTCACCACTGAATAGAATTCTTCAAAGACATTTCACAGGGTCATTTTATAAGTTTGAGCTCCTGGCGTGGAGCTTTGCTTATTCGGAGCCCAATATCAGGAATTCTGGCTCAATACTGGGCAGAAAATCCTAAGGGGTCTGCTGACCTCCCTACATGAATTCCCAATATTCACTCTCCGTGGGCAAAGCACCACACCAGGAGCACAAATTCATAACATCTACCCTTTCAACTCAATATCTTGATGCTCCAGCTTCCTGTTGGGTTTCTGTAGAAGTGCTGGATTCAGGTAGCCTGTTTAGAATCTCCCTCTTCTGATTAGTATTCATGTTTAGTGAGATTTTCATTTCTAAGGCACAATCTTGACATCTGGCATGAATATTGGTGTGTTGAATTAAGTGATGATCACTCTTTTGTATAGAATTGTGTCTTAGAAAAAATGTTTGCCGGGGACTGAGGAAAAGAAAAGAATAAAACAGATTGATTGTACTGATACTAATAACAAATAACCTTGGTGCACTATCTTCATAATTTTGTTGCTGAAATGGAAGACTTAAGTAATCCATGGACGTGTTCTGTGAATGAAATTATTTTTGAAAACTAATTGTTGGCTTATGTCTAGTGGAAAATACTCATCAGTTATGCTGTTAAAATGGCCTTTCTCTTTAAATTATCTGAATCCAACCCACATTTCCTCTTTCGTTGCTCATTTTTGCTCAATTTGCTTTTTGAAGAGAAATAAATAAGAAAGCTAGACTTATCTGTCAATCCGTAACATACTTGATTACAGTACCAGCTATAATCAGTTGGTAACACTATTGTCTGAGTTAGTAAGTTATGGGTTGAAGCACCGCAATCATCTGACTTGAGCACATAGCTGGGTTGACACTTCAGTGCAGTACTGATAGAGTTGCTGCATTGCCTGAAGTGTCATTCTTTGGATAAAACATAAAACAGTGGCCCCATCTGCCTGTTCTGCTATTTAAAAGTTCACATGGCACTACTTGAAGAAGAGCAGGGAATTCTCCCAGTGTCCTGGCCAACATTATTCCCTCAACCAACACCACTAAAAAACAAATTAACTGGTCACCATTTCATTGGCCAGATCTCGGATAGATGTCAGGAGGTGGTTCTTTTCCCAGGGAATAGTGGAGCTCAGGAACAGGCTGCCGGCCCGTGCGGTGGACGCTGATTCGCTGAATTCCTTCATGCAAGAGCTGTACCTGTTTCTGGCTGGGGCGGTGATTACCTCTGACAGAAGGTAGATACTGCAGGGAATTCAGGGCCAGTATGATCTCTTGGACTGTTTTGATCACCTAGATGGGTCGGAGAGGAATTTCCCAGCTTTCTTTCCACCCCAATTGCCTTGGTTTTTTAAAATCTGGCTTTTTGCCTCTCCCTGGTTTCACGTGCGGTCGAGACTATATTTTGTGATCGCAATTGTGTGGGACAGGCCCAGTGGACCAGAGGGTCTTTACCTGGCTGTCGGTTCGTATGCTGTTTATGGGACAGCAAAACCCTCTGTGTTCAAAATGGCTGCCTCATTTACTCACGTAACAGTATCCACACAATCTAATTCATTGAATGCAAAGCACTTTGAAATGTTTGAGATGTGATTAGACACTATGTAAATGCAAGCTCTTTTTATGTGTTGAGAGTCTTTGCTGGAACATTCCACAAGGAAACATCAGACAAACTGAGACACTACAGCGTCACAGCTGGTGGGAGGGTGTAATTACAGTCTGACACATTTACATCGGCAGTTTTCATTCTAAATGTAGACATAAGAATTTATAATGAGAAAAGATGACAGAACGTTAACACAGATGTAAGATTAATATATGTAATAATACTGCCATTACTTTCTGACAATCCACAGGGATTATTCTGCACAGTATGTAAAGTCCTTGGAGATTTTACCATGTACGTAAAAAAAAAAGCCTTTATTGTATCACAAGCAAAAAGAAAATAGTTAGAAATAGCGAGTAATAATAGTACCATGTCTTTTTATACAACAGAACCTGCCTTCTTAATCACAGTTTATGTATGGTGAGGAATTTCACCTCCTTGTTGTGCACTCATTGTGATGTGTGCACTGTGAATTCTAACCACACTGTAAAAAGATGAATTGTATATGTCTTATCCCACAAGTGTACGATGGCCTCCAATCAGTCGGCACAGAAATATTTGATCAGAACAGTTGAGAATCATCATTTTCTATCCTGGTCTCTTTAATAGAAGAAGATGATGAATGAAGTAGGGTGGAAGGAGGCTTGTGTGGAGCATAAACACCGACATAGACCAGTTGGACTGAATGACCTGTTTTTGTACTGTAAATTCTATGTATTCTAAGTATATATGCACGATTATAGGAGGATTGGCATGGGAAAAATGGAGACAAAAGCATAATTTATGTCTTTATTTTACCTGGTTGATAAACCACTGTGTCTAACAATCAGAAGCTGATTCAGTTGTTGCCTAGAGCCTTGTTATTGTCTATGAGTGTAATTATGCTGTACATCTGAATGAGTGAGACACACAAAAAATGAACTATAGTTGCCTGTGTGGGTGGAAACTGCTGAAGTAGTGATAGCTTCCAGGAAGCAAGTGATGGAGCCTCATGTGTGTGTTTATGTGATTAAGAGCTCAGTTATTTAATCAATGCCATCTTGCATTTTGGTGATAGATTATTATTCTCCCATACCAGGATCCAGATTTAAATCCCAGACTCTACTCGCATTTAAACTGAGCATCCTGCACGGGGGTAAATTGGCCAGCTAGGTGGAGCTGCTCATGGTGCTGAAGCACTTTTTTGAGGTGAAATCCTAAATGTTGGATTCGGGGATACCTCTTCCAGCTCTCTTCAGTCAATCGGTTGTTTGGACTAGGTTGTTGGAGAGGACCACAGCCCTCCCCTCGTGGCTGAAATGGAGACAGGGAGGCTGAAAGAAGAGATATAACATAAATTGGAGATCGCCTCCCACCACCCCCAACAGAAAATGCAGATGAGGCCAACACTAATGTAGTCAATGTGTAAAACTACTGCCCTAAGAAAGAATACATCATTTTTAAGGATATTTGAACTTTGAAAAATTGAAAATATTTTAGTCGGCTTGAAGCAGTGTAAATCAAAAAATACTCTTGAGATTTGTGACCTCTTGAAGGAAGAGTAAGGCAATGCCTTGTGAGTTTACGAAACTAGGAAGGTTGTGGGTTCAAGTCCCACTCCAAAGACTTGAGCACATAAAACTAGGCTGACACTCCAGTGCAATACTGAGGGAGTGCTGCACTGTTGGAGATGCTGTTTTTCAGATGAGACGTTAAACCGAGGCCCCGTCTGCTCTCTCAGGTGGACGTAAAAGATCCCATGGCACTATTTCGAAGAAGAGCAAGGGAGTTATCCCCAGTGTCCTGGCCAATGTTTATCCCTCAATCAACATCACTAAAAACAGATTATCTGGTCCTTATCTCATTGCTGTTTGTGGGAGCTTGCTTTGCGCAAATTGGCTGCCGCGTTTCCTACATTGCAACAGTGACTACACTTCAAAAAGTACTTCATCGGCTGTAAAGCGCTTTGAGACGTCCGGTGGTTGTGAATGGCTCTATATAAATGCAAGTCTTTCTTTTAGGAAGTAATGTGGACATTTCTGGAGGCAAAACCTGCATCGCATCCCCACGTGCTTTCAGTTAGAGAACTGAAATCCTCACTAAACCTTTCATTCGGATTTTCACTGTCCGCTCTTCATTTTAAATAACATTGATTAGGTAATAGAAATCACACATTTGACATGTAGATCAAAGTCATCAGCAGCTGCTCAGGGAGAGCAGTTGTAAAGGATGAATATTGTATTATTTGCCTAGATAACAGTGGCTGCACTTCAAAAGTCAAGATTCTTCATAAATGCATGTTTGTTTGTATTAACAGGCTTGCAAAAATATGGATAATAGATAGAAACTTCTCTGAGCTCCATTTTCTTCAAGCACTTTCTTCCCTGTGTAATTTGTGGTGTGAAGCATTTAGAAACATTTCAATGTGCTATGTGATGTCAATATCAGCATTCTTTAGCTGAAGTCTGTAGGCCATGTCTTAACCCAGGTCCTACCAGTACCATACTGTGACTGCCATGTTCAGGATGTGTATGAGGCGAGTTAACATTCCTCTTCAGAGTTTACTTCCCTCGCAAACTGAGACCAAACGTATCCCAGGCAGATTTATGTTTGATCTGGGAATTCACCATGAACCTCACTCGTAGTCTTTAGTCCTATCACAGGATACAGTGCATAATAACACTTCAACCATTCAGAATTAGAAATTAGTAGTGATGAGAGATGGAGAAAATGGGGTCATCATAATTATTTCCCCTTAACAGTAAAATAAAAAGCAATTAAGCTGTATTTATTGCATATTGTCAGTTACTGTATCATTAATTAAAATTCCACTTGTCATATTAGCATGCTAAAAATGTTCTGGGTCCTTTCACAGCAATCAGCCAAAAATAGCAGAAGGCTACGCACCTCCATTACTGAACTCACTCATTTCTTTAAGCGAAAGTGAAATATTTTACAAGGTCGTTCCGGGTGCAGCAGTGATCCCTGTGTGCAAAACAGCTAGCAGAGTCCGAAAACAGAAGTTGTCTTTGATAGATATGAACCCAAATCCAAGAAATAAAAAGACAGTGCGCTAATTTGTTGTGTAAACCTATTATCTAACAAGTAACTATGTACAAAAACATTAGATATTTCCACAGCCATGTGTCGGTGGATAATACATGGCAGACTATAATCTTACTAATGCCAGAGTGGTTGGCAGTAAATCCATCACCCCATCGTCGCCAACCTTCAATGGCTCCCCATCCCCCAATGTATCAGCTTCAAAATCGTCCTCCTCTTCAAATCCCTTCCTGGCCTCACTCCACCGTACCTCAGCATCTTCCTCAGCCCTGTTTCCCACCAAGCTCCCAGGAGACGTGGCTCATCCTATCTGATGCTTCCTCGCTTTGTATCTCATCACTATTTTAATTATATTTGGCTTCTGTCAAAGACGCAAGCAAGCTTTCACTGAATGAATAGACAAACAAAGAGTAGTCATGGGTACAGAGGGAGGAAGCAGCAGAAAAGGTGAGTAATTTATTTGGATTTTGCACATAGATCTAAGGATAAATTCAGTCGATCCTGCACTCAAAGGGATATAGGACTACAAGATTGTAGCCCCTTCATGCACGGCTCCCTATTGGAAGCAGGGGATTGGTGATTTTAGCTGACAGATGTTAAAGAAATAACAAACTCCAACACCAGGTAGCATTAAATAACTATACTTGCAGCGGCCTTCTGCTTGGCTGGGCTGGGGGAAACTGGTTTTGGATCTCCCCTCCTTCACTGAGTTTCTAATCTCAGCCACGCTCTCGTGTGAAGAGATCAGATGCATCCTCACAGATGGGCAAAATTGGTTGGAGGGCAACTGTCAGGACACTATTGCAGCTTCCCAATAGCCAGCTGAATAGCAGCTCCAGCAGAGACAGGCTGCTGGCTCGTGCCCACAGCAACAGGAGATGTGCAACCTGATGAGACCTTTACGAGAAGTTGAAAAGTAGAGGATTTTATACCCACAGGAATTTTTTAAAAGCCTAAAAAGATTACAAAAAATAAAGCGACGATGAAAGCCTTAACAATATTTATAAATCATCAGCCTCAAATATTTTACAACTATTTTTACATGAACGAGCACGAAATAGACATTTATCCTCTTACAGTCTGAGCTCACTTGATATGCTCTTGAAGCTGTTTTATTTGTACGGTAGTGTGCTCCCTTACTTAACATAAAACCGTGGAAAGCTGCCTTGCATGTGAACAAAGGGAGCTAAAAGTAGCTCCAAGTGGCAGCAGGTTTCAGGGCACCAATTACCCCATTCTGAGTTTCAATTCACAGGAAAATGGAACGCCACTCAGCAGCTATTGAACAAACATTTCTCAAGCACTTGTCAGGATTGTGTTTGGACACTGCTTCCCTGTTTACCTATGGTTTAAATCTGTGCATTGAGCTTTCAGTTGCTTTGCTTGTGCCAGCGGATGAGAACTTGCAACATTTCCTTTTCAGGATTTTTTAAATATATATGACGGTTAGTCGCTGCGTGTTTATTTTAAATTCCATTTATTTGTGTAGCCGAATGTTAACTTTTTTTATATGGGGAATGCTTGATAGTTGTACTAAAAGCTGTTTCGGAACATAATTTAGATTTTTTTTGTAGGTTTCTTTTCCGTCAATCAAAATATATTTGGACGGTGGTTGTAGCTGCTAGACTTTTCCTTTTTATTTGGTGGGGGGGGGGGGGGGGAAACAGGAGACCTACTCATTTTTCATAATTTATAACAGACCTAAAGAAATTCACAAGAATATGCTGCTTTGAAATTTGGGTTTCATAAGGATGCAGTTTCATTAATGATAAAGTAACACCCAGTCACAATGCACCTGCATTAATGACCCTTTAGAGTTTCTTAAAGCAGTGACAAGCAACTTAAAATCATGTAAATGTCCAGAAGTTTGTTAATGGAACTGTGAAGTATGCCATTTAGTATGAAAGAGCACGAAATACGCATTTATTCTGTTACAATCTGAGCTCAATTGATATGCTTTTTGAACCTGTTTTGTTCACGATGGCCCAATAAAAACTTACTGATCGCTTTCTGCAAGTTATGCTGCTGGAGTTAGATGAGAAATACGGGAGGAGGCTCGAATGGAGCATAGACGCCGGCATGGACTGGTTGGGCTGAATGGCCTGTTTCTGTGCTGTAAGTGCTATGTAAGTGCTGGTAACCTCCATTCTGGAAAATTGCACGCAGACTGTTGGTGGGGACTGACCCACCCCCACGCTTTTGGAAATGAAAAGATTTATGTTTTATTCAGTGCCTTGCTAATGCTGCTGGCCCCCAACGCTGAACCAAGTGGCAGAGTAAACCTGCTGGATTCACGAAGGCCGGTGGCCGGGAAGATCTGCTTTTCCGGGGTCTTCCTGGCCGCAGCTAATCCGGCAATTTTACTCCGGCGTGTCCACTCGCACGTCACAAGCTGGCAGCACCAGCACAGCACTAATCAAAAAATAAACGCAGTGTCACCTACTTGGAGGAGCCGCTGGAAGCTCAAAAGAAATTACTGCGCTGAAAGTTGAGCATAGATAGAGCATGAATATGAAACAGTAGCACATGACATATATACGCTTTCAGTACCTAAAGGTATTTGCAAACAAAGCTGTATTGACACCAAGATGTTAATAAGGATGCAGCAAGAGGAACAACAATTTGCAACTATATAGTGCCTTTATTTTGTGAAATGTTCCAAAGCACTTCAAGGGAGTGGTGGGGAAATGGAGAATTGAGAGAAGACCTGGGGAAAGAAAGAAAGACTTGCATTTCTATAGCACATCTCAAAGCGTTTTACAGCCAGTGAAGTATTTTTGAAGTGTAGTCACTGTTGTAATGTGGGAAATGCGGCAGCCAATTTGCGCACAGCAAGCTCCCACAAACAGCAATGTGATGACCAGATCATCTGTTTTAGTGATGTTGGTTGAGGGATAAATATTGGCCAGGGATAACTCCCCTGCTCTTCTTCGAAATAGTGCCATGGGATCTTTTACGTCCACCTGAGAGAGCAGTCGGGGCCTCGGTTTAACGTCTCATCTGAAAGACGGCACCTCTGACAGTGCAGCACTCCCTCAGCATTACACTGGAGTGTCGGCCTAGATTTTTGTGCTCAAGTCCCTGGAGTGGGACTTGAGACCCACAACCTTCTGACTCAGAGGTGAGTGCGCTACCCACTGAGCCACAGCTGACACAAGGTGACTGAAGAGTTGGTTAAAGAGGTTGGTGAGATGTAGCAAAGTGGAGAGATGTAGCAAAGCAGATGGTTGTCGGAAAATAATTCCAGAGTTTGAGGGCATGCTGGCTGAAGTCTCTGGCCTGTCACAGTGATGGGACAGAGGGTGGATGTACGGTAGACCAGAGTTAAAGGAGCCAGTGGTGTGAATTGTAATGGTATAAGTAGCGTGGTTATGCAAATTACAATATACTTACCATGATGGCACAGAGAAGGAATCTCCCAATCTCATTCCCTACACCTGAGCCACAAGTTGTGAACCTTGTAGGCCCTTTATGCTGCCGGCTCACCCTCTCCTGCTCCATTGCAAGGTGCTTTCCAATGCCCACTACCCGTACTCCAAGACAGAAAATTCCTGTGTACTACGAAAATTGAATAGCTCTTTCAAAGAGCTGGCACAGGCACAATGGACCAAATGGCATCCTTCTGTGCATCATGATGTTATGACATCTATCACTCCTATGCTAATACTTGAAAATCTTCCCCCATCTCCAGGTCTGACTAGCAATAAAATACTAATTTTTCGATTTGACTGTGCAGCTATCAATTGCTGGACAAGTTCCTTAAGAAGACTTTAAAAGTTGGCTTTTAGTGTCATTTTTCACTAATGTTCATTAAACTGCTTTGGAGGGGTATTAATCCTCAGAGCTGTGCTAACCATGGACCAATAATCAACACTTTCTCCTGACATTGCACCTTTTTTTTTGACCCTGGTCTCTTTTCTTAAAACTGATAGTGACTGGAAAATCTATCTCAATAATCCATCTCTGCTGACTGAAATAAAATTGGGCAGTGTCTATCCAGTGCCTAGTGGGTGTGAGACAATGTCTCAAAACTGCCAATAATTCTTCCCTGATTTGCTCTAAATCAGCAGTATCATTCACTGAGGTCGTGAAGGTGCCAGGCATGAGAAATGGAAATGTCAAGCCGGTACAGTACGGGGTGTTTTTGTGAGATTAAGAAAGCCTGTCAAGTCTCACTCATTAGAAGTGACACTCAATTGTTTTGGTTTAAAATGTAACTAGATCTGATATATGCCACTAAAAAATAAACAGAGCTCCATTTGTTTAAATGGGTTTGCAACGTGTCGCAAACGTTTCCTCTGTGCTGACAGACCTGGTTGTGGCCACGGCACATTGTTAGGGCAGAGTAGGAAGCTTTACTGTACATTCAACTTGTGCTGTAAATGACACTGTGAGAAAAAGCTGACCTATGGCCCAGTGCTTGGTGCCATGGCTCAGTTGGTAGCACCCTCATAAAATCATAGAATGGTTACAGCACAGGAGGAGGCCATTCGGCCCATCGAACCCGTGCCGGCTCTCTGCAAGAGCAATTCAGCTAGTCCCAATCCCCCGCCCTTTCCCCGTAGCCCTGCAAATTTTTTTTCCTTCAGGTACTTATCCAATTCCCTTTTGAAAGCCACGATTGAATCTGCCTCCACCACCCTTTCAGGCAGTGCATTCCAGATCCTAACCACCCGCTGCATAAAAAAGTTTTTCCTCATGTCGCCTTTGATTCTTCTGCCAGTCACCTTAAACCTGTGTCCTCTGGTTCTTGACCCTTCCGCCAATGGGAACAGTTTCTCTCTATTTACTCTGTCTAGACCCCTCATGATTTTGAACACCTCTATCAGATATCCTCTCAACTTTCTCTGCTCTGAGTCAGAAGGTTGTGGGTTCAAGTCCCACTCCAGAGAATTGAGCACAAAAATCTAGGCTGACACTCCATTGCAGTACTGAGGGAGCGCTGCACTGTCAGAGGTGCCGTCTTTCGGATGAGACGTTAAACCGAGGCCCTGTCTGCCCTCTCAGGTGGACGTAAACGATGCCATGGCACTATTTTGAAGAAGAGCAGGGGAGTTCTCCCCCGGTGTCCTGGCCAATATTTATCCCTCAATCAACATCACTAAAACAGATTATCTGGTCATTATCTCATTGCTGTCTGTGGGAGCTTGCTGTGCGAAAATTGGCTGCTGCGTTTCCTACATTACAACAGTGACTACACTTCAAAAAGTACTTCATTGGCTGTAAAGCGCTTTGAGATGTCTGGTGGTCGTGAAAGGCGCTATAGAAATACAAGTCTTTGCTTTTTACCTGCTTTTTCTGTTGTTACATAGAATTCACAGCACAGAAACAGGCCATTCAGCCCAACTGGTCTATGCCAGTGTTTATCCTCCACACGAGCTTCCTCTCACCCTTCGTCATACTACATCTTTTTATTAAAGAGACCAGATAGAAATTGATGGATTCTCAACCGTTCTGATCAAATATTGCTGCGCCGTCTGATTGGAGGCCATCGTACACTTGTGGGATAAGACATATACAATGCGCCTTTTTACAGCGTAGTTGGAACTTGCAGTGCACACATCACAATAAGCCCACAACAGGGAGGTGAAATTCGTAATATAAACTGTGATTACGAAAGCAGCTTCTACTGCATAAAAAGACGCAGTACTATTATTACTAGTTATTTCTAACTATAGTATCACAAGCAAAAAGGAAATAAAGGCTTATTCTTTAGGTACTTGGTAAATCTCCAGAGACTTTACGCACTGTGCAGAATAATCCCTGTGGCTTGTCAGGTACAAACCCAACCGATATCAGCTTGCTTCTCATTTGGGAAAAACAGAGGTGTCAAAGTGAAAACCAAGTCTCCTGTTGTGTAGGAGAACCGAATCCGACTTTATATAAGCGTTGTTTTGGAAGGGTTTAATGACAGACCACAGCAGAGGCAGCATGGGTGTTGCTAAAATTGCCCTCAGTATCCCGAATTCAGGCAGAGTTCTCTTTCTGGTCCTTGTTGAAAAGTGCATGCATTTGGTTGTTGGGTGAGGACAAAATTAAGTTTTGTCAGTCAGTGTATCCTCACTTGCAAAATATTGTACTCCTACTTGTCCATTATTCCCTCATTTGTGAGTGTCCCAGTAAATGGAGTGTTTCGTATAAGAACGGGCTATCATTACATCAACTATTGTTTTCCACATGATCATAAAAAAAAATCACAACCTGTCTCTTCTCTTTTCAGATGCTGTGCATTCCCAGCACTTTCTATTTTAATTTCAGATTTCCAGCTTTTCTTTCCTTCTACTGGTAATGCTATGCCAGAATTACAGGACTTATTCATGCCCTTCCTTCTGCTCAGACGGAAATCATAATCCTTAATGGGCCTTCGTCATGCTGGTAAAATAATTACCACTTTACAAACAGGAGTGAACCGTGATGTAACAGGTGGTGATCCGATCGTCACAATGGGAAAAGCTACCAATGCTCTTATACATCAATTATTGAAGTCCATAAGCAGAAATGGGGTGGACGTTAAGAAACGTAGCTGGGAGTACAACCTGTTACTGTTGTGAATAAATGTTGCACAGAGGGAGGAAACCAATAGCTTTTTTTGGAAGTAGTTGCAAGGTTTTTTATTCATTCACAGGATGTCAGTGTCACTGGCCAGCATTTATTGCCCATCCCTAATTGCCCTTGAGAAGGTGGTGTTGAGCTGCCTTATACAACTTGCTAGGCCATTTCAGAGGGCAGTTAAGAGTTAATGCTGTGGGTCTGGACTCTCAAATTGGCCCAGACCGGGTAAGGATGGCAGATTTCCTTAGTGAACCAGATGGGTTTTTACGACAATCCTGGTAGTTTCATGGTCACCATTCCTGGTACTAGCTTTTTATTCCAGATTTATTTAATTAACTGAATTTAAATTCCCCAGCTGCCGTGGTGGGATTTGAACTCATATCTCTGGACCACTGGTCCAGTAACATAACCACTATGCTACCGTACCCCTAAGGTTGTGAGTTACTGACCGTCCAAGACAGTGCAGTTAGCTCCATGTATAACAAGACAACCGATTATTTTGAATTTATATCAAATTCATGAATCACACCAAGGTTTTTCAATTGACAAATTAGCTTTTTAGTAGGCATGGATGTTACTTTAATCGGACGGTTCGTAGCTGGCCTTCCTGATGCCTTCCATCAATCCTGCTATCGTGTTGATGTTATCCGCAGAGCATCTCAAACTGCTTTTAACAAAGAGAACCATCAAACACCTGTGTGTCACTCTGTGTGTTGCCCCATTGGGAATAGTTGCAAAGAGAAGTGCACTTTTAATGTCCCTCAAAGCAGAAATCCTCTGACAGGTTGGAAAACATTCCATCACGAGCATCTGTGAAATTGCTATTTATGTTCGGATTTTTGGTACTGTGTTATATATTTGTTACCTTCTAAATGTTACTTCCAATTGAATTCACTGGCCTGAGTGAAGAAGGAAAATGGTGGCTGGAGTTATTTGAGCAATTTCATTGATTCATTTTTTCCCTCTTTGATCATTCTTCAGTCTCCCTTCATTAGTGGTTTTCATACCCACTTGCTCCCTGCTCATGGTTAGGTTTCCTATCTGTTTTGCAACACATAGATAATCAGCATTGTTCAATTAGCTGTATTTTTTTCAATGAATGTGACATTTGAGCCAATCGATCAAATGTGACGTACACTTTGGATGTGTCACACTTCCAAGTGTGACAGACATATGCAAGATGTACGATTCCCAATTCTATAGTTAAACTGGATCCTTACACCCAGTAACACCCTAAGGGGAAGATTTCCACTAAAAATCAGTTATAAATAAATAAATCTACATCAGTCAACCATGCCGACTGCATGTGGCACTGCCCCCTATCTTATAATAATCAGAAATATAACACATGAGTATCAGATGATATGCAAAAACAGCTGATCTTCCATGGCAGTTTGAGAATTTGAATTCAGTTTTTTTTAAAATCAGGAAATACAAAGCTGGTTTCAGTAAAAGTGACCATGAAACTGTTGGCTTGTTGTAAAAACCCAACTGGTTCACTGATGTCCTTTTAGAGAAGGAAACCGGCTGTCCTTAGCCGGTACGGCCTGTGTGTGACTCCAGTGCCACATCAATTTGGTTGACTCTTAACTGCTCTCTGAAGTATCCTAATAAGCCACTCGGTTGTACAGGGCAACTAGGGATGGGCAATAAATGCCGGCCTTGCCAGCAACGCCCACATCACGAGAATGAATTTAAAAAATAGTTGCAGAAGTTGGATTTCTTCTTTGAGCCAATCAAAAAGTGAGTTGCCAGCGTGTGACATGATGGAACAGTAAATGCACACTACGGTCCACTTTACAATAATACTGTGGGTTTTAAGGAGTTATTGCTCAGATATAGGTTCCTTATCCATTCAAATGGAGAAATTGCTGGAACATGTTAGAGTAGGTCTGAAGCTTTTCTAGTCCCACTTCTGTGTAACACAGGAATTGATCTATTACTGTGTATGAAAGTGTACATTCTCCAGCAAAGATTTAATGTACATGCACTAGTAGTTAACCATTCGTGATCAGTGCTGATTAAATTTGCCATAGAGAGAGGAATCATAGTTAGTATGAATGAACAGAATGTTCCTACTCTCTTATAACCATTCAGTATATTATTACCTATAAAGATAGTATCAGTAATGGTGACCATGAAACTACCGCATTGTCATAAAAACCCATCTAGTTCACTAATGTCCTTTAGGGAAGGAAATCTGCTGTCCTTACCCAGTCTGGCCTATATGTGACTCCGGACCCACAGCAATGTGGTTGACTCTTAACTGCCCTCTGAAATGGCCCAGCAAGCCACTCAGTTGTTCAAGGGCAATTAGGAATGGGCAATAAATGCTGGCCTTGCCAGCGACACCCACATCCCGTGAACAAATTTAAAAAAACAGTAGATCCCTGTTCTAAGGAGCTCAATGGGCCAGTGTACCACCCACTTATCACCTAATAAAAACTTGGGCTGAAGATGGGCTAATGACTTAATTTCTCAAGTACTTAGTGTACATTACTGCCAATCAATACATGCACTGTTAATGGCATTTGCTTAATAGGAATGATTGGATAAAGGAAACATTTTGCGTGCTACAGCGTTCCCATTAAGAGACTGCGTACTGTAGTTATCTCTAAGCCTGAGGCTACCGTCTAATACTGACGGTGGTGCTATCCTTTGGACCTAATTCATCGCTCAATTTTTTTCCAGTATTTAACCTCTGATTTGTAGCAATGATAATGCACATCACATATAGGTAATTAGAGGTCCTTGTCATTTGTAGGTCTAGATCATTAAGTTGCAGAACATGAAAAGAGACTTTAGCTGGTTCTTGATGTCCATTATTAGAATATAATGTGTTGTTCCAGCATTCATGTATAGAGAACTGTGGGCTTAATTAGAGCTGTGACAAGCCCACTCTGATAAAGTGATGAGATTATTCATAATTGATGTCACAATCAATTACCATTTGGTTCTTCACAGGCCTACTGGCAGGTCTAGCCTTGGTGCAGGCCCCAGGACGCTGATCATTGTATGGCCGCCCTGTTCATGCTGAGCCTGTGACAGCAGGCCAGATCTTTCATGAAAATTCTAATGACCCCTTTTGAAGTCTAATAAATTAATGACCTTGTCATCTTGCTCTAACCCTTGAAGCTTCATCTTGGAAACATTTTTTTTATCATTAACTAGCTTTTTGCAGAACAGAGGACAGAGCAAGCAGACGTGACATATTCTCATTGTCGGAGCCTATGCTGTACTACTGTAGGCTGTTAATTGTTAATAAACAGGGACAGGAATTTGATATGGGAGGGTTAAAATAACTACGAACGCACTCAAAGTCCCTTTTAATATTGGCCTTGTTCTAATTGGACCCTGGGAGACTGGCATCCATGAGCTAACTCCCAGCGTTGACTAAATCCAGCTCCCTTATCCTGGTGGCGGACTCGTACATCCACAAAATACTGGGCCTACAAGTCTGCTGCCAGGAGAATGGAGCCAGATCTAGCCGTGTAAACACTGCGGGGTCAGCTCGTGATCGCTGGTCTGACATCCAAATTATGGGGAACTTAAAACAATCACTATCACTAAAGAAAAAGTACTCGGTAAAATAATGGGACTAAAGGTGGACAAGTCCCCAGGACCTGATGGCCTGCATCCTAGGGTCTTAAAAGAAGTGGCTGCAGAGATAGTGGATGTATTGGTTGCAATCTACCAAAGTTCCCTGGATTCTGGAGAGGTCCCAGCGGATTGGAAAACCGCAAATGTAACACCCCTATTTAAGAAGGGAGGGAGACGGAAAGCAGGCAACTATTGACCAGTTAGCCTAACATCTGTCATTGGGAAAATGCTGGAGTCCATTATTAAGGAAGCAGTAGCAGGACATTTAGAAAATCATAAAACCATGCTGACTCTGCTTGACTGTATTATGAAAGGGAAATCATGTTTGACAAATTTGCTGGAGTTCTTTGAGGATTTAACGAGCAGGGTGGATAAAGGGGAACCAGTGGATGTGGTGTATTTGGATTTCCAGAAGGTGCCACATAAAAGGTTACTACACAAGATAAGAGCGCACGGGGTTGGGGGTAATATATTAGCATGGATAAGGAATTGGCTAACTAACAGAAAACAGAGAGTCGGGATAAATGGGTCATTTTCCGGTTGGCAAATGGTAACTAGTGGGCTGCCAGAGGGATCAGTGCTGGGGCCTCAACTATTTACAATCTATATTAATGACTTGGATGAAGGGACCGAGTGTAATGTAGCCAAATTTGCTGATGATACAAAGATAGGTGGGAAAGCAAGTTGTGAAGAGGACACAAAGAATCTGCAAAGGGATATAGACAGGCTATCTGAGTGGACAAACATTTGGCAGATGGAGTATACTGTGGGAAAGTGTGAGGTTATCCACTTTGGTAAGAAAAAGAAAAAAGCAAATTATTATTTAAATGGAGAGAGATTACAAAATGCTGCAGTACAGAGGGACCTGGGGGTCCTTGTGCATGAAACACAAAAAGTTAGCATGAAGGTACAGCAAGTAATCAGGAAGGCAAATGGAATGTTGGCCTTTATTGCAAGGGGTTTGGAGTATAAAAGCAGGGAAGTCCTGCTATAACTGTACAGGGTATTGGTGAGACCACACCTGGAGTACTGCGTACAGTCTTGGTCTCCTTATTTAAGGAAAGATATACTTGCATTGGAGGCAGTTCAGAGACGATTCACTAGGTTAATTCCAGAGATGAGGGGGTTGTCTTATGAAGAAAGGTTGAGCAGTTTGGGCCTATACTCATTGGAATTTAGAAGAATGAGAGGTGATCTTATTGAAACATATAAGATACTGAGGGGGCTCGACAAGGTAGATGCAGAGAAGATGTTTCCCCTCGTGGGGGAATCTAGAACTAGGGGCCATAGTTTCAGAATAAGGGGTCGCCCATTTAAAACTGAGATGAGGAGGAATTTCTTCTCTGAGGGTCGTACATCTGTGGAATTCTCAGCCCCAGAGAGCTGTGGAGGCTGGGTCATTGAATATATTTAAGGTGGAGATAGACAGATTTTTGAACAATAAGGGAGTGAAGGGTTATGGGGAGCGGGCAGGGAAATGGAGTTGAACCCAAGATCAGATCAGCCATGATCTCATTAAATGGCGGAGCAGGCTCGAGGGGCCAAATGGCCTACTCCTGCTCTTATTTCTTACGTTCTTAAATTACAACATGCATCTTGGGTACATGTAGAGAAGATGTTTCCACTTGTGGGAGAGTCCAAAACTAGGGGTCACAAATATAAGATAGTCACTAATAAATCCAATAAGGAATTCAGGAGAAACTTCTTTACCCAGAGAGTGGTTCGAATGTGGAACTCGCTACCACAGGGAGTGGTTGAGGCGAATAGCACAGATGCATTTAAGGGGAAGCTGGATAAACACATGAGGGAGAAAGGAATAGAAGGATACGCTGATAGGGTTATTTGAAGTAGGGTGGATGGAGCATAAACGCTGGCATGGACCTGTTGGGCCAAATGGTCTGTTTCTGTGCTGCAAATTCTACATAATTAATTTAACAGGACCGTAATGTTGACTCAAACATGCAGTGTTATACAGTATTCTAAAAGAATACAAACTGCTTGGAGTTTCAAATGGGACAAGTGCCCATGCCTTTTACCACTGAAGTAGTGCTAATGTAGAACTCTGTGTGGCATGCAGTTCAGAATTGCATCCCCGCTGTTCTTGTTTAGTCACAGTTTACAGCATTAAGTAACATCACTATCGTGTGCTGCAACACTGAGTGATAATGCAAATGCTGATGCTCAGTCCCTCAGATACACTTTGTAAATTACTACTACAGACTGAAAGTGTCGAAACTCGCTGATCCTCTTCTCAAGTAAATGAATTTGTCTCCGGTTTATTAATTAGAAATATTCTAATTATTTTGTTTCTGTTCAGACTGCAAAAAGCTGTAACATGTGGTTTGCTTTGCACCTAACACATCAGAAGACTGCTAGTGCACATTAACTGCAAAATGAGAGTCAGCCTTCCCACTTCCACAGGCGTAAATTATCAATAAAATCTGCTCTGTGGATATCTCAGTATGCTTCTATGTCAGCACTACCAACAGTGACAACATTAGTGAAACACTGTGGTTCATTTTGGAATGCAATGGCATTTCTTAGTTTTCTGAGAGAAGTAATGTGCCTTTACTAAAAAAAAATGGTGCAGATTTTCATGTCTGTTCAGTTTGAGAGTATGTCTGTTCTTTGCTGTTCATTTCTGGTACTTTGAAAGTACAAGCACAGTTTGCAGTTATGCTTGTGTCAAATAGTCTTCTCCCTTCTAACTGTTTTGTTGCTATACAATTAGCATGACAGGGAGAGAATATGCTGCACTAGACGGTACCTTCCCTGCGCGAATTGGAGGAAGGTGCAAATAGCTGAAGAGGACAATAAAGATCGACAAATAGGGGATCTTAGGAGTACATTTCTAACCCAAAAGATATATGCTAATTGGACATCCACATCCATCAGGACATCGACTCTCTACATTGTTTAAAAAGAGTATGGGGTACACTTGCCTCTTCAGCACCAGGGCAAAGCTTGGTGGGTGGAAGCTCTCATTGCAAAATCCGGCACAAACTGCTCACGATTTTCTGTCCATTAAGATGAATGAATAGAAACTTGTGATCAGCTTGTGCCCAATTTTGCATTTATAGACCCTGCCAAACTCTCAAGTCTGAGTCTCAGTGCTGAAAAGGAAAAGCTACCCCCAAACCTTTTGCAGACAGTAGTTAGGGTTGTCGAGTCTGGTGGGAGGTTCGGTCACTTGACATTCAGTCACATGATGTTCAGTCACATGACGATCACTGCAGTCTGCAAATGTTCCTGCGGTTACTTAATGGCTTGATATCTCTACTTTGCTGGGGGTGCCAATGACAGACATTGAAATCTACAGTTTTATACAACTGACTTGGGTATGAAGGTGCTGAAATTGAAGCTCAAGGATGATGCTGCATATCCAATTTTATTGGTCACCTGAGAATTTATCGCTTACCTTGCAAATTCTTCCTCGCTGGACTTGTCTTCAGAGCTGGAGACAGTGTCCTCCTCGTATCTCGGCTGCTCCACCAGGTATGGGTCACCCTGCTTCTGCCAAAAAAGCAGACGGGCACAGTGAATTTCCTCGTGGCTGGTTCCGCTCCACTGCCATAGCTTCACAGGATGTGCGTGACCAGCAGCTAGCCACAAGGGATATTCCAGCGGGGAATCATTCAATCTGGTGATGGGACAGCCCCTCCAGCTCCATGGAGGCAGGTAGGATGGTGCGGGGTGAGAAGTGACAGATCAGGGCGGGAATCGTTCCCTGCGCTCCTGGTTTTTGGGCACACTCGAATTTCTAGTCCTGGTACTCATTCCAAGTACTAAAGAAAGCACCGCAACCTATAATCACTGCAGACCTCCCACTGTTTAGATCTAGTTCCACTAGTGTAGAGTGAGGACGCCAGAGGATTAAGTCACTGCACTGGTGTCCCCTGTTATTCGGAGACAAGTATATCAAAGGCTCAATCTGCTGTTAAACTAGTCCCCTGTTTATACATTGATACCAGTATGAAATTCATAGCTGGAGAGGTGAGTTTTCATGTGGGTTTTATAGTGCCACTGCCAAGTTTACTGTGCAGTGCATTCTGCAGTCAGTTTGATCTGAACTTGGCAGTGCAAACAGGGCATAGGATGACCTTGCATCCTGCTGCATACCTGGCAACCTAAGAAATGCAACAAAAACTGATCAACAGCTTCAAAGGGACTGACATAGCCTCCACAAACTGACAGCTCACAGATAGCCTTGAAATCCCGTTCATCCATCACCCCCTGTGCTCGCTGACCTACATTGGCTCCTGGTCCAGCAACACCTCAATTTTAAAATTCTCACCCTTGTTTTCAAATCCCTCCACGGCGTCGCCCCTCCTCATCTCTGCAAACTCCTCCAGCCCTGCAACCCTCCGAGATCTCTGTGCTCCTCCAAGTCTGGCCTCTTGCGCAACCCCGATTTCCATCGCTCCACCATTGGTGGCCGTGCCTTCAGCTGCCTACGCCCTAAGCTCTGAAATTCCCTCCCTAAACCTCTCCACCTCTCTACCTCTCTCTCCTCCTTTAAGACGCTCCTTAAAACCTATCTCTTTGACCAAGCTTTTGCTCACCTGTCCTGAGGAGAGGGAACCGTTTACAATGTCAGCTAGCATGGTGGTCAGGAAGGGAAGTAGGGTTGTCAGCAGTTTAATGGGAATAGAATTGAGAGAGCATGAGGTGGGTCTCATGGACAAGGTGAGCTCGGAGAGGGCATGAGGGGAGAAAGGAGAGAAACTAGAAAAAGATGTGGGGTTCAGGACTAGGGCAGGGGAGAACCTCGGGAAGCCTGGCTTGGTGGACAAGGGGAAGGGAGGGATGTGGAAGAGGCAGCAGAAAGGATGGTCTCAGTTTTAACAATAAAGGAGTCCATGAGCTCCTCGCACTTGTTGGAGGTGAGGGTAGAGAGGTTTAAGGAGATGGTTGGTGGTGGAGAAAAGAAGCCGGGGATTATCTTTGCATTCCAGGATGATCCTGGAGTAGTGAGTTTCAAATCTGCAATTTTTTAAGTGTAAATATTTTTGATATTATAAATATCAAAAATGGTTGTAAGAATTTCAATACAACTTAGCAGTATTTTAATGGGAATCTAACTCCCAAACATCTTGTTAATTAGTGAACTAAAAGCTGTTGCAACACAAATCTAAAATGATCTCCACACATTCTATATTCAGAAGACAAAACTGGCCCACTATTGCATCTCTCTGTCTCAGTCCAGTGACAACCCAGAGGCAAAGGGGGGAATTACTTGGATTGAGGGCGTGCTAATTTGACTATTTAAAATAATCATTTTTACGTAACTGCAGGAAGGGTAAGGCTATGTCCTTGTAACAGAAGCTCAGAACTGAGCTCTGATGAAAGTTCACACTGAAACATAACCTTTAACCTGCATTCAAATATTTTCTGTTCTTAAAACCTTAAAAAAAAAATGAAGCCAGAGATTATTGTTGGCGATAATAGCAGCTGGACTCTTAATGCCATTCATATGACGTTACTTTGTCTGCTATTTTACTGGAGCCATGAACCCATTAAAAATAATGCTGATGTAAAATGGACAGCCGTGAACACTATCTTAGAAAACGTATTTAAATGTTACCCAATCACACCTTTCCTGTCTTTATACTATAGGTTCCTGTTACGAACTGATGGGTTAGTGACTGTACTTGCATGATTTTTTTGTCTGATCGTTTTCTCCCTCCCTCCCTCCCTCCCTCCCGCGTTCTTGCTTTGACACAAATTATTCCGTGACCAACAAGACACTCAGGTGACCTGTCGCAACACTTTGAACCAGCTAGTAAGCAAAAATGCTGCGGGTTGCCTTTTGCTCGGTATCTCTCCCAGGCATCCCAGGTGAAAATGGGACTGTCTGTAACTGAGAACTCAGTTCAAACAGCCCAGGCAGCAGCTTGTCAAAGCACTAACACACTGCATCACCCAAGGCACGCTTATTTTCGTTTTATTACTGTTACAATCCCTCCTCAGTCCTTAACTGTTCAATTAGGCTGTAATGAGCGTTCTCTACCTGCCATTAAAATTTTCCCTTTGTATTAAAACATTTTTTTTTAAAAACACTTCTCAACCAGTTTGCTGGATTTTATTCACCAGAATTTCAGTGTAGGTTTAAGGTGTAAACCATTTTTTGAGTATTCTGCAAAAAACTGATGTTTATCATGTTTATTATTAATAATCTTGATTTTTAAATCAGTTTGCACATTGATCTATCATATCTGCCATAGGCGATATTTATAGACTGTATTGTACTATATCGTATTTTCAGACTGAGCACAAAATACGATGGGCCTGAAATTGCGTTCGGAGGCTTCCCGCAGGCGAATGCCTTCGAACCGCAAATAAAATTCGTACTTACCTGATGGCCCCGGACCTACGAAGACTCGCACTCCTGGGCCTGCAGGCGTACACCTGCGTAGAGGCCCACGTATCTCAGGGGCGCAGGCGGTTCGCAAGCGTCCCTGGGATCACGTGGGCCGGCCCAACCAATCAAAAAGGGAGATTTCCATTATGCTTATGGGGATTCCATTTACGTACGGAATCCCCATAAGCATAATAGGAATCCCCTAAAAAATACATTTTCACAAAACCTAAATAAAAATAAATAATCACGTTTTAAATGTTTAAAATTAATTAAAATACAATTTAATTAAACAAAAATTAAATTTTTTGAAAAATAACTAAACATTATTAAAGGGGCCAAAAATATCCTAAACTAATTTTAAAAGTTTTTGAATGTTTTTTAAAAATGTTATTTTAATATTTATTTAATCATTTAAAGCCTTATGCAGGCGTAAGAGTTTCGTGGGCATTCGCTGGGCAGTCAACCCTGCGCCAGCGATTGTCTATTTCCTTCGGATTCGTACGTTCCGGATTTTTGCACATGAGCATCGCATGCAGAAACCCGGAATTTGCAGAGCACTTACGACCGCGTAACGTGTGTGTATGCAGTCATAGGCCCCTGAAAATCCGGGCCAAGATTTTGGTCCTTCCAACAACTTTACTAAACTCTAAACAGAACAGTAACATGGGGGGAATTTTAACCGCCAAAAATGGGGGGTTGGGATCAGGTGGGAAGTTAAAGTGTTAAAAGTCTGAATCCCGCCTCCACCCATCGGGGACGGGCAACCAACCCGCTCCCAGGAGGTGGGTCGCCCATTTAAATTTTAAAATTTGGCTGGCATGTCTCCGATGCTCACTTGGCGCCCCCCCCCCCCCCCCCCCCCCCCACTCCTCCGATCAGCCGCTTCGATCTGTCCCGACCCCCGCTCCTCCAGCCCTCGATCGGTCCTGACCCGCTCCTCCGGCCCTACCCATGCTCCTCCGGCCTCCCCCCACAGACCCCCATGCGATCCCACCCTCCTTCCTCCCCATCTGGCTGCGGGAGGGAAACAGAGGTATCCAGTACCAATCAGGCCCTGCCGTTACATTCGGAGGGCCCATGGGAAGCCCGTTCTCCCGGGTTTCCCTACCGCTTCTGAACTCCCCCAGCTCCCAACCTGCCTCCCGATTAAAATTCAGGCCATAGTTTTTAACACAGGAGTGTCGAAACCTTTTATCTTTGTGAGCTACATTGGGCGTGTCCCCATTAATTTGGATACATCTCAAATTGCCGATACTAACAGATGTTCGTCTTCTGATTTAGGATTTAACCTTCCTTGAGGCAACATCTCATTCCAAGCATTCAGGCCCATGAAATTCAAACAGGGGAAACCTGTGAGCAAAAAATAAATAAAAGCTATCTGGGCTCCCTGGCCAACCTTGTTTTAATGCATTTTCTTCCAAATATATATATGTGTATGAAAGTGACACCCTTCTTGTGAAAAATTAGCAGATTGATGTGTGTTTCGGCTGCAGATTGAGGTAACTAATTCGTCA
Source organism: Squalus acanthias (assembly GCA_030390025.1). NCBI lineage: Eukaryota > Metazoa > Chordata > Chondrichthyes > Squaliformes > Squalidae > Squalus > Squalus acanthias. The sequence continues at coordinate 10,240,275 of CM059434.1, read as the reverse complement.
GTAAACTGCACTGCAAACGATTTGCAAAGGTACTAACATAAGTCAGTGTGCAAGGGAAAGGAATTCCTTTCCCACCTCTCTCCTCTGCCAGTCGTTTGTCCACACAGATGCTGTTGCATCTGTTGGAGTGAGTTACAGGGCTGTATTGTAAACAGGGGGGTTCAGATGACCTGAACTTAAGACAGGAAGAAGGTTTGACGACACGATGCGAATTCTATCCAAAGTATTAAGAGTGACAATTTTCTAGTTTCATCAGTTGTCTGAACTATACTTGTCGGAGGTGCCGTCTTTCGGATGAGACGTTAAACCGAGGCCCCGTCTGCTCTCTCAGGTGGACGTAAAAGATCCCACAGCACTATTTCGAAGAAGAGCAGGGGAGTTATCCCCGGTGTCCTGGCCAATATTTATCCCTCAACCAACATAATGACTAGATAATCTGTTTTTGTTATCACATTGCTGTTTGTGGGAGCTTGCTGTGCGCAAATTGACTGCCGCGTTTCCCACATTACAACACTTCAAAAGTACTTCATTGACTGTAAAGCGCTTTGAGTCGTCCGGTGGTCGTGAAAGGCGCTATATAAATGCAAGTCTTTCTTTTTTTGCTGTAATGAGAGCTAAACATTGCATGAGTAGTCTTTCACACCTTGGCCACTGAAACTGGAATTTACTGCATTATTTTAAAAAAAAGGGCATACATGATTACAACAATTGCGTGTAAATCAAATCACGTCTAATATGCTGGCATGCTCTTGTCCCTGTGCAACTGTCCCTCGTCATATTTTAAGAAACTTCAGCAATTTTTAAACAAGGCACTTCAGTGCTTAAACCCTTCCTGGGTGTGGAAGAATAACACCTGATAACAACAGTTAGTCTGTTGTTACCTCATAGCCGAGTGGCCTGTAAATGAAACACCTTCACCAGGAATAACCCGAAAGGTTGTATGCTCATTTAAAAAAGGGCAGAGCTCCACGAGAATGAAATGGCCTTCCGAGTCACCTCCCTGACATGTTCAGCAGCAGATTCATCAGGTACAGTCCTTCTGTTTTACCAGCAGCCGAGGTCATTATTTCGCAGTCTAACAGTTGCGGTTTGGGGACCTAGCCTGGTGCAGATGCTGCAGGCACCACCAATCTGTGCAGTTAATTTGAACAGGCCACAGCCACCTCTCTATGAAAATACACCTTGTTTGTGCCAGCCAGCTTATGAGGCAGAAATGGCATCCGTTTAGTGCAAACAGTGTTATAATACACTGACTAAAAATAAGTAAAAGCTATTTTATTTTCTTGTATAGATTTTGTTTCTAGTTGTATTTGTGTATCTTAAAACCCTCCAAAAAAAAATCATTTTTTAAATTTGCGTTAGGTGCCAAAAGGTCATGTTTGGTTAGAAGGCGACAACCTCCAGAATTCCACCGATTCCAGGACTTATGGACCAGTTCCTTATGCACTGATTCGGGGTCGAGTATGTTTAAAGGTAAACAACAGCAGCCCAAGACACGATGGCCCGGATCTTGTGGTCAGCGGCGAAGCAAAGGCGTTTGTGGGAAGCTTACTTTGGGGCCAGCGGCAAAGATCTCGTGATCTCTGTGGCGAGACGTTCGGCTTTTCCGACATGCAGCTGAAATCAACGTAGTATAGTGGGAATCCCATAGCGCGAGCTGCTGTGACGTCAACAAGCTGTCTAAGCAGCCAATCTAAATGTAGAATTCTCAGACAGGGAACCAGGAAATAGAAAGCACTAATAATCAATCGCTTTTTAAAAAAATTAGAGAGCAAAATAAAGATTAGGATATACACATTGGGTTAAGGTAGAAGCTGAAATTTGAACAAACTTTAAAACTTTTTTTATTAATTTTAAAATCGAATAACTTTTAATTTAATTGAGAAATTGGTGGAATGTCTAATAGAAACTTAGTTTTTCAGGACCAGAATGGTTGTTTATCAGTAGTTAATACTCAGATCGGCATTAGAAACCCCATAAAAAGTTAGACCTATTCAAATGAGGTGTAACTGGGTTTTTAACAGCAATATTTGTTCAGAAAAGGGGAAGTTTGCGTCAGATCAGTGATTTCACTGATTGCCGGCTCTGGGGGGGTGGGGTTGGTTCCACAGTGCAGCCAGTGTCGGAGCAGTGATTGACTGACCGCAACTTCAGAATTTCCCCGTCAGGCTGCGCATGCGCTAGATCCTGAAGTTGCGGTCAGTTTCAAAGGTGAAATGACGGCGATCGCTGTCAGTTCGCCATCATCGGGACTGCAAATTCCGGGCCATTGCTTACGATAGGATAGCTTGGATTATCATAGTACCTACATTACATCACTGGATAATTACATTAAGATTTGTCAAGGTTACACTGACTTCTGGCTACAGGTGTGGTGCTGGAGGACTGCTAACGTGGTACCGTTGTTTAAAAAGTGAGGAAGGGATAGACCGAGCCTAACCTCGGTGGTGGGAAAATTATTGGAAAAAATTCTGAGGGACAGGATAAATCTTCATTTAGAAAGACACGGATTAATCGGGGACAGTCAGTATGGATTTGTTAAGGGAAGGTCGTGTCTGACTAAGTTGATTGAATTTTTTGAGGAGGTAACGAGGGTCGATGAGGGTAGTGCATTTGATGTAGTCTATATGGATTTTAGCAAGGCTTTTGATAAGGTCCCGCATGGCAGACTGTTCATGAAAGTAAAAGCCCATGGATTCCAAGGCAAAGTGGCAAGTTGGATCCAAAATTCACTGGATTGGGGGTAATATTCTGGCATGGGTGGAGGATTGGTTATCTAACAGGAAGCAGAGAGTTGGGATAAATGGTTCATTCTCGGACTGGCAACCAGTAGCCAGTGGTGTTCCGCAGGGGTCGGTGCTGGGTCCCCAACTCTTTACAATCTATATTAACGATTTGGAGGAGGGGACCGAGCGTAACATATCAAAGTTTGCAGATGACAAAGATGGGAGGGAAAGTAGAGAGTGAGGAGGACATAAAAAACCTACAAGGGGATATAGACAGGCTGGGTGAGTGGGCAGAGATTTGGCAGATGCAATACAATATTGGAAAATGTGAGGTTATGCACTTTGGCAGGAAAAATCAGAGAGCAAGTTATTATCTTAATGGCGAGAAACTGGAAAGTACTGCAGTACAAAGGGATCTGGGGGTCTTGGTGCAAGAAAATCAAAAAGTTAGTATGCAGGTGCAGCAGGTGATCAAGAAAGCCAATGGAATGTTGGCTTTTATTGCTAGGGGGATAGAATATAAAAACAGGGAGGTATTGCTGCAGTTGTATAGGGTATTGGTGAGACCGCACCTGGAGTACTGCATACAGTTTTGGTGTCCATACTTAAGAAAAGACATACTTGCTCTCGAGGCAGTACAAAGAAGGTTCACTCGGTTAATTCCGGGGATGAGGGGGTGGACATACGAGGAGAGGTTGAGTAGATTGGGACTCTACTCATTGGAGTTCAGAAGAATGAGAGGCGATCTTATTGAAACATATAAGATTGTGAAGGGGCTTAATCGGGTGGACGCGGTGAGGATGTTCCCAATGATGGGTGAAACTAGAACTAGGGGACATAATCTTAGAATAAGGGGCTCCTCTTTCAAAACTGAGATGAGGAGAAACTTTTTCACTCAGAGGGTAGTGGGTCTGTGGAATTTGCTACCCCAGGAAGCTGTGGAAGCTACTTCATTAAATAAATTTAAAACAGAAATAGACCGTTTCCTAGAAGTAAAGGGAATCGGGGGTTACGGGGAGCGGGCTGGAAATTGGACATGAGTTTGAGTTCGGATCGGTCAAGGCCCTGTGGGTGGCGGAGCGGGCCCAGGGGCCGAGTGGCCTGGTCCTACTCCTACTTCTTGTGTTCTTTAGAGTTGAGGTTGGATCAGATCAGCCATGATCTCATTGAATGGCGGAGCAGGCTCGAGGGGCCGATTGGTCTACTCCTGCTCCTATTTCTTATGTTCTTATAAAATTGGCTCAGAGGCAGAAAACAAAGGGTAATGGTTGAAGGGTGTTTTTGTGACTGGAAGGTTGTTTCCAGTGGGGTGCCACAGGGCTCAGTACAAGGTCCTTTGCTTTTTGTGGTATATATCAATGATTTAGACTTGAATGTAGGAAGTATGATTAAGAAGTTTGCTGATGATACAAAAATTGGCCTTGTGGTTGATAATGAAGAAGAAAGTTGTAGACTGCAGGAAGATATCAATGGACTGGTCAGGTGGGCAGAACAGTGGCAAATGGAATTCAATCCAGAGAAGTGTGAGGTAATGCATTTGGGAAGGGCGAACAAGGCAAGGGAATACACAATAAATGGTAGGACACTGAGAAGTGCAGAGTGCATGTCCACAGATCCCTGAAGGTAGCAGAACAGGTAGCGAAGGTGGTTAAGAAGGCATACGGGATACTTGCCTTTATTAGCCGAGGCATAGAATATAAGAGCAGGGAGGTTATGCTTGAACTGTATAAAACACTAGTTAGGCCGCAGCTAGAATACTGCGTGCAGTTCTGGTCACCGCATTACAGGAAGGATGTGATTGCACTAGAGAGGGTGCAGAGGAGATTTAAGAGGATGTTGCCTGGGCTGGGGAATTTTAGCTATGAGGAAAGATTGGATAGGCTGGGGTTGTTTTCTTTGGAACAGAGGAGGCTGAGGGGAGACCTAATTGAGGTGTATACAATTATGAGGGGCATAGAGTGGATAGGAAGGACCTATTTCCATTAGCAGAAGGGTAACTAACCAGGGGACATAGACTTAAAGTAATTGGTAGGAGGTTTAGAGGGGATTTGAGGAAAAATTGTTTCACCCAGAGGGTGGTGGGGGTCTGGAACTCACTGCCTGAAAGGGTGGTAGAGGCAGAAACCCTCATCACATTTAAAAAGAACTTGGATGTGCACTTGAAGTGATGTAACCTACAGGACTACGGACCAAGAGCTGGAAAGTGGGATTAGGCTGGATAGCTCGTCAGCCAGCACGGACACGATGAGCCACATGGCCTCCTTTTGTGCTGTAAATTTCTATGATTCTATAGTGAAGGAGTAACTACACAGGTAACTAATAAGGCTGATGATACTAATGTAGATTTGTATTTTATAGGTTTGGCCTCCACATGAATTTGGTTTCCTGCAAGAAAGTCCCCAAAGAGCATCCCCCGATGAATGAAGTAGACAGCAATGGTTTAGTTCTTAGACAAACAGACTTTAAAAAAAAAATACAACTCAAAACCAGCAGATGTTTTCCAACCAGAGGCTTCACAAGCAATTGGCGACTGGATAAAGTGATGGCAATTTTTGAAAACAATGTACTGTACTCATTATTGGAACTGTTTACAAAGATAAATAATGCTACAGAAGATAACATGAGGTACATGTGTGGTGTCAGAGAGTCGTGGAGTCACGGACGGCGAGGTCCTCATGAAGGCTTGGGATGAAAGGAGCAAAGGCTGGTAGTATGGTGATGACGATTGAGGGTGTCTCAGGCAGGCTGCAGCTGATTGCTAACTACCACAACAGAAAGAAGTGGGGACCGCGCTGATGCCTGGAGCTCCTGGTTGACTGGTGGTGGGAGAAGGAGCCGGTTTGCATGATGCAAAGGCCCTTATCTTGTTTCATGTGCACACGCTGCCTGTAATAACATGCAGATGTGGTCCACTGTGAACCCCCAAACCCATTTCACGTTTGGCAGTTTAACATGGCTGTGGATAATGCCCCTTTCACAGGCTATACAGGGTCTTATAGATGAGTCAATACCTGGAGAACTGTACTTTTGTGCTCCCTCTCTGACTATCAGACCCTGATTCTGAGCATAAACCCCAAAAAAATGTTGTCAAGTACTTTTAGTCAGGAGACAACTTCAGGACAAAGCCCAAGGATCCAGAGTTGACAACTGGAAGAACTTTTATATGGCAAAAGTTAAATCTGGGGAGAAGACATATCAAGAACAGGCAGTAAGTCATTTGCCCTACGAAAAGCGCAGTTAAGAGTCAACCACATTGCTCCGGGACCAGAGTCACATACAGGCCAGACCAGGGTAAGGATGGAAGGCTTCCTTCCCTAAAGGACATTAGTGAACCAATTGGGTTTTTAAGACAATTTGACAGCTCGGTGGTCACTTTTACTGATACCAGCTTTTTATTTCCGGAATTTTTTTTTTTTTAAACTGAATTCAAATTCTCAAACTGCCATTGGTGTGATTCTCTGGATTATTAGTCCAGTAACATAACCACTACTACTGTAGCCTCAAAAAGTGCATGTGCTGCTGTTGTCAGAGATCACAGGGCAATCATTGGCAAAGCAAGGGTGAAAAAATTCAGCTTTAGGTTTAAATTGATCATTGTCCTGGATTGGTGCTGGGCAGATCTCCTTGGGTTCTGTCCTAGGGTCTGGTGGTCACATTGTGCATACTATGGGAAGATTGAGTGTGCGGGATACCATAACCAATTTTTGCTTCCAATGTTCCTGTCTTTATACATTGAGTATTCTCCATGACTTCAAAATTTTTACCTTCAGTGTTTTATTAAAAGTTTGATATATCTTCAGTTTTTTGGGCCATTTATGTTACAGAACCCTTTCCGTTGGAATATAAGCTGCTGAATCTGCCACGCTTATAATGCCACAATGCAAGATGAATTCAGCAACAATGGATAACTTGCACGTGCGAGATTCACTGTTGCTCCAAGCTGGGCTTTGCCAGTCTGGCTGGAACCTGCCCAGGTACCAGGGGAAGGTCCATACAGAGAGCCCATTGCTGGGCTGAATGGGCTAGCTCATTCCCAGCCCCAAACCAGCAAACCCCGCCAAAGTGCCAGTGCCAGCAGCTGTTTATATCTGCCAGCGCTGGGCCTGGCATCTCTCCATTTACTCTACTGGCAAGTGCACTGTCGGAGGCAACGCTACAGAGGTAACCTTGTATTAACTCTCATAATAGTTTCTTCTGCATGCTGTGAATTGAAGCTCCGAGCTCAGTTCTCCAAATAGAAGCAGCAGCAGCATACCCAGCCGTTTAAAGAATTTGTACCAGAACATTGCAGGCCATTCTTGCAGTACTGCTCAGGACCACTGCCTACATACCTCATACAGTTGCAAATCTGCTCAGTTAAATACCTAAATATTCAACTTCAGTTACCAATAAACAGATGCTATAACAGAGTCAACGTGAGCCAGGTTTTCTGGCTTAGGAACGGCCATACTTAAAATCGTGGGATTAGACTGGTAAAGAAGCGGCACAGACACAATGGGCTGAATGGCCGAAACTTCTGTGTTGTTTTTTGGCTTTTCTTGGGGGGGGGGGAGGGGGAGATAGAGCAACGACTGTATTGAATTTCTGTCTTGACTTTTGCGTAGATTTAAAAGCAAAATTGTAGAAAAATGCTTGTTGCTGTTCTATAATATATTTTATTATATTCGAATGATTGTTGTATTTTCTCACTTGTGGCAGCAGTTCACTGGGTGGGAGAAATGGTCACATTCTGTCTCTGCTGCAGTAGATTTTACATTCTTAAGTTTTAGGCAGCAAAAACTTCAATGTTGTATTTAAATAGGCTTTGCTCAGATGTGAAAGAGGGACAGCTAGGTGATGCATGGCGTGAGCCGGAACGAGAGCAGCAGCAGCAACGGGCCGTATGTGGTGGCACTGAGGAGGGAGAGTGGTCGGCCAGTGAGGAGAGTGGTGACAGCAGGTGCCACGTCATGGACACATCAACGTAAAAATTATATCTATTCAGTGTCTAGTTTATTAATTTTATGAATAGTGCTGAAATGTGGGCCTTTGAATACACGTTGTAACCTACCTGTTTAACAGTGGCCAGGACACAGCCTTGAATCTACAGTGAACCAACCAGAAAGCTCCAGTGTGAAATTTCAAATAGGAAGAACACAAAATATGTCAGAGACTGTTAGGTATGGCACACGTCAGGTTAAATCAACAAAATGTGAATCTTTTTAAAGTCATGGATAAATGCTATTAATGTCCAGTGAATACCCATAAAATGAACATTTATAACATAATAAAAACCAAATGATCTATCTTTTAATCACTCTTAACTTCCACATTCACAGCAGAATGCACGGTATCGGGGCTCAAACATTGACCCTGGGGGCAGAGAGACACCTCCTTCTTTGCCTTCATGACCCTTCTCTTTTGTTCCCTGATGAACCTTTCCCTCTCCCCCCCGCCCCCAAGAGGCCACATTATGTGCGCACGCTGGCCGTACTCCAGACTACAAAATGAAAGTGCTGAACGTAAACTGGTCCCGCAATTAATTCTCCGTGTTGTTTGACAGGACAGCTCTCGTCGCTGAGCACCTGCATGAAACGGGGGCTGGGAGGCCTGTACACTGTTCGTTGTAGAACCCCACCACTCAAAGCTAGGCTGCCAGATTACCAAGACTTGCATTCTGACTGTTGGTTTTGATTCGATTGATGGAATCAAACTTATAGTGAGTTTCTGCTAGGCAACTGCAGGAATCAGTACTGTACTTCATTTAAACCCATTTATCCCAGTCTGCATTTTTAGTTTTCATTCTTCACTGTGGCCGATATCTTCCAAATGAAAAACAGTTTTAAAAAAATGGAAAGATTTCAACTTCTGTTCAAGATCTCTATGCTGAGAGAGCAAGTGTTGCAGCAGATGAGAAACACATTTTCTTCTGCCTCTTCTTTGGAAAGAACATATTCACCGCCGCATCGACAATCATACGTGTAGCATTGGTCAGCTTGAAAAGAAAACATTGACCAATTAGTATTTCCGTGTCGCAGAAATCAATGAACCTCTTTTTGTAATGCTTAGAATACATGCATCAGTTATGTTGTTAAAAAGGTTTACATTTCTAATGATTTTAACTGAAATGGAGTGGAGTGTTTTTTACCACACAATCTTCATTGTGACAGCAATTCTTCAGACTAAACCAACTGTTCACAACCTTGGCGTGCTGTTCGATCTGAAGCTGAGCTTCAGATCCCATATCCTCTCCATCACCAAGATCGCTTACTTCCATCTCTGCAAAAGTGCCCACCTCTGCTCCTACCCTAGCCCCTCTGCCACTGTAACCTTCAGACACGACTACTCCAAAGCTCTCGTTGCTGGTATCCCATCCTCCAACATCCATAAACTCCAACCTTTTCTCAGGACAAGTAGGGATGTGCAATAATTGTCAACTTTGCCTGCGACGTCCACATCCCAATCCCAATTCTCTTTTGAATGTTACTATTGAATCTGCTTCCACCACCCTTTCAAGCAGCGCATTCCAGTTAATAATGTATCATACAAATACACAAGTAACTTGTACTTATAGCGTGCTTTTTAACATCCCTCAGAAACTTCCCAAACCGCGTTCCATGGAATAACCTATTTCGTAGTTATTGTTGTTGGGTGTGTAAATACAACAGCCATTTTCCATACATCAAGAAGCCACAAACAGCAATGAAATGAGTGATCAGTTAATCCGTTCTTGCTGGTGCTGGTTGAGTCCAAGAACATTGCCCAGGACACTGGGAGAGCTCACTGCTCTTGCATGGAATCTTAAACGTCCCTCTAAACCACCAGCAGGTCTCATCTGAAGGAAAGCACCTCAGACAATGCGGCACCCCCTCCGTACTGCACTGAATTGTCATAGGACATGCTCTCAAGCTTTAACTCACAACCCTCTGACTCGGGAGTGACAGTGCTACCAACTAAGCCAAACTGACACCCAGAGCCACCAATGCCAACAGTTTCAGAACCTCCCTACCCTCAGCTATTATTCTAGATATACTGGCACTAATCCTTACCTTCAATCCAATTCATGTCTTCCAAAGGGACTTGAGCATCAACTGGCCACTTCTGTGTCATGGCCACTTCTGAAACATAACAAGAAAGAGCAGTTCATTTTATCAAGAGCCAGTAATGGTTAACTTTGATGAAATGCTGCCAATGTGATTCCTACATTTCCAAATGGTTAATGTCCCTCCAATTCCTATTTTTCCTTCTGTGCTGTAAATACTTTGTAATAAACAGGCCATTCGGCCCAACTGGTCTATGCTTCACACGAGCCTCCTCCAACCCTACCAACATAACCTTCTATTCCTTCCTCCCTCATGTGTTTATCTAGCTTCCCCTTAAATGCATCTATGCTAGTCGCCTCAACTACTTGTGGCAGCGAGTTCCACATTCTAACCACTCAGGGAATTTAGGAGAAACTTCCTTTACCCAATTGGATTTATTAGTCACTATCTTATATTTATGGCCCCTAGTTTTGGTCACTCCACAAGTGGAAACATCTGTGTCTACCCTATCGAACCCTTCCATAATCTTAAACACCTCCATTAGGTTATCCCTCAGCCTTCTCTTTTCTAGAGAAACGAGCTCCAGCCTGTTCAATCTAATTAAAAGCAGAATAGCACCTTGTGGCATGTTCAATGTGGATCGGCTGAAGGAAGGAGGGCTGCTTGTTCCACACACCTGCTTTCAGACTCTTATTTCCAAAGTAACTCACGGCATACGGACTGACAGATTTGAGCTCACTATTGCATGTTATTGTACTTGATCTGTAAGCAGAACATACGAAATAGGAGCAGGAGTAGGCCATTTGGCCCTTCGAGTCTGCTCCGCCATTCAATAAGATCATGGCTGATCATCTACCTCAACTCCACTTTCCCGCACTATCCCCATATCCCTTGATTCCCTTAATATTCAACAATCTATCGATCTGTCTTGAAGATACTCTACCCCAGAGGGCTGTGGAGGCTCAGTTGTTGAGAATTCCAAAGATTCACCACCCTCTGAAGAAATTTCTCCTCATCTCAGTCCTAAATGGCCGACCACTTATTCTGAGACTGTGACCCCTGGTTCTAGACTCCCCAGCCAGGGGAAACATCCTCCCTGCATCTACCCTGTCAAGCCCTGTAAGAATTTTGCATGTTTCAATTAGATCACCTCTCATTCTTCTAAACTCTAGAGAATATAGGCCTAGTCTACTCAATCTCTCCTCAGAGGACAATCTCCCCATCCCAGGAATTAGTCTGGTGAACTTCGTTGCACTCCCTCCATGGCAAGTCTATCCTTCCTTGTGTACAGTTTTGGTCTCCTTAACTGATACTCCAGGTTTGGTCTCACCAGGGCCCTGTATAATTGCAGTAAGACATCTTTATTACAAGAGGATTTGAGTATAAGAAGAGGGACCTTCGCTTTTTACTAATTAATATCTTTAACTCAACTTCTTTAATTTCTTTTGAAATAAAACAGTATCTACCCTACATGTAACTCCATGACATAGAAATGGAACAGCCACATGAATTTTAAAAAGGTTTCTCCAAATTTAGATAACATATTTCCTATTAAAAATATTTAATAGGATAAGTGCTAGAAATAAATTAGCTGATCTTCACAATTTACACATTACATATACTACCATTTATTAGCAAGATTTTATTGTGCGTTTATCAGTCTTTAAGCATACATATTAATCACACAGTGAGCGCTTCGACAAGCACTCAAGTTCTTCTTAGTAAATGTGGAGCAGAGTTTAGATCGGAAGCTGTGTGTTAATTAATACACAGGTGTGAACTCGTACATTCCTGATGTTGTAACCTCCCGAGAGTTTAATTCGATGATAAGATCACTTCCTACTGCAAGTGTTAATATTAGGCTGGCTTGAAGGTTAATGATGTCAGCATGGTGGAGACAGAGAGAGCGAGAGAGATGAATTCGCCAGAGTGCACTGTACAGCTGAAAAACACTCTGCTCTAAGGGTATTGGTTTAACTGCATTACACTTTATAATTTTATTTGTTGAATTTGTTTTAAAACCATGATATGACAATAGTTAAATCTTCGGCGCTCACAGAGAATCTTAGCATCACCGTGACAGTTGTTCACTGTACCGAGAACTGCTGTGGGCACAAATTTGGGCCTAAAAATGACTAAATACCCCCAGATAATTAACTGTCACAAATCGGATATCCTCCAATGAGCCAACATCAGGGTTCAGATGATTTGCTGGTGTGAAGTTCACTTTCGTGCTTTGCGACGTGAACCCTTTAGTTATATTCCAGCTTTCTGATCTGTCTGACATCTGCATTATTTTTCCAATGACGTATCTCACATCAAAACACCACTGCGCCATCAATACTTTAGTAATGTAACAATGTAAAATGACAATCCCCTTCTGGTCTCTTCTTCAAATGACTGGGGGAAAAACTCCCTTCAAACCTCATCCTGGTGAATCATAAGGAAGTTCCTACATTTAATGCGGAGGCTACAAGCAATGCTTTAAGGTTTAAAAAAAAGTGTTGTACGGTTCAGATCATGAAGAGCAATAAGCAGCAGCGATATCTGTATCTAAACGATGACGTAGTCTTGTGTGTTGAGCAGGGGATGCTTGCTTGGTGTGTATACACATCAAGCCCCCAACACTCCAGAGACTTGAGCACAAAAATCCAGGCTGACACTCCCAGTGCAGTGCTGAGGGAATGCTGCCTTGTCGGAGGTGCCGTCTTTCGGATGAGACGTTAAACTGAAGCCCCGTCTGCTCTCTCAGGTGGACATAAACGATCCCACAGCACTATTTCGAAGAAGAGCAGGGGTTTACCCCGGTGTCCTGGGCCAACATTTATCCCTCAATCAACATCACTAAAACAGATTATCTGGTCATTATCACATTGTTGTTTGTGGGAGCTTGCTGTGTGCAAATTGGCTGCCGTGTTTCCTACATTACAACAGTGCCAATGAAGTACTTTTTGAAGTATAAAGCGCTTTGGGACATCCTGAGGTCATGAAAGGCGCTATAGAAATGCAAGTCTTTCTTTTTTTGGCCACACAGCCTTCAGTGATCTTGCCTTACGTTTCAATGTGGAGCCACGAACTAGAGCTGCTGGTTTCTGGGATTTTTTTCGGAGGCGGGGGGGGGGGGGGGGGGGGGGGTGGCGGATGGGGGTCAAAGTGTCTTAACTTGTGTGAATTTCTCTGTAGCTTGGTTTGGACACCTTTGAGTTTCTGGTTGTAGAAGTATGAATTGTGCACGCTCCTTGTAGGGATGTCCCCATGTTGTCCAAAGCACATAGGCACAGGTCAGAAACAGCCACGGCTTAGAACACTCGCCCTAGACCACTCCACATTGGAGATCTCTCACACTTTCGAAAGCCTCCTCAAAACCCACCTCTTCATGGCCGTGCCTTGAGCTCACCTGCCCTGATCCCTCCCTTCGCTGCTCAAACTCTGGGCTTGGCTTCATGAAGCGTTTTGGGATCATTTAAAAAAGGCGCAACACCACTGCAAGCGGTAGCCACGCCATTGGTGCAAGATCACCTGATGGCTGGCAACACCTGGACCAGGTCCGAGGAAATGAGATTTAAAGAAAAACCTGACACTGGAACAAAGCTGCTGACTCTTCTCAGCACTTTCGTGATGTACCTGCTCTTTGTTGTCATTGGTTAGGTCGTCAGGGTCACCAGTTGTGAAATAAAGAAATCGCAACACTTTATTTCCAATCTCAGGCAATACTTCACATTTATCGCAACTGTGACACCACTTCCAATTTTGCTTTCACTACTGAAGATAGTCAGTTAACATCAGCTGACCGACTGAACTGGCCTCAACTGGAGATTCTAAAGTAGGGTCCATTTTTTCCCCAATGTTGCTGATGATTAAGAACATAAGAATTAGGAGCAGCAGTAGTCCATACGGCCCCTCGAGCCTGCTCCGCCATTCAATAAGATTACGGCTGATCATCGACCTCAACTCCACTTTCCCGCCCGATCTCCATAGCCCTTGATTCCCCTAGAGTCCAAAAATCTATCGATCTCCGCCTTGAATATACTCAACGACTCCGCATTCATAGTCCTCTGGGGCAGAGAATTCCAAAGATTCACAACTCTCATGAGGAGGAATTTCTTCACTCACTCAGTCTCAGGATAAGGAGTCGGCCATTTAAGACTATGCCCCCTAGTTCTAGACTCTCCAGCCACGGGAAGCAACCTCTCAGCATCTACCCTGTCAATCCCCCTCAGAATCTTGTATATTTCAATGAGATCACCTCTCATTCTTCTAAACTCCAGAGAGTATAGGCCCAATCTACTCAATTTCTCCTCATTGTATCAGAATAGATGAGAGGGTTGTCCCAACCATTTACACCTCCTCTAGGCCCATCTTTTGTTCCTTTACTTGTCCTATTACCATCTCCTTTCGCCTTGCACCATCATCCTTGTTGTCATTTAATCTCGCCTGTCTTCCACCCTATCACAGACCTTCTCTTTTGTTCTTTCCTCCCCTCCCCCCTTTCCCTGCCTCTGCACTTGCTGAAAACCGGTTACATCTCTAACTTTTTCCAGTCCTGACGAAAGGTTAACTGTTTCCCTCTCCACAGATGCTGCCTGACCTGCTGAGTGTTTCCAGCATTTTCTGTTTTTAAGTCAAAAGTAGGGATGGTTCTTGCCTACAAACGGCATGGAATTTAGGGCCAGTGAATCAGGCATTGTAAAAGTAGATGGTAAAAAGAAAACTGTGAATCAACTGAAAAAAAAGAAAATATTGGAAATTAAACAAAAGTATTATTTCTGATGATGAAGTTTATACCCGAATCATGCTCGTCAACCTCTACCCATTTCCGGCTATTTTCTATTTCATTATTGCAGCTATACTTTTAGTCAACACTGAATAAGGATATTTCTAAATTGCTGCTGTGTGTGTGATATAATTCTCAAATCACTAACATCTGCAGCCAATCCTGAAAGGTGCCCACAGCTTGAGTGTCACGAGCTATGTGTTCCGTTCCTTAGCAACACACAGATGCCAATTCAATAGTGCAGCTTCAATTTTTTATTCTATATATAAAATTGAGGTTAGCGGTAAAGGGAACACAGGCAATTTATGAGAACGTTACAGTTGTTCATTGAGGGAGCTCTCTGCTCTTTTGAGTTTGGAGTCTCGGGAGTATCTCACCCTCTGTAAGGCATGAAGGCGCAAGACTTGAGAGACTAGACTCTCAAAGAGCAGGCAACTCCCTCAAGAAATGCAGAAAATTATATAATCCCTAAAGCTCGAAAATCCAAGGCACACGTCCAGCATTTCACTTAAAGTAACATCCAGAAATCAGGTAACAGAACGGTCCTGGCATCACTACTCCAGACAACGCCAACTCCAAATATAAATCTCAAAGTGACACTCGTTTACTGAAAAGTGTTGATAGCAATCTTCAGAATGACAAAGTCACAGCTTAAGTATCTTAGCATAAATCTCTCAATTCCACACTCTAATTTGTCCTGCAGTAGCAGTTCCTCCTCACATACGGGGTACGGTAGCATAGTGGCTATGTTGCTTGTAGTTGACTCATAATCCAGAGGCCTGGACTAATAATCCGGAGATGTGAGCTCAAATCGTCACCTGAACTTGCTTTTTATTCCAGATTTATTTAATTAATTGAATTTAAATTAAGCGTCATGAAACTACCGGATTCTCGCAAAAACCCATCTGGTTCACTAATGTCCTTTAGGAATCTGCCGTTCTTACCTGGTCTGACCTACCTATGTGACTCCAGACCCGCAGCAATGAGGTTGACTCTTAACTGCCCCTCTGAAATGGCCTAGCAAGCCATTCAGTTGTACCAAACCGCTACAAAGAAGTACTTTTGAAGTGTAGTCACTGTTGTAATATATGAAACACGGCAGCTAATCTGTGCACAGCAAGCTCCCACAAACAGCAGTGAGATAATGACTAAAAAAAAAATTGTCTGGTGATGTTGGTTGAGGAATTAATATTGGAAGAACTCCCTTGATCTTCTTCAAAATAGTGCCATAGAACCCTTTACATCTACCTGAGAGAGCAGACAGGGCCTCGGTTTAACATCTCATTCGAAAGACGGCACCTCTGACAGTGCAGCACTCCCTCAGCACTGCACTGGAGTGTCAGCCTAGATTTTGTGCTGAAGTCTCTAGAGTGGGACTCGAACCTTCTGACTCAGGGGCAAGAGTGCTACCCACTGAGCCACGGCTGATCCGAAAGCTGAAGGACAGAGACTATGGGTAATGTAATGATGATATATGTGCATAGTGCCAGGTTATTCACTGAGAACAGCAATACAAAAAATTTTCAAAATCAAATGTCCTTAGAATTTCACCCAACGTATGCCATACTTGCCTTGGGAATAGATCTCTCTCAATTTTTGTTTGAGAACGCTCCTGTGAAGCACCTTGGAATGTTTTACTACGTTAGAGGCTCTACAAAAATGCAAGTTGTTTTATTGGAATACAAGCACAAGGCTTAGCTGAAATACATAAATAGAAAGACACTGAAGAGTGTGGATGAACGGAGAGACCTTGGGGTTCAAGTACACAATTCCCTGAAAGTGCAAGGTAAGGCAGAGAGTCATAAAAGGCCAGTCGCATACAAGAGTAAAGAAGTAATGATGAATTTAAACAATACATTGGTTGGGCCACGGTTTGAAGATTGTGCACAAATTTGGACGACACACTTTCGAAAGGACATTAAAGCCATAGAGAGCGTACAGCATAGCTTCACCAGGATGATGCCAGAGACAGGAAGGAATTGTTATGAGGAGAGACTTGTGATACTGAGACAATCTCCACTGGAGCAGAAAAGGCTAAGAGGAGATAAGAGGTCAGAAATGGGGATGTTCGCTGATGACTGCAGAGTGTTCAGTGCCATTTGCAACTCCTCCGATAATGAAGCAGTCCATGCCTGCATGCAACAAGACCTGGACAACATTCAGGCTTGGACTGATAAGTGGCAGGTAACATTCGCGCCACAGAAGTGCCAGGCAATGACTATCTCCAACAAGCGAGAGTCTGGGCAGATGCATGGCAGATGCAGTATAATGTGGATAAATGCGAGGTTATCCACTTTGGTGGCAAAAACAGGAAGACAGATTATCTGAACGGCAATAGGTTGGGAAAAGGGGAAGTACAACGAGACCTGGGTGTCCTTGTGCACCAGTCGCTGAAGGTAAGCATGCAGGTGCAGCAGGCGGTTAAGAAGGCAAATGGTATGTTGGCCTTCATAGCGAGAGGATTCGAGTACAGGAGCAAGGATGTCTTGCTGCAGTTGTACAGGGCCTTGGTGAGACCACACCTTGAGTATTGTGTGCAGTTTTGGTCGCCTTATCTGAGGAAGGATGTTCTTGCCATGGAGGGAGTGCAGCGAAGATTCACCAGACTGATACCTGGGATAGCAGGAATGATGTATGAAGAGAGATTGGGTCGATTAGGCTTATATTTGCTAGAGTTTAGAAGAATGAGAGGGGATCTCATTGAAACTTATAAAATTCTAACAGGACTAGACAGACTAGATGCAGGAAGGATGTTCCTGATGGCGGGGGAGTCCAGAACCAGGGGTCACAGTCTAAGGATAAGGGGTAAGCCATTTAGGACTGAGATGAGGAGGAATTTCTTCACCCAGAGAGTGGTGAACCAGTGGAATTCTCCACCACAGAAGGCAGTTGAGGCCGATTCATTAAATATATTCAAGAAGGAGTTAGATATATTTCTTAAGGCTAAAGGGATCAAGGGATATGGGGAGAAAGCAAGGACAGGGTACTGAATTTGGATGATCAGCCATGTTCTCATTAAATGGCGGAACAGGCTCGAGGGGCCGAATGGCCTACTCCTGCTCCTATCTTCTATGTTTCTAACCACCGCCCCTTGACATTCAACGGCTTTACCATCGCCGAATCCCCCACCATCAACATCCTGGGGTCACCATTGACCAGAAACTTAACTAGACCAGCCACATAAATACTGTGGCAACAAGAGCAGGTCAGAAGCTAGGTATTCTGCGGCGAGTGTCTCACCTCCTGACTCCCAAAGCCTTTCCACCATCTACAAGGCACAAGTAAGAAGTGTGATGGAATACTCTCCACTTGCCTGGATGAGTGCAGCTCCAACAACACTCAAGAAGCTCGACATCATCCAGGACAAAGCAGCCCGCTTGATTGGCACCCCATCCACCACCTTAAACATTCACTCCCTCCACGTACCGAGGCTGCAGTGTGTACCATCTACAAGATGCACTGCAGCAGCTCGCCAAGGCTTCTTCGGCAGCAGCTCCCAAACCCGCAACCTCTTCCACCTAGAAGGACAAGGGCAGCAGGCGCATTGGAACACCACCACCTCCAAGTACCCCTCCAAGTCACACACCATTCCTGACCTGGAAATATATCAGCCGTTCCTTCATCATCGCTGGGTCAAAATCCTGGAACTCCCTCCCTAACAGCACTGTGGGAGTACCTTCACCACACGGACTGCAGCAGTTCAAGGCGGCGGCTCACCACCACCTTCTCAAGGGCAATTAGGGATGGGCAATAAATGCTGGCCTTGCCAGCGACGCCCAGATCCCATAAACGAATAAAAAAAAATGTTGCCTGACCTGCTGAGTGTTTCCAACAATTTCTGTTTTTGTTTCAAATTTCCAGCATCTATGCTATTTTATTTTTGGCCCCCTTCTGTGGTGGTTCGAAGTATCCCTAAGCCTTGCCTGTTTCTGGCCTGTGTCTATGCGCTTTGGACAGTACATGGGGACATCCCTACAAGGAGAATGCACATTCATACTTGGACAATTAGAAACTCAACTGCGTAAATTATCAGTAGCTTGGTTTGGACATGTTTAAGCACCATGGCTCAGTGGGTACCACTCTCGCCTCGGAGTCAGAAGGTTGTGGGTTCAAGTCCCACTCCAGAGACTTGAGCACCAAAATCCAGGCTGACACCCCAGTGCAGTACTGAGGGAGTGCTGCGCTGTCGGAGGTGCCGTCTTTTGGATGAGACGTCAAACCGAGGCCCCATCTGCCCTCTCAGGTGGACGTAAAAGATCCCACGGCACAATTTCGAAGAGGAGCAGGGGAGTTATCCCCGGTCTCCTGGCCAATATTTATCCCTAAGTCAACATCACTTAAAAACAGATTATCTGGTCATTATCACATTGCTGTTTGTGGGAGCTTGCCGTGCACAAATTGGCTGCCGCGTTTCCAACATTACAACAGTGACTACAGCCAGTGAA
The DNA here is from genome assembly GCA_030390025.1 of Squalus acanthias. Taxonomy (NCBI): domain Eukaryota; kingdom Metazoa; phylum Chordata; class Chondrichthyes; order Squaliformes; family Squalidae; genus Squalus; species Squalus acanthias. The sequence goes on along the minus strand of CM059434.1, from coordinate 10,221,308 downwards.
GCACTTTTTGAAGTGTAAAGTGCTTTGGGACATCCTGAGGTCGTAAATGCAAGTCTTTCTTTTTTCTTTCAATGATGGTATTAAATGATACCTAGCTGACCTCCACTGACTCGCCCGCCCCCACCAAAATATTAGCAAAGACAGAAACCAACAGCCCTACAATTCTTTCCTAGTTCTTCCTTACGCCTCTGTGAAGTGCCTCGAAATATTTGTTTCCGCATTTAAGGCGCTAAATAAATGCAAGCTGCAGTTGTAATAAACACTGGATCTTTACTCAAGAATAATTTGCAATTTTGGCTTTTAAAATGTACATTCTTTGAGAGCTGAGAGTTTGCTCAGAAATATTTAGAGAGGAAAAAAGTGTTGGAATTTCTCCATAATGAAGTTGCCTTTGCATTTAATCCTGTTGAATGCAGACTGCATTCTATAGATCATTATGCAACAGAACTGTGATTTCAACTAACTGTACACAGTTGGCGCTGGCACCAAGTGCTACAGTTTATAATACGCATTTATAGAGCTAAATAATTGTTGATAAGCAGCAACATTTCCCAAAATAAATTTAGATTTTGAGTCTAGTACCTGCAAACTGTCAGCAAAGTTAACCCTTTACCGAATACATTATCTGGATGCCAAGATAATTAGCTCTGTAAGTAAATGCCATGTAATGCCAGCAGCAACTCTCACAATTAAATACGAAGGAAAAACTGGAAATGTGAAATAAGAACACAAAATGTCAGAAATACACAGATTAGTCAGAATCTGTAGAGAATAGGGCAGGTTACAGTGCTTTGGGTGTGCACCTTTCATTGGACATGAAACATCATAACTTGTCTGTTCTCTTTACATATGCTGACTGACCTGCTGCATATTTCCAGAATCATAGAAATTTATGGCACAGAAGGCGGCCATTCGGCCCATCGTGTCTGTGCCAGCCGAAAAACAGCTATCCAGCCTAATCCCACTTTCCAGCTCTTGGTCCGTAGCCCTGTAGGTTACGGCACTTCAAGTGCATATCCAAGTACTTTTTAACTGTGATGAGGGTTTCTGCCTCTACCACCCTTTCAGGCAGTGAGTTCCAGACCCCCACCACCCTCTGGGTGAAAAAGGTTCTCCTCAACTCCCCTCTAATCCTTCTACCAATTACTTTAAATCTCTGCAAAGGGAGATAGGTCCTTCCTATCCACTCTATCTAAGCCCCCTTATAATTTTGTACACCTCAATTAAGTCGCCCCTTAGCCTCCTGTTCCAAAGAAAGCAACCTCAGCCTATCCAATCTCTTCTCATAGCTAAAATTCTCCAGTCCTGGCAACATCCTTGTAAATCTCCTCTGTACCCTCTCTAGTGCAATCACATTTTTCTTGTAATCTGGTGACCAGAACTGTATGCAATACTCTATAAAACACTAGTTAGGCCGCAGCTAGAGTTGAAGCATAACCTCCCTGGCTCTTGTATTCTATGCCTCGGCTAATAAAGGAAAGTATCCCATATGCCTTCTTAACCACCTTATCTACCTGTCCTGCCACCTTCAGAATATTCTGTTTTGACTTCTGGCTCATGCAGTTTCGACTGCCCTCCATTCCACACTGCAAACATATGCCGTACCTCAGTGGCATGACGAAACTTGGCAATTGTTCAGAATCATTTCCCCTTAATTATTGACTTTTTTCTTACACAAATCAGACTGTATTAAATTATAGCAAAATGCAATTTCAAACAGAGGGCAGGAAATTAATGGCGCTTTAATACATGGCTCCTGCCTTAATCTTTCACAGGCCACAAACTGACCACAACTAACCTGCCTAGAAATGTTCACATGAAGATTCCATTGCGTTGTGAGCAGTTACACAGTGGGAATTTGCATAACTACATTTGCAGGCGTGAATGCCAAAATATGGAAGCATAAAATTGCAGGGGTAAGGTGCCTTGCCTTACTCCAGAGTAAGTCCCACTCCAGAGACTTGAGCAAAGAAATTTAGGCTGACACTCCAGCGCAATGCTGAGGGAGCGCTGCACTGTCGGAGGTGCCGTCTTTCAAATGAGATATTAAACCGAGACCCCGTCTGCGCTCTCGGGTGGATGTAAAAGATCCCAGGGCACTACTTCGAAGGAAAGCGGGGCGTCCTGCCCAATATTGATCCCTCAATCAACATCACTAAACAAAACAGATTACCTGATCAGTATCACCTTGCCGTTTGTGGGAGCTTGCTGTGCGCAAATTGGCTGCCGCGTTTCCTACATTACAACAGTGACTACACTTCAAAAGTACTTTATTGGCTGTAAAGCGCTTTGGGATGTCTGGAGGTCGTGAAAGGCGCGGTATAAATGCAAATCTTTCTTTTTTTACTCAGTTATGCCTGGGATCCAAAAGGACCAGGCTCGGATGTAGCATATCTACCTGTAGATTGTATGCACAGAAAAAGCATTAATGATTGGAGACAGAATTTTCCTCATGAGTGCAACGTCAATATTAAGATATGCAAATATCCCCATAGCAGGATTTGTGTGTGGTGGCAACCATTCTCGTTAACAATAAAATCTTTCGCAGTATTAATTTTATTTATTTATTTATTTATTTTTAAAAGGTTTAAAGCCATTTTTACATGGCAATTTCAGTGGCAGACCTCTATTCCTACTCCTCAAATAGATAATTGGATTTGGAACATAAATAAAAGCTGTACAAAATGGCAATTTAAGACCTTGATGAGCACTCATTTATATAGCACCTTTAATGTAGTAAAACGTCCCAAGGCGCTTCACAGGAGCGTTGTCAAACAAAATATGACACAACCACTGTCAATGTGCAGTAACTGTGTTTCTTTTGTGGGGGGAATGGGGAGGGTGCAGCCCGGTTTGAGGCTTTGGACAAATTTTCCACATTGTATGGTTGAAAGACTACACCCGAGAACAGGACTGTGGGGAAATGAGACCATCATGATAAGGATAAGACCGAGTCTCACTAGTCTCAACTCTGGCACTGGGAGCAACAATATGAAAGAGGCCAGTCTGCCATGCAAGCCGAGGTAACACTTGGAAATAAGTGAAAAGAGGGTACCTGACAATTACCTTGGGGCAAGAATTAAAGAGTACTGAAAAAACAAAGACAATGTGGCCCACAGCAGCATCATCCCAATGCACTATACCGTGGATCGCGCATTAGATCTCCATCAGTGAGTGCCTGATCTCAGCCGGGCTATGACCCGGCAGCAAGTACAGGCCAGCCAGTAGCCTCCTTTCCCTTCCTTCCTGTGCGGAAGTACAGGCACAACACTTGCACACAGGAAGGGTGGGAAATGAGGAGTCTGAATTGCTCCTCTGGATCGCAAAGCAGCCAGTTGCAAAGGGCCCAAAATGAGGCATAGAAGCATTTCGCCACACAAAGGGGAGTGGAAATCTGGAACTCTCTCCCCCAAAAAGCTGGGGGTCAATTGAAAATTTCAACGCTGAGATTGAAAGATTTTTGTTGGGCAAAGGTATCAAGGGTTACGGAACCAAGGCGGGTAAATGGAGTTAAGATACAGATCAGCCATGATCTAATTGAATGACAGAACAGGCTCAAGGGGCTGAATGGTCTACCCCTGTTCCTATCTTCTTCTATGTGGTGTGAAAAATCAGGGTGATCCTGTGATCCAGCCCTCCTAGCAAGGGGGAGACACTTGCAAGAAGCTTACCTCAAAAAATTACAGGGGTACGGCCCAAGATTTTCTGTCCGCTGAAATTATTGGGCCGGAATTTGTGGTGGATAACAACAGCAAACTTACAGCGTTCGCTGTTATTACCCCTTTCAAACTGACCACAACTTCAGGATTTCTGTGGGCGTTTCTAAACACGGAAATCCTGACGTTCCGGTCAGTCATTCTGACACTGACTGCGCTGTGCCCCCCCCCACCCCCCACCCCGGCCATAGCCAGCAAACAGTGTAATCAGTGAAACTGACGAAAACTTGGGCTTTTCCGCAGTAATATCGCTGTTAAACACCCCGTTAAATGATAGGCCTTGTTGGATTATGTGTAACTGGGGTTTTAACAGTGTATTGACTGCTAAACAAACGTCATGGCCCTGAAAAACTAATGTTAATTTTGTGTAGTGTCAAATTTCTCCATGATGATAAAAATTACAATTTTTAAGAAACTTAAAAAATGTTTTAAGTTTGTTCATGATATTTCAGGTTTACCTTATCCTCATGCGAGAGCCCCAATCTTTGTTTTGCTCTCTAACATTTTTTAAAAGTCTGAATAAAAGCAGGTTCTCAATTCCTGGTTCCCGGTCTGAGAATTCTGCAATATGATTGGCTGCTTAGACAGCTTGTTGACATCACAGCAGCATTGCACTTGGGAATTCCCACTACAGAGCGCTGAAATCACTTGAACTTCGAAAAAGGCGAACTTCGAAAAAGGCAAACTTCTCGCCACAGAGATCGTGAGATCTGCGGCCAGCTTTCTTCGGGGCCAGTGGCAAACGCCTTTGATTCGCCGCTGACCGCAAATTCCGGGCCAATGGGACAGAAAGTCGCTAGCTACACACCTGCAATTCCCCCCGCCCCCCCAAGGTGTGCGTCTGAAAACACGCTCCCTGCTGGGAGCACCTGATCATGGATTCAACCCTCATAAGAGATAGACAGAAAATATAACTTTATAAAGACTATTTAAAAAAAACACTAGAGAACGCTTTTATCTGCTTGCATACATCCAATTTCAGTGGCTGCAGTCTTTGAAGAAATATAGCAAGGTACTACTGTACCTCTGGTCAAAAGTCCTGAAGGAAAATCCAGAGACAGAAGTACGATAATGACTCGTTACCATTAATCTCTAGTGACACACAATTGATGGCAGCCTGAGGTTTAGTATGCAATGCTGCCAAAACCCTAGCATTAGAATTTGAAAGTCAAGCTTCCTTCCCCAGTTTAAAGATGGCCAGCAAATTAACAAAAAAAAACACATGATGACCAAAGAATTTTTTTTTAATAGTTGCATTTTAGGTCCTGTTCAAAACCTGCTAAACATTACAATTAATATAGGAGATGTTCAAAGAATCATACAGCACAGAAGGAGGCCATTCGGCCAATCGTGCCTGCTCTTCGAAAGAGCTATCCAATTAGTTCCACTCCCATGCCGTTTCCCCATAGCTCTGAAAATTTTTCCCCTTCAAGTATTTATCCAATTCCCTTTTGAAAGTTACTATTGATTCTGCTTGCACCACTCTTTCAGGCAGCGCATTCCAGATCATAACTCGCTGCGTTAAAAAAAAACCTGTCTCCTCAACTCGCCCCTGGTTCTTTTTGCCAATTGTTGTATTCTACAATATCCACAATATGTGAACAAGAGAGCTTTCTGTTACCAAAACTATACAAGCATTTTGGCCAAATTCATAGGGACCTCACAAAAAGTAAGCAGGGATTAAATGGAACCTTTCAAGATTTTGAAATTACTAATCGACGGTTTACAGTTTAGTGAAGAAACTTGTGAAATTCTCCAACAAATGATTAATCTTGGAAAGTCTCAAATTGTTCAAATGTGAAGAATCAGTGGTTAAATAGGAAAGTTCTCGGGTGCAGTCTTCCAATTATATAACGGAGTAAGCCATTTTGTAAGCTAGAGCACAAAAATCTAGGCTGACACTCCAGTGCAGTGCTGAGGGAGTGCTGCACTGTCGGAGGTGCCGTCTTTCGGTGGATGTAAAAGATTCCTTGGCACTATTTGGAAGAAGAGCAGGGGAGTTCTCCCGTGTGTCCTGGCCAATATTTATCCCTCAATCAACATCACTAAAACAGATTATCTGGTCATTATCACATTGCTGTTTGTGGGAGCTTGCTGAGCGCAAATTGGCTGCCGCGTTTCCCACATTACAACAGTGACTCCACTTCAAAAAAGTACTTCATCGGCTGGAAAGCGCTTTGGGACATCCGGTGGTTGTGAAAGGCGCTATAGAAATGCAAGTCTTTCTTTCTTTAAAGCTTTTTAATTCCAATTCACTGCCGTTTCTCAATATCACTTCCTAGGCTACCATTTCTCAATTCAATACCTCAGTTGATTCTGTGTCCATGGCATTTTGGAGCATGGCAATCCAGATCCTCATTTTGTGTGGAGCGGTTTCTTTTCTAGATTAGCCATTTTAGTTTCAAATCTAAGATTAACTCCCCTTGTTCTGCATTCCCTGCAGATGTGCAACTCATGTGCCAGGGTTCCGACCCCATGCTGGCAATAGTTATTTGACCACTCCAGGGACTTGAGCAAATAATCCAGGCTGACACTCCCAGTGCAGTACTGAAGGAGTGCTGCACTGTTGGAGGTGTCGTCTTTCGGTTCAGTAAGTGGAGAGTTCCTAGAATGTGCATTCTCAATCAGAGATCATTCCATTGCACCTCTCTTAAAATACTGAGGCACAATTATCTTTTACAAATGCTAGAATGGCTCTCCAAAGCCAAATAACAAATGATGGCTTAAAGATGCCAAGGAGTCTGCTACCAAACTAACATAATGAGAAGTTTAGTCAACAAATTGCAAGAGCAAAGTTTGAGTGTCTTATCAGATTATTCTATTAAAGAAAGACTTGCATTTATATAGCGCCTTTCACATCCTCAGGACACCCCAAAGCGCTTTACAGCCAATGAAGCACTTTTTGAAGTGTTGTCACTGTTGTAATGTAGGAAACGCGGCAGCCAATTTGCGCACAGCAAGCTCCCACAAACAGCAATGTGATAATGACCAGTTAAATTGTTTTAGTGATGTTGGTTGAGGGATGATAAATATTGGCCAGGACAATATTGGCAGGGAGAATGCCCCTGCTCTGCTTCGAAGTAGTGCCATAGGATCTTTCACGTTCACCTGAGGGGGCAGACTATCTGGTCATCATCACGTTGCTGTTTGTGGGAACTTGCTGTGCGTAAATTGGCTGCTGAGTTTCAACAGTGACTACATTTCAAAAAGTACTTCATTGGCTGTAAAGGGCTTTGGGAGGTCCGGTGGCCGTGAAAGGCACTTTATAAATGCAAGTCTGTCTTTCTTTTTTGCAGCTACTGGTTTTCACCTTCCTTTCACTCGTGGTCAGAGTGGCACAGCGAGAGACAGGGGTGCTGAAATTCTGGAAGCCTTGCTCTGCCAGCAGAAGTGCGGTGGAGTGGAACTCGTCTGCCCGTGACTCTTTCCTAAATTGTAGTCATTATCAGATTTCGGGTGGCCAGCCCATGCCTACATAAGTGTGTTAGAGGCCATAGCCACTTTGGTAGGGGCCCCCCTCCCCAAACCTAGACTGTCTTCCTGGGCCAAAGATTTTTAAAAAAGGCAATTTTTTCTTCAGCTCCTAAAAGGAGCTTCGGGTCCTGATTTAAAAAGAAAAAAAGACTTGCATTTCTATAGCACCTTTCACGACCACCAGATGGCCCAAAGCACTTTACAGCCAATGAGGTCCTTTTTGAAGTGTAGCCACTGTTGTAATGTAGGAAACGCGGCAGCCAATTTGCACAAAGCAAGCTCCCACAAACAGCATTGTGATAATGACCAGATCATTATTTTTTTTAGCGATGTTGATTGAGATATAAATATTGGCCAGGACACCGGGGATAACTCCCCTGCTCTTCTTCGAAATAGGATCTTTTGCGTCCACCTGAGAGAGCAGACGAGGCCTCGGTTTAAAGTCTCATCCGAAAGACGGCTCCTCTGACAGTGCAGCACTCCCTCAACACTGCACTGGAGTGTCAACCTAGCTTTTTGTGCTCAAGTCTCTGGAATGGGACGTGAACCCACAACCTTCTGACTCAGAGGAGAGGGTGTTACCCACTGAGCCACGGCTGACAAAAAAGGTTAATCGATTCGTGTTTGCATTTGCAACAGTGACTACACTTCAAAACTACTTCATTGACTGTAGCTCGCTTTGGAGGTCCTGAAAGGCGCTATGTAAATGCAAGTCTTTCTTTTTATCTTTGCTTCGTTGGGGTGTTTAATGGATCTTGAACAGAAGTCTCGCCCAACCATCAGCTAGTGGGCGTACAAGTGGAGGGATTCCCAGGAACTTCTCAGACACACTTCCGCCCCTCTGGCTAGAATTTAGGCTGTCCTTAGGGGGCGGAAACCAGACAAAACCATGCTCTAGCCCACATTCTTGCCCCCTTCGCCCCCAATGGAAAACTTCTTTTCCGCCTTCCCCCCAATCCAGGACCTAATAGGGATCTTAAAAATTATGAAAGAGTTTGATAGGGTAGATCTAGACAAGATGTTTCCACTTGTGGGGAATCCAAAACTCAGGGCCATAAATACAAAATAGTCACTAATAAATCCAATAGGGAATTCAGGAGAAACTTCTTTACTCAAGAGTCGAGAATGTGGAACTCGCTACTACAGGGAGTAGTTGAGGCGATTATCATAGATGCATTTAAGGGGAAGCTAGATAAACACATATGAGGGGGAAAGGAATAGTAGGTTATAAATTAGGGAATGAGGAGGCTCTTGTGGAGCATTAGCACTGTCATAGACCTTTTGAGCCAATTGGCCTGTTTGTATGCCATAAATTCTATGCAATATCAGCTTCTAATCGATCATTGTAGGACGCAATATCTTAATCATTAACAATTTAATAAATATTACTGAGTACCACGACTGCATGCATATTAAATAGTAACGGAAGCAAGAATTTTCAATAAATGGTGCCACTGAATTAGTTTGTAGTCTCCAATGATTTTAACTTACGGCAGCAATCATGTGATATGAATGGATAGTTGGGGGCGAGTTACAAGACTAATTTAAGCAAAGAGTTCAGATGACATTATAAACAATAGAAGCAAAAGGCAAGCAGTTTATAAATGTCAAATTATCCCCTTGATTGGATCACAGGCTCATAACTCACTACCTGACAATCTGTTATGCTATAAAGTTATCTTGGACTGTGGGGATATTTCCCCTCTCTCAGCAGTATAAGTGATGGCTGATCCTGCACATCATGTCCTTAATGTGCAATGACATTCAGACGAGAGTATTAATCCCTAGTCATGTCATCAGTGCAGTATTTATTTGGCAGCTGGTTACCAGAATCTAATAATATATATTGTATATAAAAACACTACATAATTTGATAAAATAGACAGAGGAAGTTTAATTTTACATTTTTTCCACTGCTCTTAGTTCTCAAGAGTACTAAATTATAGCCTTTTGTATTATGTTTGTACCTTATGTAATATAGTGAAACATTAAGGAGGCAACAGCAGTTTTAAACTCTGCAAATGATTTTCTTCCTCTAATTGAAATGCGCTCTTATTGTGAATATATCTGAAGGTGTGGGTGGTTATATTTCCAAACCGCACCTCCTCTTTCACATAATGCTAACAAACAGCACACACACTCCATTAATTAACTCCTTTGACGAGCATTCATCTACTGCTACCTGACAAATTGCACCCAGATGTTAGTGGAGTAAAGAACAAGCACAGATCAAAGTTGCTGAGGGAGATGTGTTTGATCTGTCACAAGCGCCAAGGCTGTTGATGGAAGCAAATTATTTCCCTTTAGATTAATCCTAAGCAAAGGGCCACTGGGGGGGAAAGAGACCGACAGTGAAAGCTTCCAGCCAATCAACAGGCTTTACAAGCACAGTCCCAAAGGACCTTGGGAGATAGCCGTGTAGCCATGACAATCTGGCGCAGCAACTTCATTTATTAACCCTGTCCTTGCTGTCTGCCACTTTAAAGTTGGATGGGGTGGCATGGTTCAATAGGACCGTATCATCGGTTTGTTGAATACAGGAGACTGACTCAAATATGTATTCAGCTCAACAGAGGCAACATTTTACATAACGATACACATCTTCAATATGATGAGCATTTGATTTTTTTTTTACTTCCAACTGAATGAGATACGGCATTAACATGCATTATTACACAAGAGAGAGATAGTTTGGATGATTGAGGTATAGATGACATAAACTAAGCACAAAGCTCCTTCAATTTAAACAAAAAATTTATAGCCTTAAAAACAGAATGTTCTCAAAATAAAAAAAATTGAGGTTGTAGTGGTGACTGATCCCACTTCAGCCGCAAGGAAACTTGGCATGTAACCTGGAAATTAACTGGATGTCATTGTATGGCGACTTCAACACTGAAGCAGAGATGTACGACCCTCACTCTGGTTGAAACGGAGTTAGTTATTCACCGCTTTGCATGGAAAATTTACCTCAATTTTGGAATTTCTCTTTTAGGGTTTTGATGAGATTATCTCCTTTACTTTCTTGCTTTTCTACTCAGCTGGGCTGGGCTGGGCAGTATGCTCTGCCCCCAAGGATCTGCGATGGACAACGCTGGCCGTGCACCTTGAACTGACTTGCCGTGGGGGGTGGAAGGGGTCATGGTTGAGCACTGCCGGACTGTTCCACACTCCGTGGCACTATTACTTTCCACCCTGCAGAGCTCAGGTAGTACATTCCAACGAGAGGGAAGGGGAAGGGAACCAAAGCAAGGGCTCCTTGGATGACGAGGGAGAGAGAAGATGATGAAACAATAAAAAGAGGGTATATGATACATGTCGGGTGAATTCTTCAAAGGAGAACCAATCCAAATACAGTAAGTTGAGAGGGGAAGTGAAGATGAAAATAAGATTGGCAAAGAGAGAATATGAGAGTAGAATGGCGGTTAACATAAAAGGGAACCCAAAAATCTTCTACCGGCATGTAAAGAGTAAGCGGGTAGTAAGAGGCGGGGTGGGGCCTATTAGAGACAAAGAAGGTGTTATATGCTTAGAGGTTTAAGCTAATTAAGGAGAGCCAGCACAGATTTGTAAAAGGCAGATCGTGTTTGACTAATCTAATTGAATTTTTTGATGAAATAACAGAGAGGATTGATGAAGGGAATGCAATGGATGTCGTCTACATGGATTTTCGGAAGGAGTTTGACAAAGTACCACACAGAAGGCTGGTTAACAAAATTGAGGCTCATTGAATAGGTGGGTCAGTGGCAGCTTGGATAAGGAATTGGCTTAAGGACAGAAAACAGCGAGTTGTGGTAAATGGCTGTTTTTCAGACTGGAGGATGGTAGACAGTGGTGTTCCCCAAGAGTCAGTGCTGGGGCCACTGCTTAAATGACCTGGATATTGGAATACAGAGTAGAATTTCTAAATTTGCCAATGACACCAAACTTGGGGGTGTGGCAAACAGTGAGAATGATAACAATCGACTGCAACAGGACACAGAAAGGCTAGCAGAATGGGCAGACAAGTGGCAGATGGAATTTAATAGAGAGAAATGTGAGGTGATGCATTTTGGCAGAAGGAACAGGGAGAGGCAATATACACTTAATGGCACAGTTTTAAAGAGTGTGCAGGGACAGAGGGACCTGGGAGTTAATGTGCATAGGTCCCTGAAGGTGGCAGGACATATTGAGAGAGTGGTTAGCAAAGTATATGGGATCTTGGGCTTCATAAATAGAGGTATTGAGTACAAAAGTAGAGAAGTTATGCTGAACCTTTATAAAGAGCTGGTTAGGCCACAACTGGAGTATTGTATCCAGTCCTGGTCACCACACTTTAGGAAGGATGTGAAGGCCCTTGAGAGTGCGCAGAGGAGATTTACCAGAATGGTTCCGGGGATGGGGGATCTTAGCTACAAGGACAGGTTAGAGAAGCTGGATTTGTTTTCATTAGAGCAAAGGAGGTTGAGGTGTGATTTGATAGAGGTGTACAAGATTATGGCAGGTTTGGATAGGCTAGACAGGGAAAGGCAGTTCCCATTAGTTGATGGTACAAGGACTAGGGGACACAGATTTAAGGTTTTGGGCAAGAGATACAGGGGGGATGTGAGGAAAAACTTTTCTACGCAGCGAGTGGTGAGGATCTGGAATTCGCTGCCGACGGAAGTGGTGGAAGCGGAGACACTCAATGTTTTCAAGGGGAGACTGGATAGGCACTTGAGGGAAATAAACTTGCAGGGCTATGGGGATAGAGCGGGGGAATGGGACTGACTAGATTGCTCTACAGAGAGCCAGCATGGACCCAATGGGCCGAATGGCCTCCTTCTGTGGGACTCAATGGGCCGAACGGCCAGCCATATGACTCTATAGGCTCGATTTTGCCAGGCCCGAGGAGGCGGGATTGGAGGCGTGTGAGGTGGTAAAATCGAAAAAAATGGCGGGCGGGACGGATCCCACCTCCGAGCAATTTTCCCAAATGCGTGTTTTCTGACCCCGTTTCCATCCCGCCTCCAAGAGGCGGGATAGGCCCTTAACAACAGTTAAGTGCCTCTATAATCCCATTTTGAGAGGCCTTTCTGATTTTACCACTTTTCCCACGTCCTGCACGTCTCCTCTGGAACACGCCAGTGAATCCTGGCGGCCTCACAAGTGGATTGCTTACTAACAGCTGCAGCTCCACCCTTAAAAAGGAGTTTTCACCAATCATCATTTGCAGGTGGCAGAACTTTGTTATCTCAGGTCTGGGGGAACTTTTAGCAGGCATACCCATTGTTGTGGAAGTTTGGAGCCTGACACCCATCTCCAGTGTGACCGCCTGGGAAACCCCTCTCGCCACCTTGACTGAGCGCTTCCTGAACTGAGGCATATACCAGAAGCATGGGAACCATTTATTTCCTTTCCTCCTGGACATCAGATTCGGACGAAGACCAGCCGTGGCAGCAGCAGAACCATGAACAACAGCACCACCAACAACAGCAGCAGCAACAACAGGAGCGCCAAGCTGCTGCTCACCCACCTGAAGCTGCACAGGCCAGAAGGCGCCAGTGCGCGACCACATTGCTGCCCGGGATGCAAGGGACGCACTCATCTTGGCCAGATTTGCTTAGCCTGCACAATCAAACATTTTTGCCTCGCACCTTCTTATCAGACCATTGACAATGGCCAAGAACCTGCGGACTCCTATCACTCTGACCACCATACTGACAAGTGTAAGTCGCCCTAAGCCCTCAATGTGGAAGTCCCATTAGCGAAATGACACACGCCACAACTGCAACAGTTTGCCATCAGAATTTTTTATGACAATAAGCAACTGATGGCTTTTCAAAATTAAACACAACATGACACCCAAGTGACTACCCTTGTGACTACTTGTGCATTATCTTCCTCTTACGCGTGCTCCTACGTGGTGCTTCCTCTGTGGCTTCAGCAGATGTGGAGGCCCCTTGCTCACTTTCTTGCTGCTCCTGTCTCGACACCTTTGGCGGGCGTCCTCTGGGGTTGCGAACCTGTGAGGGCTCGGCAACAGTCTGCTGCTCCTGCGGCTGTGCAGGGGTTGAGACGCCGATCTCAGTTGGGTGAGGACTCTGGTGGGGCTCTGACCAAAGGCTCTGCAGTGGCATGGTCGTGTGAGCGCTTGGAGAGGAGTCCCCACTTCCTTGTTGTCTGCCACCAACATCCCTCTCATGGGTCAGCTCCACTTCAGACCTAGCAAGTGGCTGGACAGCCCCTTTCTGCACTTCAGGGGGGCCATGAGGACCCGTTTCTGCGCTGGAAGTCCTACTCCAGAGGACTTCCATGAAGGTCTGGTTTCTCTGCTCAATAGCTGACCATCGCTCCTCAAGAGATGTCAGTCTATTCTGAACAATGACCATGTTTTCATGACCCTGGCGACTAAGCTCCTCCATGGCCGTAGCCATTCTCTCCTCTACGGTAGCCATCCTTTCCGTGGTGATGCTTTCACGCGCCAACGCCTCCACAAAGGCTCTGCTCGTGTTAGCGATGGACTCCTCCATTCGCTCCACACTCGCAGCGACCCTGGAGACTAAACCTGCCAGAGACTCCTGCACCTGTTCCTGGAGTTCCAGCACCGCTCTTCTTCTGGATGGACCCGGAGGCGCAGGGTCGACATGCAGCCGAGCCGAGCTGGCAGAGTCCTGCGCCCTCCGACGAGGACTCTCCACTGCTGTCCCTGTCTCCACCATCTGCTGATGCTCACTTGAGCTGTGATGCACCAGGTGACAACACTACACTATCTCGCGCAGTTCCCACCGAGGTGTGAGTGTCTGCACTGGTGCTGGGTGCGCTGAATTCTGCTGACGCTACGCCTTCGAAGGTTGCAGCTTCCTCTGAGGAGTCTTGAAGCTCAGGCTCTTCCTCTTGGGCAGTGGGGACGGGGGCTGTCGATGGTCCTGTGGGGGAGTAAAGTAAGGACTTGGAGATGTGAGGTAAAGTTTGCATGCACATTGAATTGTGCAGATAATCATAAGTCAATCTGTTAGACCTTCAGAATCATTATCAGTTACTCATGCAATGTCAATGAGATGCAAAGCTATTCTGTCACCATCTTGCTGTGATGCACCCGTCTGTCTGTCCCCCACTTGCGCATCCTCCTCCACTCCCACAATCTCCAGGGCCGCCTCCTCCGCAGTGGTGAGCTGGGCTACTGAGGTGGCCCTCCTCCTGTCCTCGCTCTCTCCCTCTTATTGTGGGCTCTCTTTTCCTGTAATGAGGAACACAAGTGGAGTTTGAGTGAAAATGAAGGAGTGAGTGTAGAGATTCCATAGCATAGATGCTTAGAAGGAGACAAAGATGGAGTGAGGTGCCAAGACCATGGGCCCTCCCTGTGTGTTGTAAGTTGTTGTCATAGCATCACAGCAATAGGAGTGTGAGGGCTGCATAGTCGAATAGTTAAGTGAATGTGAACATACAGAGAGAGGGAATGGGTAAGGGTGCAGGGATGTTAGTGTTAAGTGGGATGTGGAGGAAGAGGTTGGCAAAGCTGAGTGCTGGTGAGGAGAGGCGATGGGGATCAGATTGAGGGTGATGGGAAAGGCATACTCACTTTTCCTGTGTGGAGAAGGTCATGAAACCTCTTCCTGCACTGCAGCCAGGTTCTGCGGCACATAGACATTGAGTTGACCTCCTGGGCCACTTGCATCCACACAGCTTTAGTCTGCTGGGGAGGCTTTTTCCTCCCTGAGGAAGGGAAGAGCACCTCCTTATTTGATCTTGCTCCCTCCACCAGAGCTTGCAGGGCAGCGTCATCAAACCGTGGAGCACACTTTGGCCTACTGCTGGACATATTTGCTGAATGAAGCGATCACAACAATGGGCATAAAGTTTGCAGTCTCCAGAAGAAGCAAGGCTGCTTGCAGGCCTTAAATCCAGCAGCACTGATGACGTCATCGGAGGCGACTTTCAGGATGGAAAGACTAATTGGGCCAGGGGTTCCCACACGCTGGAAATCAAGTGCCCAATTAGAGGAAAATCACACTTTTTTCCCACTTCACATCGGAGTCGGGGTCCTGACACGAAAACCACCTGACACGCCCCAGCCCGACCCCAATGGCAAAATCGAGCCCTATGACTCTAAGCTGCCCAGGTGCAAATGATAGCCCAGGCTGGGACTTAAACTCCGTTCTCCTAGCTCCAGTGACCCGGCCACCTTCATGAAGTCACTTTTTTTCCTTCCTAATTGCAAAAATAATGATTTAAGGCTCGTAAAAAATTCAGGATATTTACTTAACGAAAGCACAAATCAGAAAATTTCAAAGAGCCGGCATAGGTACAAAGGGCCAAATGGCCTCCTTCTGTGCTGTAAGATTCTATATATTTTTTAAACAAACTGCCAACCCTTAACTTTCTGTTTACAGCAAACACAATTTGTCCGGATAATTAAAATGAGCATTTTGACCCCAAGATGTCGGTGCCTCTTCAACGCAAAGCTTTTTGCTGGAGGTGCTAATCCACACTAATGCATTTTTACCCATCTCAGGCAGCAGGAGGCACGAACAACCTGCCAGAAGTACAAAATGCCATGGTCTCTTAGTCTGCAACAGAGTGAGAGTTGTCAGGTTGATAGCAACAGATTTTACCTCCACAAGCAATCAATCCAGGATTACTGCTCTTTGCACATTAACTGACAGGTGTCGACTGGGACTTCAACCTGTTCCGAATAGATGCGGTACATAAGCTTTACTCCTATCAAACCTCTTCATAACTTTAAAGACCTCCAACAGGTCACCTCTCAGTCTACATGTTCAGATTTTAGAAATCCTTAAAAAGACATTTAAAAATCTTGCGGTATGAGGAAAACCAGGATTAGTCCCGAATTGCTATTTTTAAATATTTAACTACTTAATCCGTCCTGATGTGACATAAAGCTGCCAGCATCACTGGAATGCCCTAATACACTGGAGAGGGGGGAAAAAAAGTGCAACTGTCACATAAATGTGAAGGCTGATTCTATTTTTATAAAGCAACCATTAATTAGCTGTAATCTTTGTAAGAGTGACCTACTTGTGACTGCCCCCTGTTATGATGTGATGGCTCAAAAAGTATTTTTCCCCCAAGATGATCCTCGTCACAAAGACCCAGGAAACAGAGAAGTACTGAAACTGCTTTTTTAACCGCAGGGAGTGCAGTTTCCACAAGATAATAGCACATTTCTGGGCAATTATCTGGGCAACAGATGCCCAACTGACTGTATTTATCACCACACCAAAGATAAAAGCCACACTGAAACAACAATTAAAAACCTGTAAAATATTTCCATTATATAATTTTTGATTTGAATGCACACATATTACACGTGTGGGGCAGATGTATGACAACAGCAAAGTGGTTTCAATTCGCACTGATGCGGAAGGAGTCTCACTTGGGTTCGCGCCGCGATCAGGTCTGACGCTACCTCCGGTTGTATACTACAAGCTCAGCATCAGTGCAAAGTAAAAACCATTTTGCGCAGGCATTGGTCGCAGTGTCATTGCAGCCTTTGGTAGTTTAACAGGGTATTTGTTTAAAAAAAAATTTTTTTTTTAAACTCCAAATACACATTTTTAACGATACACATAAGAATGAGAGAGAGATAATTAGACACTACGGCCGGAATTTTCCAGGGGTGTCAGCGGGTGGGATCGGTGGTGGGTCGGGTGGGAAAGTGGGGGGGTTTTTTTGACAGCGAATCGGGAGCCCAGTCAACCTGTCGCAATGCAGCGGCTGGCGACCCAATTAAACTCATTATAATGGGCCGTATATTCCAATGCCTACGGGTGGGTACGCGCTGTGTACGTACCCGTAGGGACATCGGAAATGCCGGTTTCAGGCATGCACAGCGCATGCGCTGAAAACCGGCATTTCCGATCTGTCAAGAATGCTCGACAGATCGGACGCCTGCCCTGGAGAAGGGCCTCTGCGGGGGGGGGGGGGGGGAGAGAGAAAGAGTTCCACTTTCTGGAGAACCTCCGCCCGCAGAAAACCCTTAGAAATCTTACACCTGGTAAAAGCAGAAGTAAGGCCTGCTTTTACCAGGATAAGAGTTGAAGAAAGTTTTTAAATAAATTCACTCATTTATCATTTAAAAATACTTTTTAAAAAAAGTTTATTTTTTAGCCCCGTAAAAAACTTTTAATTATTTTTTTCAAAAAATTAAATTTGTTTAAAATATTTAATTTATTGTAATTTCAACTAATTTTAAAAAGATGATGGTTTAAAAAAAAATTATTTAAAGTTTTACTGTTTTTGGGGTGATCTCCATTCATATATTTGACAGGTCTATCTGTCAAGTGTATGAAGGGAGATTCCCGTCTTCTATTGGCTCCCCATGGTCCACGTGATCCCAGGGACGCTTGCGAACTGCCTGCGCCTCTGGGATACGTGTGATCAGAAAATACGGCCCAATGTACTTAACAGACCCGTAACAGGCTTTTTTAAACTTACTTATTAATTTTAACTGCGTGGCCACGGGAACCACGCTGTTCGGGGACGTCTGCCAACCTGAGGCAGGAGTTCAGTGGCCATTGCTCCAGCTGATTATTTGACAGCTTCAAATGTACAGTAAAAGCTCCCACCTGACAGATCATCACTTTCCTCAGCCACAAGTTGTTTCTCAGTCCATTTCCAGCACAGATTCTGCAGGTTTTCCACTTTCCACTCTCACCTCATTGGAAGAACTCTCTCACCAAAGACAGAATGCTTCTGTCCTCTCAGCTGGACGTAAAGGATCCCACGTCACTATTTCGAAGAAGAGTAGGGGAGTTATCCCCTGTGTCCTGGCCAATATTTATCCCTCAACCAACATAACAAAAACAGATTATCTGGTCATTATCACATTGCTGTTTGTGGGACCTTGCTGTGCGCGGATTGGCTGCTGCGTTTCCCACATTACAACAGTGAGTCCACTTCAAAAGTACTTCAATGACTGTAAAGCACTTTGAGACGTCCGATGGTCATGAAAGGCGCTATATAAATGCAAGTCTTTCTTTCTTTACTTCACCTGCCATCTATTCAATCAACATGGGTGCCCTTTATATTGTCTCACCTTGGTCCTCAGAATTCGACCACGATCAACACCAACACCAGCAGCACCAGGCACACCAACATCACCACCAATCTTCTCAGCAATCACCTGATGCTGCACAGGACACAGGGCATCAGCACCCGACCACATTGCTGCCCGGGAGGCCAGGGATGGCCTCACCATGGCCAGATTTACTTCACTTGACGCTGTACACCCTGGCTACCACGTGATGCAATAGGTTGGCACCACCCCACACCAACACCATAAAGCATCCCTACAATGCCCAAGCCATTCCTTTCACACTCACCACCATTGCGGGGGTACCGTTATGTCTCACCATTCACTGCAATTCACTAAGCCACTTCCAAGGTGCACACAAATCTGTCGAAGAACGCAAAGGGTTTGAAATAAAGGTTTCAATGTTCGACAGCACATGAACAGAAACTTTACATGAACATTAATTCTGACTTTTCAAGCAAACCCCTCTCCAGACACTTGAACACGTAATCTAAACTGACATTTCTGTGCTGTACTGAGGGAGTGCTGCACTGTTGGAGGTGCCATCTTTCACGTGAGATGTTAAACTAAGGTTCCGTCTGCCCTCTCAGGAGGACGTAAAAGATCCCAAGGCAATATTTGAAGAAGAGAAAGGGAGTTCTCCCCGGTGTCCTGGCCAGCATTCATCCTTCAATCAACCTCACTAAAATAGATTATCTGGTCATTATCTCTTGCTGTTTGTGGGACCTTGCTGTGCACAAATTGGCAGTCATATTTCACTACAACAGTGATTATTCTTCAGAAGTATTTAATTGGCTGCGAAGCACTTTGGGACATCCTGGGGTTGTGAGGTACGATATAAATGCAAGATCTTTTTATTCCAAAATTAAGTCTTATAAAATTACAGCATGATATTCTTGGCCTTTTCTATGACTACCATGAAAGTTATGGAGGGATTTTGAACTTGTTACCTTAAATTAAGCTGGACCTGTTTCTGGCTGGAGCAGAGATCATCTCTTACAGAAGGTAGGTACTGCAGTGAATTCAGGGCCAGAGTGATCTCCTGGACTAGTTTCGATCGCCTAGATGGGTCGGAAAGAAATTTCCCATATTTTATTCCCCCAGTTGGCAGGGTTTTATTATCTGTTTTTTTGCCTCTCCCAGGAGATCACATAGTTTCGGGTGGGATGGAGTGTATAAATTGTGATACACAAGGTATCACAATTGTATGGGACAGGCTGGATGGACCAGAGGGTCTTTACCTGTCTGTCATTGTTCGTATGTAACTGCAATGTCGTATAGATTTAGCAGAGACTATTCTAAACTTCATGATTCAAGAGGCACCTTGCATTGTTGAAATGATCTGGTGGAGAAACATTTCTTGATGGAGGACTGTTGATGTGCATTGTGTTTACATTGGACACTAGTACAGATTCTAGAAAGCTAATTCTCCTGATCACTGAGCCAGTAATTAGCAGACTGAATCAATGTCAGCACAATCTGCATGCGACCGCATCCTCAATCTCTGCTGGAAACCTTTTAACATCATGTCATTTCAGGTCTTCCAATTTTGTTTCATTTTTCTTTTGGTAAAGGCGGGTTGGGGTGGGGTGGGGGAAATGACATACTATGGCTTCTTTGTACTTTATTCGACAGTGTAGTAAAAGTGCCAAAGGTAAAAAAAAAGTTATTCTTTCATGGGATGTGGGCGTCGCTGCAAGGCCAGCATTTATTGCCCGTCCCTAATCGCCCTCGAGAAGGTGGTGGTTGGCCGCCTTCTTGAACTGCTGCAGTCCATTATTGTTTTTCATAGCAGTCTGATACAACTGAGCGGCTTGCTAGGGCATCTCCCAGGGCAGTTAAGAGTCAACCACATTGCTGTGGGTCTGGAGTCACATATTGGCTAGACTGGCTAAGGAAGACAGATTTCCTTCCCTAAAGGACATTAATGAACCAGATGCGCTTTGGGCCGTCCAGTGGTCATGAAAGGTGCTACATAAATGCAGGTCTTTCTTCTTTTTTACCAGCTCATTTTACAATAACCAGAATTTGATATGAATGTATTAAGTAGATAGTATGATTTCATCTCATTAATTTCAATGGGAGAGTTTACATTTAAACAGATTCAGTGCATATTTACCTCAGCAACCGAAGTGAATTATTTACATGCTTTAAATTGTATGTGCAATGCCCGTGTACATTAATTAAAAATTATCCTTACCATACGATTAACAGAATAATTCTATATAAAATAACCCTCAGTATATTTTGTGCTGCACTTTCAATTTCTTCAGCAAGGTAATAGTTTAAAGTTAGCATTTTTAATTGGTAAGAGGTCGCCACTTAAGGGGAATACACATTAAAGTAGTGAACTATAACTGCATTACAAGTCTGGCAATAGCAGGAAATTAGATTACTTCAGCCACAGTCGCCTTTTTAACACAGATACCATCATCACACGTGAGGACACTACCCACCAGGTACATGGTACATACTCATGTGACTCGGCCAACGTTGTCTACCTCATACGTTGCAGGAAAGGATGCACCGCAGCATGGTACATCGGCGAGACCATGCAGACACTGCGACAACGTCTGAACGGACACCGCGCAACAATCGCCAGGCAGGATTGTTACCTCCCAGTCAGGGAACACTTCAGCAGTCAAGGACATTCAGCCTCGGATCTGCGGGTAAGCGTTCTCCAAGGCGGCCTTCGAGACACACGACAACGCAAAATCATCGAGCAGAAACGGATAGCCAAGTTCCGCACCCATGAGGACGGCCTCAACCGGGATCTTGGGTTCATGTCACACTACATGACGTAGTCATCCAGACTCGAGCCGTCGTTGGCTTGGTCACAGATGTGATTTCCAGTTTTAAAAAAAGGTAAAAAGCTTAACCATACAGACTGCAGCATTTGACATGTTGGACCCCCTGTGACCCCACCTCATTGTCTTAGCTGTATTTTGCTGTGTCTTTGATGTAGTGCCTTCCTGACTGGCCTGATTGTATCTCTGCCGAGGTGTGATGGAGGGCAGTCAGAAGGATTTACTGTAGTCGTCTGACATTGTACGCTACACATTGTTCTCTGTCTATATATGCTTTGCTGATTTGTATTCCTTCACTTTACATGACGAAGGAGCAGCGCTCCGAAAGCTCGTGATTTCAAATAAAACTGTTGGACTATAACCTGGTGTTGTGCGACTTCGCCTTTTTAAGGGACAAGTGGGTCAGGGAGAACAACTACTGGAAGAGCTTTAGGGAGGAAATTCCAGAGCTTAGGGCCTAGGCAGTTGAAAGCACAGCCGCCAATAGTGGAGCGATTAAAATCGGGGATGTGCAAGTGGCGCATCTTTGACCAACCTGTTCTAATATCTCGTGGCTCGGTGTGAAACTTTGTTTGATAATTTTCTTGCTGTGAAGCACCTTAGGAGGTCTTACTATATTAAAAGGTGCTAGATAAATGCAAGATGTTGTTGGGATAGGATGCGGACAGCAGAGTTTTCGATGAGCTGAAGTTTATGGCGGGGGGGGGGAAATGTGGAGAAGATGTGAGGCACGCCAGGAGAGCATTGGAATAATTAAGGCTGGAGGTGACAAAAGCATGGATGAGGGTTTCAGCAGCAGATGGGCTGAAGCAGGCGTGAAGGCAGACATTGCTACGGAAGTGGAAGTAGGCAGTCTTTGCGATGGACAGGGTATTGGGTCAGAAGCTCAGTTTGGGGTCAAATAGGGTGCCGAGGTTGCGAACAGTCTGACTCAACCCAAGTCAATGGCCGGGTAAGGGGGTGGAATCGGTGGCAAGGATACGGGATTCAGAAACTGCGCAGAACCGTACTGCGCACTCCAACAACCGGAAGCATGATGTTTCTGGTTTTTTTTTTTAAAATGAGAACGTTAACGAGCCCGCTCCCTACCCGGCTTTTTCTAACGAGCTGCTCCCTTCCCGGCTTTTCCTCACGAGCCCGCTCCCTACCCGGCTTTTTTTTTTTTTAAATGTGCCCGCTCCCTTCCCGGCTTTTCCTCACGAGCCCGCTCCCTACCCAGCTTTTTAAAAAAATGAGCCTGCTCCCTACCCGGCTTTTTTTTTTTTTTAAATGTGCCCGCTCCCTTCCCGGCTTTTCCTCACGAGCCCGCTCCCTACCCAGCTTTTTTAAAAAATGAGCCTGCTCCCTTCCCGGCTTTTTCTCACGAGCTGCTCCCTTCCCGGCTTTTTCTCACGAGCTGCTCCCTTCCCGGCTTTTCCTCACGAGCTGCTCCCTTCCCGGCTTTTCCTCACGAGCCCGCTCCCTACCCAGCTTTTTTTTTTTAAATGAGCCCGCTCCCTACCCGGCTTTTTTTTTTTTTAAACGAGCTGCTCCCTTCCCGGCTTTTTCTCACGAGCTGCTCCCTTCCCGGCTTTTTCTCACGAGCTGCTCCCTTCCCGGCTTTTTCTCACGAGCTGCTCCCTTCCCGGTTTTTTCTCACGAGCTGCTCCCTTCCCGGCTTTTTCTCACGAGCTGCTCCCTTCCCGGTTTTTTCTCACGAGCTGCTCCCTTCCCGGTTTTTTCTCACGAGCTGCTCCCTTCCCGGCTTTTTCTCACGAGCTGCTCCCTTCCCGGCTTTTTCTCACGAACCCGCTCCCTTCCCGGCTTTTTCTCACGAGCCGCTCCCTACCCGGCTTTTTCTCATGAGCCCGCTCCCTTCCCGGCTTTAAATTTTTTTTTTTTTTTTTTTAAACGAGTCCGCTCCAGTGACAAACCGGAAGCGCGCATGCGCAGAATACTTCCAGTTCGTTGGCAGCAGTCGCGTCCTACGGTATTAGTGTCGGGGGTTGAAGACAATGGTTTTAGTCTTCCCAATGTTTAACTGGAAGAAATCCAGGACTGGATGTCGGTCAAGAAGTCTGGCAATACAGAGGCAGCACAGAGAGGTGGTGGAGAGGTAGAGCTGGGTGTCGTCAGTGTACATGTAGAACCTGACCCCCTGTCTTTGGATGATGTCACCAAGGGGCAGTCTATAGATAAGGGAACCAAGGATAGATCTTTGAGGGACTTCAGAGGTAACAGTGCGCAGGCAGGAAGAGAGACCATTACTGGAGATGTATTGGCCACAATTGGATAGGTTAAGAGGGTAATTAAGCAAGGACAGTCTCAGTGAGCTGGATAATGGAGGAGATACGTTGGAGAAGGATGATGTGGTTGACTGTAAATTGCTGCAAAAAAGTTGAGAAGGACGAGAAGGGATAGCGCACCATGGTCACAGTCACATAGGATGTAATTTGTGACTTTGATTAGCATTATTTCCGTGGTGGGATGTAAACATGACTGGAGAGATTCAAACATGGAGTTGCATGAAAGATGGCCATGAATTTGGGATGTGACAACACATTCAAGGACTTGGAGGGGAAAGGGTGGTTGGAGATAGGACAATAGTTTGCAAAGACAAAGGTTTTTCGAAAGGGAGGGGGTGTAATGACGGCAGTTTTGAAGAGAGGAGGAACAATACCAGAGGTGGGGGAATCATTTACAATGTCAGGTCACATGGGGATCAGTTTGGTAGTCAGCAGTTTAGTGGGAATGGGGTCAAGGAAGCAGAAGATGAGTCTCATGGAGAAGAGGAGTTCAGAGAGCGTGAAGAGGTAAGATGTGACTTTAAAAGAATGTGTTTAGAAACCAACTTTATCCATTATTGAACTTTCAGTTGGGAATACATGTTGCTGGACAAGTAATATTGGTTTGATAAAGCTATCACATGACAACAGTCATTATTTTTCATTTTGAAAACTTTTTAAAAAGGAAAAAGTAACTAATAGAAACTGACCATACTTGACAAAGATTAAAACAGACACATCTGCTCAGTGAACATGCGAAAGTAGGAGCCTCCAGACTTATCACGTCACAGGCCACTTAGGTGCTTACCATGGAGCCTCACAGACCAAGTATAAACTTTAAATGAATGTTCCCATTAACTGTGCATATCTCAAGATGGTAATCTAACAGACGTAAGTGCTCTAATTTATCCACCAGTGAGGCAGCAGCACTATCCAAACCACCAGGCCCAGAAAATTCAAACAGGAGAAGCCACCAAATAAGAAATAAAGGCAATTAGGACCGAGATGTCTGGACTTGTCCTGCCACTCCTGCTCTGAAGCCCTAAATAAAGTAGAGCAGGCCCACTACAACCAAATTTCCTTGGCTTCACCCATTCCAGCGTTCCCACTGGTTGGACGGGCACTGGGATCCAAGAAAGAACTTGCTAAACTGAACTCAAATAAAACCAAGCAGGTGCCCAATTACCAATAGTGCAGCATTACCCTTTTCATAAGTTCACTAAACCAATGATAGTGCCCATATCATTCCATTCAACTTGATCCCTTTTCTGACCCGAAATGATTATAGTTTTGCAATAAGCAGCCAAGTGATGCCGTGGAATGGCAGGGCACTGCTTTTCTTCTATAATTCTTCCGTAAAAGCTCCTGATCTCAACTGTGCAGTCAGGGGAATATCGCGGTGGTGGGGACATTGGCAAAAGAAAAGTTAGCCAAGTCACTCTCATGCAACTCCTAGCAGCAAGCTTGAGAAAAACATTGGCAAATCGCCAAAGAGCTGGCCCTTGCCCACACTCGCAGCCACAGAGATGGTACTTGGCATTGGGGTCCAAATGAAAGTTCAGAATAAGGTTTGTCGTATTAAAATGAACAGGGAAAAATATGTACATATAGACTCAAGGAAAAAAAGTCAAACTGAATAAGTGGTTATGCAGTTCTAGTAACAGAATTTAAAAATAAAACTCATTCCAATCTACATATAAAGAATTAGGTTATTTGTACTGCATCTAATTGTTTCATCTTTCTGCATTTATATAACTCATCACCTTTTAGAACGCCCTTGCATTTGTACGAGGATTGGTTGGCTCTTTGAATCACATTATCGTATGATGGTGTAAATCTAAAATGAAAACTCGCTTTCCTTAACTCTGAGTCATTCTTAAAGCTGTGGGTCCAAATAAAGATAGCACTAAACCGCCACGTTCTCATGCGACAGCCGATGAAAGCTGCTGAGGGAGTCCTGGAATAGCCAAAAAGGACAAGCCTCTGTGACCTCCTGTCCTGCTGGGTTTGATCTGACAAAGAGAGGTGGAGCGATTGTGCCGCTCCATTGTCTCAACTGTCAGATCAGAGAAAACACTGTTAGGCTCATCATTAAGGTTTATGGGGCTGCAATTGAAGGGGATTAAAAGCAAAATCTATTGAGATCCTTTTAGACTGGAGAATAACATTAAATAACTATTAGAGGCTTGGCTCAATAATGCTTTACTGTGGCTCTTGCTGGGGCATTCACAATTCCAGAAGCGCACATGTTCTCCCAGCTGCGCTACTTTATTTATCGAGGGCTACCCATAAACTACAGCTTAAAATAACTCCCCAGCTTTAATGCAATGTCCAATTTGTAAGGAACACATACAATAATGAAATACCAATACATTGGTGATCAAATTTGTAAACACGTACGAGTTTTAAAACATACTTTCCTTAATAAAACCTGCGTCCCTGGAAAGCATACATCCATAAGCTGTGCCCGATCGTGAAAATACACCATAGAAATTCTTCAATCAACAAGCCGGAGGTTAAATATTATGGCTGATGACTGGCATGAGGAAAGAAAATTCCCAAAAAGAAATGACTTATCTTGAAAGGCATACGTTAGGGAACAACCTGGCCACATAGTGGCCTCTGACATTTATAAATAGATGTTTCTTGTATGATTGAAGGAGAAGCTTGTGATAAAGACCTACACTTATCTATTGCTGTCAATGTGTTGGTCCCAACAGGCATCAGATTCCCCATAACCACCAGTTTGGCGGGGG
Source organism: Squalus acanthias (assembly GCA_030390025.1). Classification (NCBI taxonomy): domain Eukaryota; kingdom Metazoa; phylum Chordata; class Chondrichthyes; order Squaliformes; family Squalidae; genus Squalus; species Squalus acanthias. The sequence goes on along the minus strand of CM059434.1, from coordinate 10,195,280 downwards.
GGGGGGGTGCGGGGGGTCAAAATGGTTTGAAAAGTAATAGGAACTGAATACATTCTCTCAAATTGAAACTCAGTACTTTTTTTTTAAGGTAAGACGATCATAAACAAAGTGAGATACCAATATCTCTCCTCCAGTGCCAGCAATCCCGCCTACAGCCGACTTTTGTTTTAAAGGATTTTACATTGTAGCAGTCACAGACAAGTACTTAGCACGCCCCATCAGATATGCTTGTAAAGATATTTACCATCTGTTTGCACTTAGTCTGTAAAGCTGCCTGCAAAGCACAGATCACAATGTTTTGCAATAACATTGTCATTTTACCTGTGCGTACATCTTCCAATTTCATACTAACACAACTCAAGCACGGCTGTGGAAAAGATCTTTTGACATTGACTACTGTTATTCCATCCCAGTTTACCTTCTAACAGGAATGAACCAACAATATCGAGAATGGATTCATGGGGGCCCAGAAGCAAGACATCACTGGCACATGCAGAGAGCTTGGATGGTATTCTTAATTCTCAACCAATGACAGATGGTGGGCGAGGATCAAATGACAGCAGTCACTGGCTCAAATGCCAAAATGAACAAGAGAGTGGACAGCATTCTCCACTAGCACTTCCTAGTGTGAAAGCAGAGTAGTTAATACCACTCCATCACGACACTGTTGTACAAGCTTCACATCCTTCCCCAAAAAAAGGAGACAACTACATCACGCTTAAGAAAAGCAAGGGCGACTCCAAATGCTTTCTCTGCTACTAGGAAGTAGTCACTGCGGAAACAACAGCCGTGTCAGCCGTGCTCAGTGGGTAGCACTCTTGCCTCGGAGTCAGAAGGTTGTGGGTTGAAATCCCACTCCAGAGATTTGAGCACAAAATCTAGGCTGGCGCTCCAGTGCAGTACTGAGGGAGGTGCCGTCTTTCGGATAAGACGTTAAACCGAGGCCCCGTCTGCCCTCTCAGGTGGACGGAAAAGATCCCACGGCCACTATTTCAAAGAAGAGCAGGGGAGTTCTCCCCCGGTGTCCTGGCCAATATTTATCCCTCGATCAACATAACAAAAAACAGATTATCACATTGCTGTTTGTGGGAGCTTGCTGTGCGCAATTGGCTACCGCATTTCCAACAACAGTGACTACACTTCAAAAGTACCGCATTGGCTGTAAAGTGCTTTGGGACATCCCGAGGTCATGAAAGGTGCTACAGAAATATTTTTTTTAAGATACTGACTGCAAGCTGGTTGATGTGAATCAATGAAGTCAGCAACATTCCCACCTACTTTTTTGTGTCATCTTAGCTGCAATCTTAATTGACCTTATTTAACGATAAATGGACCCGTTCCTGTTTTAGAAGTGCCAGTTAGTAATATGTGACACTGCTCCTGTGAGGTTATTAACAGGCCACAGTAATGTCACACAGCGTCACTAACTTTACCAACAACTTCACAGTCACGCTGGCAATCATTTGTTAATAATCAAATCGATAAACAGTTCCAACAGCCAAGGATTCCAGTATTCTGATCAGATACAAGAACATGTTTCTACCCATATTTTACTGCAATGCGCTTGTCTTTTATGACTTAAAGTGGCAGGTATGATAGCTGTACTGCCTTAAAATAAACCATCTCGCAAAGAAAAGGGGCATGGGCATGACTTGCTCTCAAAACCCATGGAACCACTTGAGTAACAGCTTGTTCATATTCAGATGTTTTAAGGCATATTCCCCTGAAACAATGGAAGTTGGATTAAGGAATACACTAAAAAGGTGCATGTTTGATCGGTTTTTAAAAAAAAAAGAAATTTATATGAAAAAAAAATCACAAGGTGCCATCAAGCAGTCAAATGGATGTTGAGGGTAATATTTTCGATAAAATGCAACTGCTTATACCATCAGTAGCTGCACAGATCCACTAGCTTCAAGTTATCAGGTTTTTGATTCTAAATGGCAAATCAAAAGGAACGTCATTAACGGCACAGGTCGATTGGGTAGCATTGATTGAACAGTAATTTGGAGAAGGGAGGTATCAGCACATCAACAGTGAGTTTGATATTAAGGGGTTTCATTTGATACAGAAATAAAATAATTACGTGGGGTGATCTTTACCCAGAGAGTGGTGAGAATGTGGAACGCGCTACCACAGGGAGTGGTTGAGGTGACTAGTATAGATGCATTTATGGGGAGGCTAGATAAGCATATGAGGGAGAAGGGAATAGAGGGTTATGCTGATAGTTAGATGAGGAAAGATGGGAGGAGGCTCGAGTGGAGTATAAACGCCAGCATGGACTGGTTGGGCCGAATGGCCTGTTTCTGTGCTGTATATCCTATGTAATCTGATTGGTGCCCAGCCATAGGTTTGAAAGAAGGCCTCAGAATCCAAGCTTACTTGCTTTAACTTGGAAGTTCTCAACTGGGCCAAGCTATGTCAAAAAGGCAGCGCTTTATTCAATTTAATCCAAATCAAATTATATCACCAAACTTTGGGCTGGGAAAGAAGGAGCTAAAATAATCTTAAAAGATAAAACAAAATTCTACTCCAAAGTTTCCCAAGGAAAAGCAATTCTACACTCTCTAGTACTTGCAGACTTGTTTCAAAAACAGATTTAAATAGAGTGAAGCTGCAAGATTGATGACAATATTCTGGAAATCATTAAAATAAAACATTGAAATCAGGCACAGTGACAGAATAGAACTGAATTTCCTTTGGGGTGGGGCCGAACTGGTAACCTTAACAGCAGGGGGCTAAAAAATCATTGCAATAGGTTTGATGCTGTGCCACCCCAGAATAATGATGTGGAGATTCTCTCATTGCTAACTTACCTGACGAAGGAGCGAACTGCTTCGAAAGCTTGTAAAATTAAATAAATCTGTTGGACTATAACCTGGTGTTGTGCGACTTCTCATTTTTGTCCACCCCAGAATAAGAGGAGTCAATAACTGGATGCAGATGCAGTGTGCCTTCATCAGACACATTGAAAAGTGATGGTGCCTACACATCAATTCTGGACTAGAGTGTGTTGCAGAGAATGGCTGAGTGTTTTTCCCCACAGGCAATACACGACTATTGACTTTTTTCTCCCCCTCCCCTCCCCCATTAGCTGTGTAGGGTATATATACATTTATTGAAGGCTATAATGGAAGTCTGAGGGTCCCCTGTCCTGGGGCCAGAAGAGAAGACGAGCTATCACTTCATGTAATGGTAGCCCATCTGTGACAGACCTGACCTACATTTTCCCTCCTCTTGCTCACAACTGTCTGCCTGTGCTTTAAGAAGACGTTTTGTAATAAGCAGAAAGGAAGTGCATGCTGGGCATGCCTAGTTAATGTCTTTAGTGAATCTAGATTTAACCTCCCTCATAGCCAATGATTACTCAAGTTCCAGCAAATACCCTGAATAATAAAAAAAGATTTTGTACTTTATCTAAGATTCTCAGTGCAACAGTATTACTCAAAACCATTATGCATAGATTATGTTGAATTCCATTTCATTTGCAAGATTACACAAAAATGTACCAAGGATTTATGCAATTGCAAATTAGATTGCATACTGAATTTGGAGCTAGCGAAGAGAAAGAACGACACATGGATAAAAACAAGCGCATGTAGCAGGTTTAGTAGAAGTATGCAGCAAGAAGGTTGCTCTCATCATAATTACACATAAATAATTTATTGATTTTATCTACTCTTGAGAAGCCTTTTTTTAATTTAAGTGATACTGAATTGATGACTTAGAAAGCTGCTGCCTTCACAAAGCTCCTCGGCAGAACCTACCACGACGCTGCAGGTCATACTCTCTCTTTGTCTCTTCATTCCCTAGTATTTTCCACGCCTGATCAACTTCGATGAACCTCTGTACGCGCTCCTCAAGTTCTCCCGCTGGCACATCTGCACTCTGTTTGTCCGGATGATACTGCCAATCAGAAAGTGGGGGGGGGGGGGGGGGGGGAAAGTTGACAGTGAAAAAAATAATCAATACTATAGCTCAGATTTTGTTTTGGGGAGGGCAACAGAAAGTGAGGTAGTCGAGAATACGAGTCAAGACTGTTGGGCTCCAGAGACTGCAGCCAGGTTAATTAAACCGCAGGAGTCACAGACATCGATGTCACAACCTGCTCCGACAGCATTTTCTGGATAATTTGCTGTTGGCGCTGTTGGCATTATGGACAATTTACCAAAGAGATGTTGTGAACAGGAAGAATGAGAAACAAAAAAAGGGGGGGGGGGGGGGCAGGGGATGTGCGAAAGAGAAAAAAGAAACACGATACACAAGTCAAACGTGCGGCTATTCAAAAATTTACAGTATTAAAAAATACACACTGTATTTTAAACACTCAGTAAATATGGGTAAATGCAACTCCAACTAGTTACTGCTAGCAACCATGTGCACTCGGACAGCATTTATACCCAATGCAGGAATACAATATCGAACAGATAATGCAGAAAAATAATTATAAATGCAATAGGTGGTTATAAAGAAATCCTACTTCTGCTATATCGGGGTGAAAATCCAACACTGGGAGATGCTTTAACTGTCGGTTTACAATTAATTTCATAGCAATAAATAAGAAGTCCAGCCTATTTTGTCTTTCACCCTATTAGTGTCACATCTTATAGCTGCTGATGGGGCCTGACATTAGCACGGTTAAACCATATGAAGAATCTACCTTTCCACCGCAATGATAAAACCCTGTACATACTGTATTACATTTGAAAGAACACCACTAATTAAAACAGAGTGTGGTCTCCTTATCTACATCCCACTAAATTAATTACCAGCTGTACTTTATAATGCTTTAAAATGTAGTATTAGACAACGTAAATGGTGCTTGACTTTCTCTTCTCTGAAGAGCATTTCAGTGCTTTCAAATGTAATAATAAAAAAGGTTTGCCACAAACAGGTTGCTGTCTGCGAGCACCTCTCATCTGACATTTAACTCATGGCTCTTTGTCTGCTTTTATTGTGGAAGTACCTATGTAGCATTTAATTAAAACAAGAGCACATCTGCTAGTAAACGTTTAAGCTTCTGTAATCCACTAAACACTTCTTTTGTGATCAAGGTAAGGATTCAATTTACTGAAAGGTATTGAGCACTGTATGCGAGACTAAATACACAAACTTCATGTAAGCGGGATTATATTGATTCGTAAAAAAGTGCAGACTGAGTTTCACAATACAAAGCGCAAGTGTCAAGATTTTTTAAAAACAGTGTTACCTTTGAACTCAACAAACCCCTTTGAGTTCTTTCTATATGATTACATTCCTTTTTCTATGCAATTTTACTATCTCAGCTGTCAGGGACGCTAACTGTCTTATCACAGCCCCCACACATTACAATAATGAAATGCTTTAATCACATTTTGACCAAGTTTAAGAAACCTCAGATGAGCAATGGGAGTTTCATCTGCCAGTCCTAATTAGCACTTGGTTTGGTTTTCACATGTTACATTAAAAAAAGAAAACATAAAATTCTACAATGGTATCAGTTAACCCTGTAGTGACGGGATTTGCTCTGTGAACCATGGCGTTCTCATTAACGGTGTAGTGCACACTCACAGGGGCTTTGTGGTCAATGACATGATCCTTTTTTGTGCAGAAAACCATTTTAAGTATCCATCAGTGCCTCCAGAGCACTATTCTACTTTATAATGCTTATGTAGACCCTGCCTCTGTCAGTAGCAAGCTCTAACGATTTGTCTCGACGTAAGGAAAGGACCGGTTAAGCCAAGTTAACAATAGAATTTTAGAATAATGTGTGCTACCCATCATATTCATAGGCTGGCCATATTCTTTTAGTCATTCTTTAGGCGCAAACTAGG